>JAODAL010002682.1:0-127500 GCA_025379985.1 Phyllomedusa bahiana | reverse complement strand
TGTGTTTCCTAGTGACATCACAGTCCTCTGTGTCTCCTAGTGACATCACAGTCCTCTGTGTCTCCCAGTGACATCACAGTCCTCTGTGTCTCCCAGTGATATCACAGTCCTCTGTGTCTCCCAGTGATATCACAGTCCTCTGTGTCTCCCAGTGACATCACAGTCCTCTGTGTCTCCCAGTGACATCACAGTCCTCTGTGTCTCCCAGTGACATCACAGTCCTCTGTGTCTCCTAGTCACATCACAGTCCTCTGTGTCTCCTAGTGACATCACAATCCTCTGTGTCTCCTAGTGACATCACAATCCTCTGTGTCTCCTAGTGACATCACAGTCCTCTGTGTCTCCTAGTCACATCACAATCCTCTGTGTAGTCTAGTGACATCACAATCCTCTGTGTCTCCTAGTCACATCACAGTCCTCTGTGTAGTCTAGTGACATCGCAATCCTCTGTGTCTCCTAGTGACATCACAGTCCTCTGTGTCTCCTAGTGACATCACAATCCTCTGTCTCCTAGTGACATCACAATCCTCTGTGTAGTCTAGTGACATCACAATCCTCTATGTATTCTAGTGACATCACAATCCTCTGTGTCTCCTAGTGAGATCACAATCCTCTGTGTATTCTAGTGACATCACAGTCCTCTGTGTTTCCTAGTGACATCGCAATCCTCTGTGTATTCTAGTGACATCTAGTCCTCTGTGTTTCCTAGTGACATCACAATCCTCTGTGTATTCTAGTGACATCTAGTCCTCTGTGTTTCCTAGTGACATCACAATCCTCTGTGTATTCTAGTGACATCTAGTCCTCTGTGTTTCCAAAGTGACATCACAACCCTCTTGTATTCTAGTGACATCACAGTCTCTATGTATTCTAGTGACATCACAATCCTCTGTGTCTCCTAGTGACATCACAGTCCTCTATTTTATTCTAGTGACATCACAATTCCTCTGTGTCTCCTAGTGACATCACAATCCTCTGTGTATTCTAGTGACATCACAATCCTCTGTGTATTCTAGTGACATCACAATCCTCTGTGTTTCCTAGTGACATCACAGTCCTCTGTGTCTCCTAGTGACATCACAGTCCTCTGTTTCTCCTAGTAACATCACAGTCCTCTGTGTCTCCTAGTGACATCACAGTCCTCTGTGTATTCTAGTGACATCACAATCCTCTGTGTATTCTAGTGACATCACAATCCTCTGTGTCTCCTAGTGACATCACAATCCTCTGTGTATTCTAGTGACCTCACAATGCTCTGTGTCTCCTAGTGACATCACAATCCTCTGTGTATTCTAGTGACATCACAATCCTCTGTGTCTCCTAGTGACATCACAGTCCTCTGTTTCTCCTAGTGACATCACAATCCTCTGTGTATTCTAGTGACATCACAATCCTCTGTGTCTCCTAGTGACATCACAATCCTCTGTGTATTCTAGTGACATCACAGTGCTCTGTGTCTCCTAGTGACATCACAGTCCTCTGTTTCTCCTAGTAACATCACAGTCCTCTGTTTCTCCTAGTAACATCACAGTCCTCTGTGTAGTCTAGTGAGAGCACAACCCTCTGTGTGTCCTAGTGACAACACAATCTTCTGTCTTGCCTAGTGACATCACAGTCCTCTGTGTCTCCCAGTGACATCCACAGTCCTCTGTGTCTCTAGTAAACATCACAGTCCTCTGTGGTATTCTAAGTGACATCACAATCCTCTGTGTCTCCTAGTGACATCACAATCCTCTGTGTATTCTAGTGACATCACAATCCTCTGTGTCTCCTAGTGACATCACAGTCCTCTGTGTCTTCTAGTCACATCACAGTCCTCTGTGTAGTCTAGTGACATCACAATCCTCTGTGTCTCCTAGTCACATCACAGTCCTCTGTGTAGTCTAGTGACATCGCAATCCTCTGTGTCTCCTAGTGACATCACAGTCCTCTGTGTCTCCTAGTGACATCACAATCCTCTGTGTCTCCTAGTGACATCACAATCCTCTGTGTCTCCTAGTGACATCACAATCCTCTGTTTCTACTAGTGACATCACAATCCTCTATGTATTCTAGTGACATCACAATCCTCTGTGTCTCCTAGTGAGATCACAATCCTCTGTGTATTCTAGTGACATCACAGTCCTCTGTGTCTCCTAGTGACATTGCAATCCTCTGTGTATTCTAGTGACATCTAGTCCTCTATGTATTCTAGTGACATCACAATCCTCTGTGTCTCCTAGTGACATCACAATCCTCTGTGTATTCTAGTGACATCACAATCCTCCGTGTATTCTAGTGACATCACAGTCCTCTGTGTTTCCTAGTGACATCACAGTCCTCTGTGTCTCCTAGTGACATCACAGTCCTCTGTTTCTCCTAGTAACATCACAGTCCTCTGTGTCTCCTAGTGACATCACAGTCCTCTGTGTATTCTAGTGACATCACAATCCTCTGTGTATTCTAGTGACATCACAATCCTCTGTGTCTCCTAGTGACATCACAATCCTCTGTGTCTCCTAGTGACATCACAGCCCTCTGTTTCTCCTAGTGACATCACAGTCCTCTGTGTCTCCTAGTCACATCACAGTCCTCTGTGTATTCTAGTGACATTACAATCCTCTGTGTCTCCTAGTGACATCACAATCCTCTGTGTATTCTAGTGACATCACAATCCTCTGTGTCTCCTAGTGACATCACAGTCCCTCTGTGTCTTCTAGTCACATCACAGTCCTCTGTGTATCTAGTGACATCACAATCCTCTGTGTCTCCTAGTCACATCACAGTCCACTGTGTATCTAGTGACATCGCAATCCTCTGTGTCTCCTAGTGACATCACAGTCCTCTGTGTCTCCTAGTGACATCACAATCCTCTGTGTCTCCTAGTGACATCACAATCCTCTGTGTCTCCTAGTGACATCACAATCCTCTGTGTAGTCTAGTGACATCACAATCCTCTCTGTATTCTAGTGACATCACAATCCTCTGTGTCTCCTAGTGAGATCACAATCCTCTGTGTATTCTAGTGACATCACAGTCCTCTGTGTCTCCTAGTGACATTGCAATCCTCTGTGTATTCTAGTGACATCTAGTCCTCTGTGTTTCCTAGTGACATCACAACCCTCTGTGTATTCTAGTGACATCACAGTCCTCTATGTATTCTAGTGACATCACAATCCTCTGTGTCTCCTAGTGACATCACAATCCTCTGTGTATTCTAGTGACATCACAATCCTCTGTGTCTCCTAGTGACATCACAGTCTGATTCTCCTAGTGAAATCACAATCCTCTGTGTATTCTACTGACATCACAAACCTCTGTGTCTCCTAGTGACATCACAATCCTCTGTGTATTCTAGTGACATCACAATCCTCTGTGTCTCCTAGTGACATCACAATCCTCTGTGTCTTCTAGTAACATCACAGTCCTCTGTGTCTCCTAGTGACATCACAGTCCTCTGTTTCTCCTAGTAACATCACAGTCCTCTGTGTAGTCTAGTGAGAGCACAACCCTCTGTGTGTCCTAGTGACAACACAATCTTCTGTCTTTCCTAGTGACATCACAGTCCTCTGTGTCTCCCAGTGACATCACAGTCCTCTGTGTCTCCTAGTGACATCACAGTCCTCTGTGTATTCTAGTGACATCACAGTCCTCTGTGTATTCTAGTGACATCACAATCCTCTGTGTCTCCTAGTGACATCAGTCCTCTGTGTCTCCCAGTGACATCACAGTCCTCTGTGTCTCCCAGTGACATCACAGTCCTCTGTGTATTCTAGTGACATCACAGTCCTCTGTGTATTCTAGTGACATCACAATCCTCTGTGTGTCCTAGTGACATCAAAATCCTTTGTGTCTCCCAGTGACATCACAGTCCTCTGTGTAGTCTAGTGACATCACAATCCTCTGTGTATTCTAGTGACATCACAATCCTCTGTGTCTCCCAGTGACATCACAGTCCTCTGTGTAGTCTAGTGACATCACAATCCTCTGTGTCTCCTAGTGACATCACAGTCCTCTGTGTAGTCTAGTGACATCACAATCCTCTGTGTATTCTAGTGACATCACAGTCCTCTGTGTATTCTAGTGACATCACAGTCCTCTGTGTCTCCTAGTGACATCACAGTCCTCTGTGTTTTTCTAGTGAAAATCACAGTCCTCTGTGTCTCCTAGTGACATCACAGTCCTCTGTGTATTCTAGTGACATCACAGTCCTCTGTGTAGTCTAGTGACATCACAATCCTCTGTGTATTCTAGTGACATCACAATCCTCTGTGTATTTTAAGGACATCACAATCCTCTGTGTCTCCCAGTGACATCACAGTCCTCTGTGTATTCTAGTGACATCACAATCCGCTGTGTATTCTAGTGACATCAAAATCCTCTGTGTATTCTAGTGACATCACAGTCCTCTGTGTATTTTAAGGACATCACAATCCTCTGTGTATTTTAAGGACATCATAATACTCTGTGGTTTCTCGTGACCTCACAACCCTTTATATCCTCTAATGACATCACAATCATGTGTATTTTAGTAACTTCACAGTCCTTTGTGTATTCTGACATCACATTCATCTGTGTCTTCTAGTGACATCACAATACTTTGTGTAGTTTAATTTAACAACCATGATCTGTCTTTTCTAGTGACATCACAATTTTCTGTCTTCCAGTGACATCACAACCCTCTGTGTCTTCCAATGACATCACAGTCCTCTGTGTATTTTAGCAACTTCACAGTCCTTTGTGTATTCTAATGACATCACAATCCACTGTTTAGTGACATCACAGTATTCTGTGAAGTGTAATGTCTGTATTTTAATGACATCACAATTTTCTCTACACTGTAATCACCGCACCATCTTGTGCACATTAAAATGACCTCACCATTCTCTATAATATAATGACAGTGCCATTTTGTGCACATTCCTATGACATCACAATCCCTATGCATTCTAGTGACATCACCATTCTGTTGTGTACACTCCAATGACATCACCATTCTGTTGTGTACACTCCAATGACATCAACATTCTGTTGTTTACACACTAATGACATCACCATCTTGCTGTGCACACTCCAATGACATCAACATTCTGTTGTGTACACTCCAATGACATCACCATTCTGTTGTGTACACTCCAATGACATCAACATTCTGTTGTTTACACACTAATGACATCACCATCTTGCTGCGCACACTCCATTTGAGTTTACAGTCGTGTATACTTCTGACATCACGGACCTCTCTTTATTCTAATGACATCACCATCTTGTTGTCTACATCCTACTGACATCACAGTCCTCCCTGCATATTAATGACATCACTCTCTTGTTGTGTACATCTTAGTGACATCACAGTCCTCCCTGCATTCTAATGACATCACCATCTTGTTGTCTACATCCTAGTGACATCACAGTCCTCCTTGCATATTTATGACATCACCATCTTGTTGTTTACATCCTAGTGACATCACAGTCCTCCCTGCTTTCTAATGACATCACCCTCTTGTTGTCTACATCCTACTGACATCACAGTCCTCCCTGCTTTCTAATGACATCACCCTCTTGCTGTCTACATCCTAGTGACATCATAGTCCTCCCTGCATATTAATGACATCACCATCTTGTTGTCTACATCTTAGTGACATCACAGTCCTCCCTGCATATTAATGACATCACCATCATGTATACTTCCTAGAGACATCACAGACTTCCCAAAATGTTTATTACATAACCAAATTGTTGTATACATCCTAGTGACATCATAGTCCTCCCTGCATATTAATGACATCACCTTCTTGTTGTCTACATCCTAGTGACATCACAGTCCTCCCTGCATTCTAATGACATCACCATCTTGTTGTGCACTCCAGTGACATCACTGTCCTCCCTGCATTCTTCTGACATCACCATCTTGTTGTGCACTCTAGTGACATCACAGTCCTCCCTGCATTCTAATGACATCACCATCTTGTTGTGCACTCCAGTGACATCACAGTCCTCCCTGCATGTTTATGACATTATCTTGTTGTGCACTCCAGTGACATCACAGTCCTCCCTGCATGTTTATGACATTATCTTGTTGTGCACTCCAGTGACATCACAGTCCTCCCTTCATGTTTATGACATCACCATCTTGTTCACTCCAGTGACATCACAGTCCTTCCTGCATGTTTATGATATCATCACCATCTTGTTGTGCACTCCAGTGACATCACAGTCCTTCCTGCATTCTAATGACATCACCATCTTGTTGTGCACTCCAGTGACATCACAGTCGTCCCTGCATGTTTATGACATTATCTTGTTGTGCACTCCAGTAACATCACAGTCCTCCCTGCATGTTTATGACATCACCATGTTGTGCACTCCAGTGACATCACAGTCCTCCCTGCATGTTTATGACATCACCATCTTGTTGTGCACTCCAGTGACATCACAGTCCTCCCTGCATGTTTTTGATATCATCACCTTGTTGTGTGCATCCTGGTGACATCACAGTCCTCCCTGCATGTTTATGACATCACCATCTTGTTGTGCACTCTAGTGACATCACAGTCCTTCCTGCATGTTTATGATATCATCACCTTGTTGTGTGCATCCTGGTGACATCACAGTCCTCCCTGCATTCTCACTTAGTTCCCCCATCGCTGTCTGCATGCCTCGCCGATATCCCGCCTCCACAGCACATCCTTCTGACACTAGAATCCATTATCAACTCTCGGATTACAAAGAATATTTCCACCAGACAAAACCCAGGCAAGGGCGCGCCACCGAATGGCATCAAAGAGCGGGTGAGCCCACGCCGCCACCATCCTTGTGTAACCCCGGCTGTGAAGCGCTGCCGCTCATTCCTTCCTATCCTGATCTAGCGCCGGAACTACTACACGAGCCCAGATAGGGAGTTGTCTGATTTCAGTCCCATTTGTTAAATTTCGTGTCACCACATATGCAGATCGGAGCACAATGGCAGAGCGAGGCGGTTGGCACCGGAACGGCGTCAGCTGCTCCAAAAAGCACTTTTGTTTTCTACCTGAGAGAAAATAAAATGAACCTTACACCATCATTAGAGCTGGCAATCTGGCCCGGGCAGGGCGCGCGAGCTGTGCAGTGTCTTGTACCTGTCACCTCGCTGTCGCTGACACACTTTCACGCTAGCTCTGATCGCTCGTGCTATTTCCTGCGTAGGTGTTCCAACACATCCCCGGCTCTGGATCATGGGGAAGTTTTATCAGACAAAGCCAGGGTTGGCTCAGCCCTCCTGTTCCATCGGTAGCTCGCAGCCCTTAGGGCCTCATTTGAATGTTCGCTTACTGAAGTCATTAAGTGACTCAATCTCACATCCATTTTTCTTTGTGCACATGCATATAGGAAGCAGACACCCTGCAACCAAAACTTATTCCCTCCCAACTAATGAGCGATAACTGTTAATTAGAGGAACCAATTGGTCTATTGATGGCCGCAGAAGATAGACAGAAATTATCTGTTGGGTTCAGTCATCTTCACAAAGAGCCCCAAGGCATTGAGACGCCTGATAAAAAAAAAAAAAAAAACTTCATGGGTATCTGCCAAGATTTGGTGTTAAGAAGGGGACGGCTACCACTCCATTAAAAATATGACTTCATTTACAGATAGAGCCAGCTGAGCGAGGGACCGCTGGAAGGATTAGTCATCGCCTGCTCTACAACTCTCCACCAGCGTCACCTGTAACTCGTGATCAGTTTACAATAAATTATCCGGGACTGGAAAAAAACTATTCTCACTTTTCTAATGTGCAATGCAAAGTCCGATTCTGAGAAGTCGGTGTCATTTTTTTTTTTTTTTTTACTTGTATTTCTGTAACAATAATTTTTCGCTAAATATTGGATTCAAATTAATTTCTAGATAAAGCGCTATATTAGGTCTGCAAAGCATTTCTCAAATGTGTTCCTTCCTCCAAAAAAAATCTGAAAATATAGAACAAAAATCTAAGGACATGTGAGATCTTGGGGTGGAGGGGGCAGATTGGTTCCCATCCAAGATGTCACAAGTGCTACTGATTTTTTGATCCTTACATTGTTGAACAGTGGCCTCCACCCTCCACACAAAATAGCAAAATCATAGATTTATGGTGAAAAAAACCAAAAAATTATATGATTGACATAAAAAGGAAGAAAATATTACTTGCATTGACATATTCGAGCCCAACTTCACCCAAAAACTTTGGATATCGTTATTGTTCATAGAACTAGGTGACGATTCGTCATCAAAAAAAGTCTCTGACTTGGTCCCAAATTTAAATTTTCGATAAAAAAATAATATTAGGTCTGCAAAGCAGCTTCCAAATTCAACTCTTCTTCTATAGCAAAAGTAGAAGGACATGTGAGATCTTGGGGGGGAGAAGGTGTTTTGGTTCCTATCCAAGATGTCACAAGTGCTACTGATTTTTTGATCCTTACATTGTTGAACAGTGGCCTCCACCCTCCACACAAAGTTGCAAAATCATTGGTTTATGCTGAAAAAAAACAAGAAATTATATAATTGAAAATATTACTTGCATTGACCTGTTCAAGCCCAACATCACCCAAAAACTCTCACTTTTCTAATGTGCAATGCAAAGTCCGATTCTGGGAAGTCGGTAGCATTTTTTTTTTAAACTTGTATTTCTGTAGCAATAATTTTTTTTTTGTAAATATTGGATTCAAATTAATTTCTACATAAAGCGCTATATTAGGGCTGCAAAGCATTTCTCAGATTTGTTCGTTTCTCACGGCTTTTTTTTTTAACAAAAAAAAATCTGAAAATATATAACAAAAATCTAAGGACATGTGAGATCTTAGGGTGGAGGGGGGTGGTTGGTTCCCATCCAAGATGTCGCAAGTACTGCTGATTTTTTGATCCTTACATTGTTGAATGTGGCCTCCACCCTCCATACAAAATAGCAAGATCATAGATTTATGGTGGAAAAAAACCAAGAAATTATGTAATTGACATAAAAAGGAAGAAAATATTACTTGCATTGACATATTCAAACCCAACATCACCCAAAAACATTGGGTATCGCTATTGTTCATAGACCTAAAGGTTACATTTTGTCATCAAAAAAGTCTTCCACTTGGTCCCAAAATTAAATTTTAGATTAAAAAATAGTATTAGGTCTGCAAAGCAGCTTCCAAATTTGACTCTAATTCTTTTTTTTATATAAGAAAGTATGAAAAACATGTTTGTGTGTGTGTATATATATATTATTATATATATATATATATGTTTATATATATATATTATATTATATATGTGTGTGTGTGTGTGTATATATATATATATATATAATATATATATATATATATATATATATACACTGAAACTCACTATTATGTACTTAAATATATAGCAAAAGTAGAGCAGGACATATGAGATCTTGGGAGAGATGTCACAAATGCCGCTGGTTTTTTGATCCTTACATTGTTGAACAGTGGCCTCCACCCTTCACACAAAATAGCAAAATCACAGAAAACAAGGAATTATATAGTTAAAAATATTACTTGCCTTGACATGTTCAACCCTAACATCACCCAAAAACTTTTGATATCGTTATTGTTCATAGAGCTAAAAGTCACGATTTGTCATCGAAAAAGTCTTTGACTTGGTCCCAATTAAAATTAAATTTTCAACAAAAAAAATAGTATTAGGTCTGCAAAGCATCTTCCAAATTCGACTCTTCTTCTATGTTTGTTTTTGTATAAAATAAAATATGAAAACTTAGAAAATATATAGCAAAAGTAGAAGGACATGTGAGGTCTTGGAGATGGGGAGGGTTGTTTCCCATCGAAGATGACACAAATGGTGTTGAATTTCTGATCCTTACATTGTTGAACAGTGGCCTCCACCCTCCACACAAAATAGCAAAGACATAGATTATGATGGGAAATTAGGGAAATATTACTTTCATTTGCATGTTCAAGCCCAATATCTCCCAAAAACATTGGATATTGCGATTGTTAATAGAACTAAAGGTTATGATGGGGAAATAACAAGATATAAGTTACTAGGAAATTAGGAAAATATAAATTGCATTAACATGTTCATGCCCAAAGTTGCTCAAAAACATAAGATATCATTATCATAGTTTCAGATAATTAGGTCTGTAAAGCATCTTCCAAATTCAACCCATCTTCTATTTTTTGTTGTACAAAAATATGAAAACTTAGAAAATGTATAGAAAAAAATTTATGGACATGTGAGATTTTGGTGGAAGAAGGAGTTGTTTCCCATCCAAGTGGTGTTCTGATCCTTAGATTGCTGAACAGTGACCTCCATCCTCCATGTAAAAAAACAGCAAAAACATAAATTTATGATGGAAAATAACAAGATAGAATATAATTTACATGGAAATTAGGGAAATATTAGTTGCATTTACATGTTCAACCTAACATCTCCCTAAAACATTGGATATCGTTATCTTGGTCCCAGTTCACGTTAACTTTCAAGATCTGCAAAGCATGTTCCAAATTCAACCTCTCTCCTATGTTTGTTTTTTTTGTACATATAAAATATGAAAACAGAAAATATATAGCAAAAAAGGACATTTGAGATTTTGGAGATTTTTTGGTTCTCATCCAAGATGTCACAAGTGCTACTGATTTTCTGATTCTTACAATGTTGAGCAATGGGCTCCACACAAAATAGCAAAAACATAGATTTAGGCCACTGTTCAAATTGTTTTCTATCCTACATTTATGTTTTTGCCATTTTGTGTGGAGGGTGGAGGCCACTGTTAAACATTGTAAGGATCAGAAAATCAATGCCACTTGTGACCACTGACCTTCGTCCTCCACACAAAATAGATATATGGTGGAAAATAACAAGAAATAGTATAAGATGCATAGAAATGATCAAATATTACTTGCATTTACATGCTCAAGCCCAAGATCACCTCAAAACACTGGATATCGTTATTGTTCATAGAACTAAAGGTTACGATCCTTCACCCAAAAAGTCCTTATCTTGGTCCCAATTAAAATTGACTTTCAGATAAAACCCTATATTAAGTCTACAAAGCATCTTCCAAATTCATTCCGTCTTTGATGCATTTAAAACAAAATATGAAAACCTAGAAAATATATAGAAAAAATACAAGGAGATGTAGCTCTTGGGGCTTTTTTTGGTTCTCATTCGAGATGTCACCAGTGGTGTTGAATTTCTAAACCTTATATTATTAAATGGTAGCCTCCACACATAAAAGGAAAGCATAGATTTATGGTGGAAAATAGCATGCTATAATATAACTTACATGGAAAGTAGGAAAATATTTCTTGCATTTACATGTTCAAACCAAACTTCACCCCAAAACATTGGATATTTCCATTGTTAGAAGAACTAAAGGTTAGGATCCTTCACTAGAAAAGTCTCTATAATGGTCTCAATTAAAATAAAATTTTAGATAAAACGCTACATCAGGTCTGCAAAGACTGATGGTGGAAAATAACAAGAAATGTACATGGAGATTAGGAACTATTACTTGGATTTACTTGTTCACGCCCAACTTCAACCAAAAACGTTGGATATCGTTATTGCTAATAGAACGTAAGGTTACGATCTGTCGCCAATTTTTTTTTTTTATTTTAGTCCCATTCAAAATTAACTTCTAGATAAAACCCTTCATCGGGTCTCCGGAGCATCTTCCAAATTTGTTTTTTCTTCTGTGCTTTTTTTTTTTTTACAAAATAAAATATGAAAAGTTAGAAAGTATATAGCAAACATCAACTAAGATTTTGAGTTTTTCTTTGCTTCACATCTGAGATGTCACAAGTGGTACTGATTTTCTGATCCCTACATTGTTGGACAGTGGCCTCCACCCTCCATACAAAATAGAAAAAACCTATATTAATGGTGGAAAATAATAAAACATGGAAATTAGGGAAATATTACTTGCATTAAGATGTTCAAGCCCAACTTCAATCAAAAACATTGGGTATTTTTAGTGTTATTGTTATGATCCTTCACCAAAAAAGTCTTTGTCTTGGTCTTAATGTCCGCTTAAAGGGGTTGTCTCACTACATTGATTCATCTCACCTCAGTCCTGTTTTCTTGGTTACATTTTGAATTCAGGGGCGTGTTTACTGGCTGCTACTAGGCTGCAGTAGAAGCCAGGTCTGCAGCTATAGCGACCAGCGCTAGCAGCCTATCGGGAGCAATCAAACAGGTCTGTAGCTATAGCGACCTGAGGAGCTGATGCAGCCCATACAAGAGGGGATATCTAGGAATAGGTAGGACACTGTTAATGGACACATATTGCAAAGTGACTTGTTTTTGCAAGATCTTTAACATAATAAGCAGCGATACTTGTAGTGAAATAACCCCTTTAATGTCCAAGAAGATCTTTTTTCTGGTAATTTTCCTGTACACAGACTTTCTATTACCTGCTCAAGTATTTTTAGTCAAAATAGTTCTTCTAAAACAACCCCATAAACCCATTTGTTTTTATGATGGTTGATAACCTATCACCAGGTCTGATTTTAGGATGTTTCCTGGGATCATGGCTTTGGGGTTCTTCTTGAGCCCAGTTTGTGGAGTCTTATAGGCAATGGTCAATTGGAAAAAGTATGCAAATTAGCTGTTCTCCAAAGGGAAGAAAAATGTCTACTCTAGCTCCATCATTGTTTAGGTCACTACCCTTCAGGTAAATGTCGGGCTCTGAAAAGAGGCATGAAACATGGCTCGAGATATTATTCACACTTTATACACCAATGAGTACCAGTACTACTCAGGGCAGTCTTGGATTGGCTCAAAGGGGAGCAAGGGAAACCCAGGTGGGCCATTGGGGACGTTGGACCCCAGGTCATGGAAGACCTAGGACTGTTTTTCAGGGATAAAAGCATAGAAAGAGAGGCAGAAAGCAAGAGGCTGAGTGAAAAAGTCATGTGAGATATGTACAGTCATGTACAGTAACGTGGGTCCCAAGACTGTGCAGTGGGCACCAAGTATCAACCCCAGTTTTACACTGCCCTGCTTTGTACTGACGAGGGGCAAGAGTCGTGTGAAGTATGTGCAGTCATGTACAGTAGCTGTAGGGTGAGACCCAAGATTTAACTCCAATCTAACTCCATTTAATAGCAAGAGTCAACTCCACTGGTGGGCTCCAACAATCAACGCCACTGGTGGGCTCCAAGACTCAACTCCACTGGGGCTCAAGGTACCCCAATTTTACGCTGCCTTTCTCTGTACTGACTGGGGGCAAGATTCATGTGACATATGTGCAGTAGCTGTAGAATAAGCGCCAAGATTTAACTCTTGGAGTAGTTTTATTCTTGTACATAGGGGCAGTATTATAGTAGTTTTATTCTTGTACATAGGGGCAGTATTATAGTAGTTATATTCAGTAGAGATCTACTCTACTGGTGGGCCCCAAGAATTAACTGCACTGGTGGGCCACAAGAATCTACTCTACTGGTGAACCCCAAGAGTCGGCTCTACTGGTGGGCCCCGAGAATCTTCTCTACTGGTGAGCCCAAAGAATTAACTTCACTGGTGGACCCCAAGAATCGACTCCACTGGTGAGGCCCCAATAATCTACTCCACAGGGGGGCCCCAAGAATCAATTCCACAGGTGGGCCCCAAGAATCAATTCCACTGGTGGGCCCTAAGAATCTACTCCACTGGTGGGCCCAAGGCACCTGAGTCCCACACTGCACATGAGTCCAACACTGGCCAGATTAAGACAGAGTTTTTTAAGTTTCTGACTATGGTCCCTTTATCTTCTGAAAAGCCCAGATTCTAGGGATGCGGTTTTTGGAGAACTGGGCATATACTTTAGAGGTTTGTTGTAATAAAATATTAATACCTGAAATTCCAGTGTAGAAAAGTTGTACAAAAAAGATAGAGACCTGAATCTTCCATGGTTTTATTGGTAAAGTAGAGAAAATACGGCGTCTTCTTCTTTGTAAACTGTCAATCTATCTTGTTCCTTGTGTCTTGTAGGACATCATTGCTGCGAACATACCCAAGACTGATCCTTCCCGTGCATAGCCTTGTGTGCCTTGCTGCCTTTGGACTGGCTCTCCCTCTAGCCATCAGTCTCTTCCCCCAGATGTCTGAGGTAAGGGAAATGATCATTCTACTTCCAGGTGGCTCAATACAGGGGGAGCTCCTTTCTGAGTTAAGTGTCTACCTCCTTATATCTGCTATCTTAGGCAGTGATGGAAGGTAAGTTATACTTATTGAAACTGTCTGCCCTTATAAGCTAAACTGAATATCTTTACTACACTAGGAATTGAATGAATAGGGGTATGAGTACAATAATACTGCCCTATATGCAAAATATAATTACTATAATACTGCCTACTGTGCACATGAATATAACTACTATATTAATGCCCTCTATGTACAAGAATATAACTACTATAATACTGCTCCTATGTACAAGAATATAACTACTATAATACTGCCCCCTATGTACAAGAATATAACTACTATAATACTGCCCCCTATGTACAAGAACATAACTACTATAATTCTGCCCTATGTACAAGAACATAACTACTATAATACGCCCCCTATGTACAAGAATATAACTACTATAACACTGCTCCTATGTACAAGAATATAACACTAAAATACTGCCCCCTATGTAAAAAAGAATATAACTACTATAATACTGCCTCCTATGTACAAGAATATAACTACAATAATACTGCCCCCTATGAACAAGAATATAACTACTATAATACTGCCCCCTATGTACAAGAACATAACTACTATAATACTGCCCCCTATGTACAAGAATATAACTACTATAACACTGCTCCTATGTAAAAGAATATAACTACTATAAAACAGCCCCTATGTTCAAGAATATAACTCCTATAATACTGCCCCCATGAAAAGAATATAACTACTATAAACTGCCCCCTGTGTACAAAATATAACTACTATAATACTGCTCCTATGCACAAGAATATAACTACTATAATACTGCCTCTATGTACAAGAATATAACTACTGTAATACTGCTCCTATGTACAAGAATATAACTACTAAATTTGCTCCTATTCCAAGAATATAACTGCTATAATACTGCCCAAAGTAAATGAATATAACTACTATAATACTGTCCAAAAGAATATAACTACAAAATACTGGCTTTATGTACAAGAAAATAAAATACTATAATCTGCCTTCCCATGTACAAGAATAAACTACTATAAATACTGCCCTATGCAAAAGAATATAACTGCTATAATTATGTCCTCTATGTACAAGAATATAACTACTATAAAACTGCTCCTATATACAAGAATTAACTACTATAATACTGCCTCTATGTACAAGAAAAACCAAATATAATACTGCCCTATGTACAAGAATATAACACTAAAAACTGCTCCTAGTACAACATATACTACTATAACACTGACACTAGAGGGAATGTACAGAGGTGAGGAGCCACCCCATAACCACAGCAGAGAAAAATGCAAAAACCACAGGAGGACAAGTATTGAATGTTCACCAATATTTTGGGGGGTTAGTTCCCAAATACTGGTTTATCTTGTTGTTCTGGCATGTGGAGACCACTAAGATGGTGCCAGAACAGACAGATTGCACGAGGTGATACAGCAATCCAGGATTTTTTAAAATAATTCTTGTTCGGGAATCTGTTGACATTCAGGGATTTCTGACACTAGAGGGAAGGTTCAGAGATGAGGAGCCTCTCCATAACCACAGCAGAAAACCATGCAAAAACTTCAGGGGCATAATGGTTCCCAAATACTGGTTGACCTTGCACTGGCCTTTGGAAAACCCTAAGAACGCCCAACCAGACAGATTGTGATAAAGCAATCCAGGAATATTTGTAAAATTCTTGTTTGCAAACTGGTTGGAATTCAGGGATTTGTGACACTAGAAGGGGGATATTCAGAGATGATGAACCACCCAACAGAAGACCAGGCAAAACCTCAGGAGAACCTGTACTGCATGTCCACCAGTTTTTTTTGAGCATAGTCCCCGAATAGTTGATAACTTGTATGCAGAAATCATATCAGTGGGATATCACACGTTGCTCCAAGGACTCTAGGAATTTTTGTTTGCAAAACTGTTGGAATTTAAGGATTTCTGACACTAGAGGGGAGGTTCAGAGACGAGGAGCCACCCCATAACCACAGCAGAAAACCATGGAAAAACTACAGGAAAATGTTTTTTGGGCATAATAGTCCCCAAATACTGGTTGATCTTGTACTGGCCTTTGAAAACCATTAAGATGGTGCCAGACGTGACAGATTGCACATGGTGATAAAGCAATCCAGGAATATTTGTAAAATTCTTTTTCGAAACTTTGAAATTCAGGATTCTGACACAGAGGGAGGTTTCAGAGATGAGGACTCCCCCCATAACCACCAAAGAAAACCATGAAAAAACCCCAGGAGGATCTGAACTGAAGGTTGAACACTTTTTGGGGAATTGTTCCAAATATTGCCTACTTTTGGTAAATTCATATCTAATAGTCCCTTTCATTTCCATGAAACATTTTTTTTCACATAAGTAAGCGGGAGGTATCCAAATCCTTTCTGCCGACCTGTAAAAACAACCATACAGCGAGCATCTCCAGCGACTTCAGCAGAAAACACATTTATTTTAATTATGCAAAATCATTTACAAATGGATTTGGCCATTAAACAGCTTTCAATTGAAATTCCAGCCTGTTTAGAGCAGTATTCAGTAAGAGCATTAACCATTGCCTCGTCGTCTGGTGATGGGTACCCGTCTCATAGCCGGCTGTTGGGGGGCTGACTCCACCGTTGACTTGGTCATCTATGTCCTATAACGTTTTTCCATCTGGAGACTTTTCCGCCAAATTTAAATTGCATAAAAAAGAAAAAAAAATCAGGACATAAACATCTCGTCTTGTTTGCTCCTAATTGACGAAGTTTGCAGCGTAATTAATCGAATAGTTACTTTTGTATTGGAGTCATAATGTTCCGTGAAGGCATCTCGTACGCATGTGACACCTGCTCTTGCCCCGTGGGCCGGCCAGACGTTGCCACCTTCCTCCCGCCCCGTCACTGTTCCCTTAGATCTGTCTTTTTCCCTTTAACGTTGGTGTCAGCTACCCAACAACATCATGTGAATTCACTTTGTCTCGTTGAGCTCGCCAAGAATTCTGTGGCCAAGAGCCCTGAGCTCCCTCAAATGTGCCGGGAATGCCAAGTGCCCAGATGCAATTAGAGCTTTGATTTTTAATTTTTATTTTTGTATTTTCTTTTTCTATCTACATCGTACAAATGTACTCTTCCCCGATTTGGTTCAGTCTGTGTTGGCTCTATTACCACAGTCTGAGGTCATATGGCCATCACTGATTTTATGATTAGCGAAATGATTAATAACAACATTTGAGAATTAATGAGACTGCTGCACCGAGGAGAAATGAATCAAGATCCAAGAACAAAACAAGTGTTATTCCCTCTGTTTTGTCTTTTTTTTTATTCTCCCGCTTCCCATGCAATTTTAATTAATCAATCATCACACTGCTCTGCGGACATGGTGGTTTCTAAGGGGCAAAGGTGTTTGCCTTGAGGTCACAGGGTTCAGGTTCCTGTTCTGGATGAAGCCACCACCCAATTGTAATTTCCCTCAAGCCAATATCTTATCACCTCAACTTGGAGTGTAGCATGACCCTCGGGCCCATGAGAAGGTGCGTAATGAAGGGCATCTTCTCCATGGGTCTCATAGCAGAGGCTGCCATTACAAGATGTTATGTTCCAAGAAATGGATTCTCTAAATTGCAGTCCAGTCGGCACAGTCTAGATAGGGGTGGGGAGTCTAAGGATCCTCCAGGTTTTCCCACCAGGCAGTTTCACAGATTCTGCTTTTCACAGCCAGCTTCAGGACCCCTTTTCCTATTCAGGCTGTGGGTGGTTCTACAGATTCAGCCTCCCACTTCTTATTCAGGCTGTGGGTGGTTCTACAGATTCAGCCTCCCACTTCTTATTCAGGCTGTGGGTGGTTCTACAGCATCAGGCTCCCTCTTCCTGTTCAGGCTGTGGGCGGTTCAACAGCTTCAGGCTCCCTCTTCCTGTTCAGGCTGTAGCTGGTTCTACAGCTTCAGGTCCCCTCTTCATATTCAGACTGTGGACAGTTCTACAACTTCAGGCTCCCCCTTCCTGTTCAGACTGGGGATAATTCTACAGCTTCAGGCTCCCACTTCCTGTTCAGGCTGAGGGTGGTTCTACAGCTTCAAGCTCCCTCTTCCTGTTCAGGCTGTGGGCGGTTCTACAGCTTTAGGCTACCCCTTCCTGTTCAGGCTGTGGGCGGTTCTACAGCTTCAGGCTTCCTCTTCCTGTTCAGGCTGTGGGCGGTTCTACAGCTTCAGGCTTCCTCTTCCTGTTCAGGCCGTGGGCGGTTCTACAGCTTCAGGCTACCCCTTCCTGTTCAGGCTGGAGATAATTCTTTAGCTTCAGACTCCCACTTCCTGCTCAGGCTGTGGGCAGTTCTGCAGCTTCAGGCTCCTGCTTCCTCTTCAGGCCACATGTGGGTGGTTCTACAGCTTCAGGCTCCCACTTTCATTTCAGGCTGGGGATAATTCTATAGCTTCAGGGTCCCTCTTCCTGTTCAGGCTGTGGGTGGTTCACAGCTTCAGGCTCTCCCTTCCTATTCAGACTGTGGGTGGTTATACAGCTTCAGGCTTCCATTTCCTGATCAGACTGTGGATGTTTCTGCAGCTTCAGGCTGTTCCTCATTAAGGTAGCTGCAGAGACATTGGTGAGGGAGAGGTTTTAACAGCAGGGCACAAGGCTACAGAGCTCTAAAACATTTAAGTTTGTAAGAAAGATAAACAAGTTAATGTGATGCTGATAAGACACAGCAGGGAGTGAAACACTATCCTGGCCACTGCTAAAGTAGAGAGAGGTGGTTGGTAACCTAGGGAAGCCTGTGTACACAAGCAGGAGACAAGAACTGCTTTGACTTGGAAATGAAGCAAAATCAGAACAGCATTGTATTTGGTGGTAATCTTTTTTTCCTCTAAAGATAATTACTGTGGTGAGAAAACCTCTTTAAATCTTGTAGAGATATGTGGACTTTGCTGCAGTGAGCCCCTAGGTCGCATTTCCCTGAATCATCAGTGAGAGCATATAGAAGCGCGCCAACGGGGGTGAGTCAGGACGAGTGTGAGACTGGGAACAAGTCTGAGATCAGAAACCAGGAGAGTTCTACAAGTACCTCCTGGGAATTTCCTTATGGTACTTGTAGTACTCTGCTGGTTCCATGAACTTGCTGACTTGTTTTTGCAAGCTCTTTAACATAAAAAGCAGCGATCCCTGTAGTGAGACGACCCCTTTAAGTATGACGTCTTCTGATATATCTGTAAATTTTTGCATAAAATCAAGGGATTTCCCCAACCTTTCGTTCCTGTGGTTTGCCTGTGAAAAGATCTCCTGTGTAGAGGACAGGCTTCCTTGGCTGGGTCCGTGTTGTGTTTTATAACCCTGTAGCTTCTCTGGCCATGTCTGCAGCCCTTCCTCCTCACACAGGGGAGATGTAGGACCTGACATGGTGAGCTGCCTCCACCATTGAATCCCATATATTGCAGTACATTATGGAGGAGACAAAAGCTTCAACTATTCTTATGTCTATGCAGTCTATGCACTGCGGAAAGCATTTGGACCCTGTTTTAAAGAAATCCTATCGGTGTGCAGTTATAAGACTAAGAATCTGCCCCCTCATGGATGATAGGTATGCGAGTGGCGGTTCAGTATTTGGCACATTTGCCACCTCCCTCAGATAACATTTCCCATAGCTGCCTGATGCCTCAGGATAGAGGTGGTTGTCACTTGACCCTCCCATGGTTTGTATATGAGTATTGCACCATGATGCTGTGATGTCCCCCAATCCTTTTCTTGTATCTATGATGATGTTACTTGTAGAGAGCGGAGCCATAGACTGGTCTGCACCATGACTGGTGTAGCAGGTATCCTGTCTGTGGTCCTCCTCACCAGTACAGACCCCATTGTCCACCCCTCTGATCACCCATCACTGCATCCACACACCTCTTGTCATCTCTCTCTCCACTCCGGACACCCAGCCCGAGCTGCGTTATTTCCAGCCCTCCTCCAGCCTTTGCATCGCTCGCAGGTCCAAGTCAAAAACAGCAAAAGGTTAATGAGCCGATGTGCGGGGGGGATTATTTCAGGAAGATGACAGTGAACCAGTAATTACTAATTAGATGCAGTTTAACAGGAGGAAAAAGTGAAATCTCCTCTTCACCAACTGTCAATAATTAGCGGAGCTGGTGAGGGCGAAATGTGTCCACAGTTAAAAGGCTGATGCCGTAATGAAATGACACTTTACAGCAGAGCCACATCCAGGATGGTGATGGGGCCCCAATGGCACCACTGATACCACTTGGTATTGGTTTAGTGTGTCAGGCACTGATTGATGACTCCCTGTCATGGGGTCCTAGGACCTGGACCTGCGCATCATCTACTGGTGCAGGGACCTGCAGAGCTGACGGCTACTTATGGTGTAATTCCACTATGTAGGGATCTGCATTTCCACTGGAATGGCCATAGGTATCCGGGACTAGGCTCCAGTCCATCATATCCGTGCCCTATACAGCCAGGCCACCATTAGGATGGACCCATGATATAAGAATGCCTGTGTAGAATGCTAGTGTACCCCTACACTCCCTCATATAGTGTTCTGCTATATACCACTGAAGAGGTCATAGGTACCTGGGACTGTGGTCCAGTTTGTCATATCAGTGCCCTCTGTAGACAGGACACCATTGGGGATGTGCACTTGGATGGACACATGATATAAGAATGCCTGTGTAACCCTATATCCCCTCATATAGTGCTCTGCTTTATACCTTCAGATACCTATGACCTTACCATCACTAGGATCCACCACAGGGGACATATGTTTGGATCGACACAAGATATTACAATTTATCTGAATGCCAGTGCAGCTCCACACCCCCTCATATAGTGCTCTGTTATTTACGTTTGATGAGGTCATAGGTATCTGGGACTAGGATATAGTTTATCATACATGAAAAAACTTTGAGATTCTCGGTTCACATATTTTGATCAAAAGATGTTTAAGCTGCCCATGACTTTCAACGTGTTCTCAAATAGGGCAGTCCTATGCTATCTTTTACCTATCAATAGAGCCACATTCAGGCCTCTCACTGGGTACACCGACCTCCTTTATCCAGAGAGAAAAAAATATAAAAACACCCAACCTGCAAGCTGCACTTCTTATGACAGCTTGTGAGAGTGGGCAGGTGCAGGAAATCAAAATGGAGGCACCCTTTCCTCCCCATATAGGTTAAAATCAATATATACCAAATATAACGTATGGTTCTGCCCTTTTTGCAGTAGTGTGCCGCTGGCGGCGGTCTGTGTGTGTACATGTGTAATATATACACTCACCGGCCACTTTATTAGGTACACCATGCTAGTAACGGGTTGGACCCCCTTTTGCCTTCAGAACTGCCTCAATTCTTCGTGGCATAGATTCCACAAGGTGTTGCAACGATGCTCAATTGGTACCAAGGGCCCAAAGAGTGCCAAGAAAATATTCCCCACACCATGACACCACCACCACCAGCCTGAACCGTTGATACAAGGCAGGATGGATCCATGCTTTCATGTTGTTGACGCTACCATCCGAATGTCGCAGCAGAAATCGAGACTCATCAGACCAGGCAACGTTTTTCCAATCTTCTACTGTCCAATTTCGATGAGCTTGGGCAAATTGGAGCCTCAGTTTCCTGTTCTTAGCTGAAAGGAGTGGCAGCCGGTGTGGTCTTCTGCTGCTGTAGCCCATCTGCCTCTAAGTTGGCCGTACTGTGCGTTCAGAGATGCTCTTCTGCCTACCTTGGTTGTATCGGGTGGCTATTTGAGTCACTGTTGCCTTTCTATCAGCTCGAACCAGTCTGCCCATTCTCCTTTGACCTCTGGCATCACAAGGCATTTCCGCCCACAGGACTGCCGCTCACTGGATGTTTTTTCTTTTCGACCATTCTCTGTAAACCCTAGAGATGGTTTGCGTGAAAATCCCAGGAGATCAGCAGTTTCTGAAATACTCAGACCAGCCCTTCTGGAACCAACAACCATGCCACGTTCAAAGGCACTCAAATCACCTTTCTTCCCCATACTGATGCTCGGTTTGAACTGCAGGAGATTGTCTTGACCATATCTACATGCCTAAATGCACTGAGTTGCCGCCATGTGATTGGCTGATAGAAATTAAGTGTTAACGAGCAGTTGGACAGGTGTACCTAATAAAGTGGCCGGTGAGTGTATATATATGTGTGCCGCAGCCCTGTCAGTGGCACCCAGGTTTGCATATGTTTTTTCAGAAGTGTTTTTTGTGCAGAACCATACGTTATATTTGGTATATATTGATTTTAACCTATATGGGGAGGAAGGGGTGCCTCCATTTTGATTTTCTGCACCTGCCCACTCTCACAGGCTGTCATAAGAAGTGCAGCTTGCAAGTTGGGTGTGTTTTTTTTAAATTTTTTTCTCTCTGTATAATGGAGGTTGGTGGACCCAGTGAGAGGCCTGAATGTGGCTCTATTGAGAGGTAAAAGATAGTGTAGGACTGCCCTATTTGAGATCACGTTGAAAGTCGTGGGCAGCTTAAACATCTTTTAACCGAGAATCTCAAAGTTTTTTCATGTATGATAGATAGCATAAATGCGTCTTTAGGGATTTCCACGTAATGTATTGCCCTTTTTGCAGTAGGATATAGTTTGTCATATAAGTGTCCTCTACAGGCTACCATTGGGGACACACATTTGGATGGACCCATGATTTAAGATTACCTCCGTAGAATACCAGTGTACCCCTGCCCCACCTTATATAGTGTTCTGCTATATTTCTCTAGAGAGCCATAGGTATCTGGGACTAGCCTCCAATGTGTCATATCATTGCCCTCTACAGGCAGGCCACCACTGGGGGCGTATGTTTGGATGGACCCATGATGTAAGAATGCCTCTGTAGAATACTAGTGTGTGATACACGAGCCTCCCCCTCTCAGTGATAGCACTCATCAGTTTTCAGCTTCACCCTGTGGCTCTATCCCTCATTAGCTCCATTTCAGGATCCACCTTGTGTCTTCTCCTGTCAGGTAGAGCGAGTCCTGCTTGTGTTACTGGGTTAAACGCCATAATTAACCTTTGCACTATAATCTTCTAATCTGTGAAGGATAATTCAGCAAAACTCTTCAAGTTTAATTGATGCTAAAGGGAAAAGGAAATAGAACATGGAGCCAGGTGTAGCAGAGCCGGACGCCAGCTGCTCACATGCATCAGGCCGGCCGATGCTGCCGCATATCCCTCTATGCAATGATACTTTCTCGAAAGCAATGTATCTCCAAGTGTTGACAAAAGAACAGTTTTCAAGTACCGGAAAAATGCTCCTGTCTTATCAAGTGCCTTTTAAGTGCCGCTTTCAAGCCCCATCCCCCGAATGGTTAAAGGCAAGGTGTTTAGCCCGGACTGTCAGATGTCATCCCTTTTCCCTTTGATTCCTAATGGCTTCCAGCTCTGGAGAGGCGATCAGTAGCAACAGAGGCTAGGTGTGAAGAATGCGTCCATGTCTGGGTGACCCTCACACCTGGAGAGGTGCAGTATGTGGAGTTTACATACCTCCACCTGTAAACATGAAACCAAATCCTGCTCTAAACATGAATGACAAGGCGAAGGGGGCATTTCCGGGCTGTTGAACAGATGCACTTAGGTCACTTTTCTGTCCATTAGACCTGGCATAGTGTGGTGTGGGTTAAAATATTAAGTTAATTCATGTTTACACTTTATTCATATCCAGAGCTGTATTCAGAATTCTGCTAGTTTTTTTTTACCTCATAAGTAGCTCAAAAGAAAACTCCAGCCCTTGATCTAGCCCCAACTCCAACCTTAACCCCATCCTGAATTCCAGCTCCAGCAATAACACCAACTGAAAATACAGCCCAAACCCTGACCCAACCCAAATTTAAACTTTAACACTAAGACCAATAGAAAATCCAACCCAGATTCTAACTACAACCCTAACGCCAACTGAGAATCCAACCCTAAAACTAACCTTAAAGCCAACTCCATCTCTAACCAGATTCCTAACTCAAATTCCAACGCCAACCTCAACACCAGTTGAAATTCCAAACCAAATCCTAACCATAGCCCTAACCCAAATTCCAACTCCAACCCTAACACCAACTGAAGATCCAAGTCAATACCGAACCCGAATTCCAACTCCAAATTCCATCTTCAACCCTAACAGCCACAGAAAATCCATCCTTAACCATCACCCCAACCCGAATTCCAACCAACACTAACTGAAAATCCAACCCAAATACTAACCGTAGCCCCACCCCGATTTCCAACTCCAACCGTAACACCAACTGTAAATCCAAGCTAATCCCTAACCCGAACTCCAAATTCCATATTCAACCTTAATAGCAACTAAATATCCATCCTTAACCATAACCCCAACCCGAATTCCAACTCCAGCTCTAACACTTACTGAAGGTCCAAACCAGTCCCTAACCCGAAATCCAACTCCATCGCTAACACTAACTGAAAATCCACACCAAATCCTAACTGTAGCCTCAACCCGAATTCCAACTCCAACCCTAACACCAGATGAAAATCCAAGCCAATGCATAACCTTAACCCAAATTCCAATTCCATCCCGAATTTCAACTTCGACCCTAGCGCCCACTGAATATCCAACCTTAGCCATGATTCCAACCCAAATTCCAGCTCCAACCCTAACACCAACTGAAAATCCAACCCAATGCCTAACCATAGCCCAAATTTCAGCTCCAACCCTAACATCAACTGAAAATCCAACCCAAATCCTATTCACAACCCTTACCTAAATTCCAGAAACAACCATAACACCAACTGGAAATCCAACTGAAATCCTAACCATAACCCTAACCCAAATTCCAAACCTAACACTGACTGGAAATCCAACCCTAATTATAACCCCATCCCAAATTCCAACAACAACCATAACACCAACTGGAAATCCAACCCAAATCCTAACCATAAGGCTAACCCAAATTCCAGCTCCATCTCGAGCACCAACTGAAAAGTTTAAGGGTCAGGGATGACTTCTCTTCCTTCAATTTTGCCAAATTTTGGCTCAGACTGACCGGAATCAAATTTAACCTCGACCTGGATCTGAAACACAACACCACTCATCGGAGAGCAGTGCAGTGTGGGAGCACAAGCTATGGCCGCATACAGTGCCATCGTCCCCCAGTAATTCAATAGACTTGTCTGAAATGGCACAGTGGTTTTTATCGTTTTTTTAACAAGATTAAAAACCTCTTGCAGAAGTTAAAACAGATTAAATACTTCACCCTCAGAACTGGTGCCCAGATACAAATGTGTTCTTTCTACACCAGACAAGTCTGTTAAAATTTTGACACCTACAGTCTGCAACACTGGGGCCAGAGGATGGCATCCTTTATATATCACACAGCCCAGTCCCTGCAAAGGGGTACAGGGACAGTTACTGGAAGCTCATGAATATTCAATATCCTTTGTCCAGCCCTTTTAGACTACAGGATTTAGGAGCTGATTGATTTACCACGTGATGTATTCTGTTGAATCTGATTGACTAGAGCCCTTGCAGCTCCAGCCTTTATTCTCTTTCAGACACAAGAAGATTTTGCTTTATATTTTTTCAATTAAAACTTAGGGCCACATGTATGAAAACTGTCTAGGTCTAAAACTCACTTTGTTGCCCATAGAAACCAATCAGAGCCCATAGCAACCAATCAGAGGGTTCTTTTAATTTCATATAGTGCTCTGGAAAAATGAAAGGGGAGCGCTGATTGGTGGCAACAAAGTGAGTTTTAGACCTAGACAGTTTTCATACATGTGGCCCTGAGTTACTGAAAAATCACCCATATTGATGCCTAAAAAAAGTAAAAGATATACAGTATCTCATAAAAGTGAGTACACCCCTAAGTGAAAATGGACAAATTATGCCCTATTTGCCATTTTCCAGTCATGTGACTCCAGTCATGTGATTCATTAGTGTTACAAGATCCTAGGTGTTCATGGGAAGCACGTGTGTTAAATTTGGTGTTATTGCACTTAAACTCTCTCATTGGAAGTACAGCATGGCTCCTCATGGCAAAGAACTGTCTGAGGATCTGAAAAAAAGAATTGTTGCTCTGCATAAAGATGGCCGAGGTTATAAGAAGAGGCCAACACCCTGACACTGAGCTGCAGCGCGGGGGCCAAGACCGTACAGCACTGTAACAAGACAGGTTCCCCTCAGAACAGGCCTCACCATGGGCGACCAAAGAAGCTGAGTGCACGTGCTCAGCTTCATATCCAGAGATGAGTGCTGCCAGCATTGCTGCAGAGGTTACAGTGGTGTGAGGCTCAGACCATATGCCACACACTGCATGAAATTGGTCTGCATGACTGTCATCCCAGAATGAAGTCGCCTCTAAAGATGATGCACAAAATAGTCCACAAACTGCTGGAAACAAGCAGACTAAGGACATGGACATGGACCATATTCTGTGGTCTTGATGAGACCAAGAGAAACTTGTTTGGTTCAGATGGTGTCAAGCGTGTGTGGCGGCAACCAGGTGAGAAGTACAAAGATAAGCGTGTCTGCCTACAGTCAAACATGGTGGTGGGAGTGTCATGGTGTAGGGCCGCAGGAGTGCTGCCAGCTGCGGGGAGCTATAGTTCATTGAGAGAACCATGAATGTCAACATGTACTATGACATACTGAATCAGAGCATGATCCCCTCCCTTCTGGGCCGCAGGGAAGTATCCAACATGATAAGACCCCAAACAGCTCCAAGACGACCACTGCCTTGCTAAAGAGAATGAGGGTAAAGGTGCTGGACTGATCAAGCTTCTCCAGACCTAAACCCTATGGAGCATCTGTGGGGCCTCCTCAAAAGCAAGATGGAGGAGCATAAGGTCTCTAACAGCCACCAGCTCCGTGGTGTTGTCATAGAGAAGTGGAAGAGGATTCCAGTGGCTGCAACCTGTGAAGCTCTAGTGACTTCCATGCCCAAGAGAGTTAAGGCAGCGCTGGAAAATAATGGCGGCCACACAAAATATTGACTCTTTGGGCACAATTTGTCCATTTTCACTTCGGGGTGTACTCACTTTTATTGCCCACGGTTTAGATACTGATCGTTCTGTGTTGAGTTATTTTAAGGGCAAGCTATACACTGACTACTTTACATTGTCAAAATATTATATCTTCAGTGTTGTCTCATGAAAAGATATAATACAATATTTACAAAATATGAGAGGTGTACTCACTTTTGTGAGATACTGTATTTCATCTACATAATGGAATGCATCATAAACCAATACTGTTTACACCCAAAAAATTAGTGACATAGAGTGTATAGTGCTGATTAGGAGACGTATTTTAAGAAAGTATGAGGTGCATCATGTGATTGAGAATCATATGTATATAAGGGGCTCTTCATCTCAGCCTCCTAATTAGGACTATAATGGGTATATAACTGGGTCTTTGGTAGTTTTGAGGTATTGACTTTGTTAAATTTAACCCAAATACCAGAAATTTGATTGTGGTCAGTCCGAACCAAATTCTGGCAGGATTCGCAGTAAAATCATTCCTAACCCTAGCACTCATCCTAACCCTAAATTAGATTTGGAGTTGGAATTTGGGTTGGGAATTTGGAATTTAATTAGTGGAAAGGGTTGGATTTGGGATAAGGTTGGAGTTTCAGTTGTGGTTAAGGTTGAAGATGGAATAGATTTGGAGTTTCTGAGAGCGTTGGGTTTAAGTTGGGGTTTGAGGTTGGAGTTGGGATTGGGTTGGAGTTTCATTTGGGGCTAGGATTGGAGTTTCAGTTGGGCCTAGGATTAGAGTTGGGATAGGATTGGAGTTTCAGTTGGTACTAGGATTAGAGTTGGGATAGGATTGGAGTTTCAGTTGTGGTTAGGTCTGAAGTCGGGATAAAATTGAAGTTTCATTTAGGGTTGGATTTGAGGCTAGGCTTGGAGTAAAGATAGGGTTGGGGATAGGGCTGGAGT
Organism: Phyllomedusa bahiana; assembly: GCA_025379985.1. Lineage (NCBI taxonomy): Eukaryota > Metazoa > Chordata > Amphibia > Anura > Hylidae > Phyllomedusa > Phyllomedusa bahiana. The sequence continues at coordinate 99,494 of JAODAL010002682.1, read as the reverse complement.
TGCGATGGAGATCAAGTTTCAGTTGTGGATAGGTCTGAAGTCGGGATAAAATTGAAGTTTCATTTAGGGTTGGATTTGAGGCTAGGCTTGGAGTAAAGATAGGGTTGGGGATAGGGCTGGAGTTGCGATGGAGATCAAGTTTCAGTTGTGGTTAGGTCTGAAGTCGGGATAGAATTTAATTTAGGGCTGGAATTGAAGCTAGGCTTGGAGTAAGGATAGGGTTTTAGTTTCAGTTGTGTTTAGACTTGGAGTTGGATAGGCTTGGAGTTTCAGTTAGGGTTTGCTTTGGAGTTGAGACTAGGTTTGACATAGGGTTAGAGCTGTGATTTCTGTTGGGGTTAGGGCTCGAATTGGGATGAGGTTGGAGTTTCAGTTGTGGTTAGGGTAGAAGTTGGAATAGGGTTGAAGTTGAGGCTAGGTTTGGTGTGAGGATAAGGTTGGGGATAGGGCTGTAGTTGGGATAGGATGGAGTTTCAGTTGGGGTTAGTGCTGGATTTGGGATGTGGTAGGAGTTGGAATAGGGTTGGAGTTGAGGCTAGGTTTAGTGTGAGGATAGGGTTGGGGATAGGGCTGTAATTGGGATAGGATGGAGTTTCATTTAGGGTTAGTGCTGGATTTGCCATGTGGTTGGAGTTTCAGTTGAGGTTAGGGTAGGAGTTGGAATCGGGTTGGAGTTGAGGCTAGGTTTGGTGTGAGGTTACGGTTGGGGATAGGGCTGTAGTTGGGATAGAATGGAGTTTCATTTGGGGTTAGTGCTGGATTTGGGATGTGGTTGGAGTTAAAGTTGAGGTTAGCGTTGGAGCTAGACTAGGGTTGGAGTTCAGCTTGGCGATTTTCTTTCAGTTGAGGTTAGGGTTGGAGCTAGACTAGGGTTGGAGTTCAGCTTGAGGATTTTCTTTCAGTTGAGGTTAGGGTTGGAACTAGACTAGGGTTAGAGTTCAGCTTGGGTATTTTCTTTCAGTTGAGGTTAGGGTTGGAGCTAGACTAGGGTTGGACTTCAGCTTGGGGATTTCCTTCCAGATGAGGTTAGGGTTGGAGTTCAGCTTGGGTATTTTCTTTCAGTTGAGGTTAGGGTTGGAGCTAGACTAGGGTTGGAGTTCAGGTTGGGGTTTTTCTTTAAGTTGAGGTGAGGGTTGGAGCTAGACTAGGATTGGAGTTCAGGTTGGGGTTTTTCTTTCAGTTGAGGTTAGGGTTGGAGCTAGACTAGGGTTGGAGTTCAGGTTGGGGTTTTTCTTTCAGTTGGGGATAGGGTTGGAGCTAGACTAGGATTGGAGTTCAGGTTGGGGTTTTTCTTTCAGTTGAGGTTAGGGTTAGAGCTAGACTAGGGTTGGAGTTCAGGTTGGGGTTTTTCTTTCAGTTGGGGATAGGGTTGGAGCTAGACTAGGGTTGGAGTTCAGTTTGGGGATTTTCTTTCAGTTGACTTTAGGGTTGGAGTTACAGTTGGTATTAGATTTAAGATTAGGGTTGGGATTAAGGTTAACCCTAATAACATGTTATCTGGAGGCATTTGTTTGCTCTAGGATCTTTCCATAGGCATAAAACACATCCTGAATTTTCCCCCATTGACATTGATCTGATTCAGGTTTGGTACATCCTAAACCCTGATTTGACAAGTTTGACCGAACTGCTGTCGAATCGAACTGAGACCTACTCCATCAATACCATTCTGTTTTTTACTGAATTCCTTTGTGATCTTTTGCACTGACGTCCCAGCTGTTCCCCTCTCTTTACTTCACGCCACAACCCATGGTGCCTCCAGATCCTTTGGGAAAATTTTTGGCTGAGCACTGGTGGAATTTCACTGCTCCCGTCATGTTTACATGTAGAAGCCACGGCACATTCCAGGCCAGATTCCTTGTCCCCTCCTCCTCGCTCAGATCTGTCACCGGGCATCAGAGATTATTTAATACATCTAAACCTTGCCATCTGTTCTGCAGTCTGACTGCTAATGTAAATGAGGACAAGTCACAATTACATCACAATAACAAAGTAAGATATTAATGTGTATGTCCTTTATGCAGCACTCTCTCTCCTCAAGCTGTCATGTTTTCTCTTGACATAAGCAAGAAGAACATGAACCTCCTCTCACATGTTGGGTTGTCAGCTCCTGCTTGGGATGATCACAAAAATATCTCTGCATTTAATGTGTTTTGTGGACGTGTTGTGAACATCAGGTGCTGGGGGAACGGTGTGCCCAATGTGTCGATGCAAATAGCTGAGAATATTCAATTACTCCTCCCAAGTCGTTCACCAAGCTTGTAATGGGGCTTAGTCGAAGTCTCTCATAAATGTGTGCCGAATTCCATCCTCAAAATGGGACATTACATAACCTACACTGATGTCACCAGGATACGTTTCTATGATCACGTGCATCTCTGTGATGACCTCAAGAGTGTAAAGAACCGTAAGTGCCCTCGAAGGTTTACCCAACTCAATGGAGTATAGTGGGACATTAACCCAGCTGTTCACATCCCATATAGCTACAGGTGTTTGTACAGAATAGCAGGACTGAGAGGGTCCAGGTAGGGAGTATGGTGGCAACCTGGTTGACCACCCAGATCAGCATTTTGGTGATATTAGTATCATTGGTTAGTGCATTTGGTATCTACTGTACTTATTTAGGGAATATCTTAAAGAGGTGTTCTCATCTGGCTGGTTTACAGAGTCTGCTCTTTACTGATTCATGCTCCCACTTCCTGTTCAATCTGTGGGTGGTTCTACAGCTTTAGGCTCCCACTTCCTGTTCAGGCTGTGGGCAGTTCTACAGCTTTAGGCTCCCACTTCTTGTTCAGGCTGTAGGTGAGTCTACAGCTTCAGGCTCCCACTTCCTGTTCAGGTTGTGGGTGGTTCTACCGCTTCAGTCTCCCACTTTCAGTTCAGACTGCGGGAAGTTCAACAGCTTCAGGCTCCCACTTCTTGTTTAGACTGTGGGTGGTTCTACAGCTTTAGGCTCCCTCTTCTTGCTCAGGTTATGAGCTTTTCTACAGCTTTAGGCTCCCACTTCCTGTTCAGGCGATGGGCGGTTCTACAGCTTTAGGCTCCCACTTCCTGTTCAGGCTATGGGCGGTTCTAAAGCTTTAGGCTCCCACTTCCTGTTCAGGCTATGGGCGGTTCTAAAGCTTTAGGCTCCCACTTCCTGTTCAGGCTATGTGCGGTTCTAAAGCTTTAGGCTCCCACTTCCTGCTCAGGCTATGGGCGGTTCTAAAGCTTTAGGCTCCCACTTCCTGTTCAGGCTGTGGGCGGTTCTACAGCTTCAGCCTCTCACTTTCTGTTCAGACTACGGGCAGCTCTACAGCTTCAGGCTTTCCCTTCCTGTTCAGGTTGTGGGTGTTTCTACAGCTTCAGTCTCCCACTTCCTGTTCAGGCTGTGGGCGGTCCTACAGCATCAGGCTCCCACTTCCTGTTCAGGCTGTGGGCGGTTCTACAGCTTCAGGCTCCCTCTTCTTGCTCAGGTTATGGGCTGTTCTACAGCTTCATGTTTCCATTTCTCTTCATGCCATGGACGGTTTTAAAGCAGTAACTGACATCTCAGTTCTGCTGCTCCTAGCAGAGCCTGGACATTGGTGATGGAAGGGTCTAAACAGCAGGGCAGAAGCCTACAGAGCTATAAAGAGTTAATGCTTGTCAGTAAGAAAGATAAACAAGCTCCCATGCTGCTGATAAGAAACAAAAGGGAGTGACCCTACCATCCCAACCACTGCAAGAGCAAAGAGAGGTGATAGGGAAGCTTGTGTACACAAGCAGAAGATAAGAGCTGCCCTAACTCTAAAAGGAAGCAAAATCAGAAAAGCAATGTATTTAGTAATAATATTTATATACCTTTACCTACATCTTTAAAACCAATCAATGTAGTGAGGGTACCGCTTTAAAAATGATCTCGTTGAAGACAGATCCTAGTGACTTGTTCATTGGGGACTTACAAGGTCATATACATTGGGTAGGTTTTGTGGTGCTTTATCTTGTGTCACCTCACAACATGCAAAATGATTCTATTTTACATGATAAAGACTCTAAAGACGCCTCTCCTATTCTTTATGACCCCTCTCTCACATGCACATTCAGTCAGGCTGAGCATGCTGGTCTTCTCAGTGATAATAAGCTGGTGCCAGAATATTCAGGAGACAACTTCTGTTCTACGAGGACAAAGGATTGGGCATCTTAAAATCCAACGTACTCGACCCTTCTATCTCCTGATATCTATCTTTGGGCGAAAGTCAGGACGCCCTTATACAAATTAGTCTGTCAGACTCTCCAAATTTAGCAGCTGCCTCTGACCATCATCAGTTCTTTACACCGTGTCTCTGTATCTATTTCTACTTGCCCCCGATGGACGCTACAAAGTTTTCTCTACTGTCTTTCCATTTGTTTGAACACTCAGTATCTCCTCCCTCTACTGAGTGGCTGATGTGTCCAAACAATACCTCCTCGGGTCCCTGTTTCATGTATGGGCCTCTTTCCCTGCTGGGGGCTCATACCAGCTTTTTGACCTGCTACCTTGGTAGTTTGGAGTACTGAAGTCTTAAAGCTTCCATAGGATGGGTGTCCCATGGTGGTAGTCCTCTTGTCTTTTGCAGTAGTCTACCATGCATGGTGGAGACCATTTTATGTAAGTGACAAAATACTGGTCAGATTCTCTCTTAAGAATCCGGATGGTATTTTGTCATCGTTTGGATGGTTTTGGGGGACGGTTCTGTTCACAGATTGTGGAATCACCCGTCCCCCATTGAAATGCACATCTTACCCCCGAAAACCAGGCAGAGGAATGTGCATGTTGTAAGTTTTTCGGAACAAAAGAACAAATACACAAATTGGTTTAAATCCTAAGACACTAAACCTTAACTTTTAATAATAATACAATAATAAAAAAATATATATCTCTCCATCGCATGGAGCAGCTTGTGGCTAAAACCAATGCGAGCATAACCAAGTTTGTAAGGACTTGGGCTCCTTGGACGGAGTACCAAACTTCCACGGAATTCCGGGCCCTAACTCTTTAACCCCCTTGAGTCCCTTTGCATCCCTCCCCATTATCCAGTGGCGCATGTGGGTGGGCTTGGCCGGGGGGACGGCGTCGTCGTCGGGGGGTGGATGGTACTGGGATTGAGAGACTCTGGGTTGTTGGCTTTCCCCTCACCCCTCCCCTTTTTTTTTTTTTTTTTTTTTTCTTCTCCTTCCTCTCTCTTTTCCTTCCTTCTCTCCCCTCCCCTTTCAGTTTTCTAGAAGCCAATAGGGGGTACCAATGGCACTTTTTCATGCCCCTTGGGAACAACACCCATTCCCCCCTGATTAATAGTACTAATTTGAAGCGTTGTAAGCATCCACCTGTTGTGGAACATAAGAGACCCTTGTCACAAGTAGAGGGGGTCTTGCAAAGCCTTGATCGTACAAGTCTGTTGCTTGCCGTTTTTTCTTATGTAAACCTTGTGTTTCAAACTTGACTCCTTTCATATTGGTAACAGCTTGTTATGTTTATTGCGCTGTACTGCTTTGTTATATTTTGAAAATACAATAAATCTTTAAATTAAAGAAAAATATATATATATATATATCTCTCAACCCTAATCTAACAAAATAAATCTATAGTCCTATGCACTAAACTACCTGGCCAAAAATTGGGTAATCGCTCTGACAAGCGTACCTAAACTATATTACCCTATTGCTGCTGAAAATCCCTAAATCTAGAAATAGTTCTTAATAATCATTAAATAATGATTAATTAATTATTTAATGATTATTGAGAATTATTTCTAGATTTAGGGATTTTCAGCAGCAATAGGGTAATATAGTTTAGGTACGAGATTGGGGACGCTCTTGTCAGAGCGATTACCCCATTTTTTGGCCAGGTAGTTTAGTGCATAGGACTATCGATTTATTTTGTTAGATTAGGGTTAAGAGATATATATTTTTTTATTATTGTATTATTATTAAAAGTTAAGGTTTAGTGTCCTAGGATTTATACCAATTTGTGTGCATTTGTTCTTTTGATTATTTTTGGGTATATCTAGGAGTTGTGTATCAGATTTAGGGTATTCCTTTACTCCCTCCCTACTATTATAATAGAGGAGTTTTCTGTAAGTTTTTGGGAACACCAGCGGTGTAAAAAACTGTGCGACAGAAAATCCGTTCAGTGTGGACTGCTGAATGGATTTTTGATTAAAGTCTATGTGAAAGGTTGACAGTCGGTTTACAAATCCAAAAACCTTCTGAAAATCTGACCAAAAACCTTGCCGTGTGCACTGACCCGAAGACATCATTTACAGTCTCGACTCCTGGCCTTCTTATACAGATAAAAAGTAGTCCAAAGAGCTAAAAAGAGGAGAAAAGCAGAATATACATAGTACATATAGCAAGTGAGGCCTAAGAAGTAAGGGGCACCTTCCTGATGTAGGATCTCAGTATACCGATGGAAAGGCTGCTGGCGCATGGGGTATCTAGTGGCCAAGTGGGGGGTCGCATTACAAGGACAGAAGGGTCCACATGTGGAGGGTATAGCTAAAACAATAGAGGATCTGCAGGCACTATGGAGCTCCCCTGGATGCTGGGGTCGACAGATAATTCTTGTAACAAGTGCGGAGTGAGCCAAAGACTCTGAGGGTGGTAGTTGTAAACGCTTAAATGGGTTGTCTCACTACAAGGATTGCTGCTTTTTATGTTAAAGATCTTGCAAAAAGAAGTCACTTTGCAACATAAGTCCATTAACAGTGTCCTACCTATTCCTAGATATCCCCTCTTGTATGGGCACCTCCTCAGGTCACTATAGCTACAGACCTGTTCCACCTCTCCTGATAGGCTGCCAGCACTGGTCTCTATAGCTACAGATCTGTTTGATCTCTCCTGATAGGCTGCCAGCATTGGTTACTATAGCTACAGACCTGGTTTCTACTGCAGCCTAGTGGAAGCAAGTAAAAATGCCCCTGAATTCAAATTGAAACCAAGAAAACAGGACTGAGGTGAGATGAATCAATGTAGTGAGACAACCCCTTTAAATCTTCTGATTCACCTTGGTCTTTGTGCCAGTTTATTGTTCATCAGGTAAATGTGCGGAGTAAGCCTCAGGACTCTGATGGTGCTAGTTGTAGGTGCTGAAATCTTCTGATCCACCTTGGTCTTACTCCCAATTTATTGTACATTGAGGAAAATTTATAGACTAAGCCACAAGACACGGATCAAGGTAGTTTTAGGAACTAAACCCAAGGATAGAAATATGCCACAATAGAGTAGAATGAGTGTACTAAAAGGCAGAAAATGTTACACTATTGAGGTTCATCACCTACAACTACCACCCTCTGAGTTCTGAGATTTACTCCGCACTTTGACCTGATGTACAATAAATGGGACACAGACAAAGGTGGATCAGAAGATGGTGGAGCACCTTCAGTGGTAAACCAGTGACCAAGGGGAAGCATTACAACGGAAGGTGAGGCCGATCCACAGGAGTCTTGTCATGATGACGGGTGGACATTCTTGGTGGTGGTGGTGGGGATAGTGGAGCGCCTCCATGGATGGAAGTCATACTGAAGCATTAAACGGAAGGTGAGGCCGAGCCACAGGAGTATTATCTTGATGTCGGGTGGACATTATTGGTGGTGGTGGTGGGGATAGTGGAGCATCTCCATGAATGGAAGTTTAACTTAAACATTACAATGGAAGGGGAGGCCGATCCACAGGAGTCTTGTCTTGATGACTGGTGGACATTCTTGGTGGTGGTGGTGGGGATAGTGGAGCATCTCCATGGATGGAAGTCATACTGAAGAATTACAACAAAAGCTGAGGTCAATCCACGGGAGTCTTGTCTTGATGACGGGTGGACATTTTTGGTGGTGGTAGCAGGGATAGTGGAGCGTCCCCATGGATGGAAGTTATACTGAAGCATTACAATGGAAGGGGAGGCCGATCCACAGGAGTCTTGTCTTGATGACGAGTGGACATTCTTGGTGGTGGTGGAGGGGATAGTGGAGCGCCTCCATGGATGGAAGTCATACTGAAGCATTACAATGGAAGGGGAGGCCGATCCACAGGAGTCTTGTCTTGATGACTGGTGGACATTCTTGGTGGTGTTGGTGGTGGGGATAGTGGAGCGCCTCCATGGATGGAAGTAATACTGTACAAGTAGAGTTGCTTCAACCATCTCATATTCTATGGAATCTACTTTCTGCCCGTATCCAGTCTGACATGGATGGTGCTTGCGGGCAGCCATATTCAGGGTGCAGACTTTCATGCCTGGAAGAGGCTTTTGATGAATAATATTCAGGAAGTTGATGTAAACATCACTAGGAGTCACCAAGACAAGAAACCTCTATATGGTCAATAAGGACTAACTTAGTGGTTTCCAAGGGACCAGTCTTCATCCTTTTCACGACCAACATCTCCTCCTGTAGGGGAGCAGTTCTCCATAAAGCGCCAGTATGTTTTCCCTGGATGGGGTTTGTGCGAGAAATTTCAGAATATAAGATCAGTCACTGGCCCCAAGGAGATGGGTTTGTATAATATGTCTCAGCTGGAGATAAGGGAGGTGGTCATTTTGAGGGGGGTCTCTTTGACACATATGTTGGTTTAGTTTGGTATTGTAGACTGCAGGGTGGCAGCAGCCCGGGATTGGCCATGGTAGTGTAGACCATATCTCTGAGCGCCTCCGCAGAAGGCTCCGGCCCAATAGATTACTGGGACCCGGGGGCAGGAGCATGGGCTTGCGGGAATTCTCCATTACTGCAATCTTGCAAAAAGGCAATTCCAAACTCTACACACCAATTGGGTGGCTTCCTCACCTCAAGGAGAGATGTTCCCCTTTCTGAGCCACTCATTGCCTCCCACACAACCAGCCAGTATCGCTCTACTGTGCACTGATAAGGGACATAAATCCCGAAACAGCTGTCTGCAGATGAGAGATGCTGCCTTGGCTAAATATCCCTTTTGCTTTCTCAAGACTCAATGGGTCAAAAGCGAATTGTGCATTTGTTACATCCAATAGAGTGTGCTTGAGCTTCTCAGCTCCTTTCCCATAATTCCTTGCAATCTCTCTAGACAAACAACTTGTATTGGGGATTGAACTAAATTGCTGGTGTGGCCGGCACCTTGGCTGTATCCCTCTTGACAATGAGATTCAACAGGCTGCAAGAAACAGTGATGTCCTCTGGAGCTCTACGGGACTGGAGACCACCGTGCAGCAGAGGGACAGCAGTGTCTGGTTCAGGTAGAGATAGACCTCAAGCTCTGCAGGAAGGACCTGGTGTAGGCGCAGGTGGAGTGGACCTAATGTGTGGCTCATGGAGCAGAGGCTCTTCTCTGCCGTCACCTCCAGCCCTGGAGTCAGACTCTATTACTATCCCTCATACATTGTAGAGAAGTAATTGGGCGATTAGGATTCAGAGTAACAATGGCGTCCTCCAGAGATGATGGAGTCTAGCGAGGACCCCGCTCATGGCAGGCGAGAGGTTAAGTGTCCAGATTCGGAGCAGGCACATTGCCCTCCACACAGATGGATCCAGAGCCCGCCAAGAGCCCAAGTACTGCATGCACCCCATAGTGTGGGAGAAGAGGGCAACCTTCCCAGCCAGCAGGGTGTCAGCGTCTGGCCGCAGATTGCTTCTGTCTTCTCCCTTCTGGGGTGAATCCTAACAATCCCAATATTACTAGGATGCTCCCAGAGCCTCCAGCATAGACGCTGCATTGCCTGTTGGTGACATACATACATGTTCATGTGCACTGCCGGATGGAAGGAGAGCTTAGCTCTGTTCATCCTGAGCCTCCTGCTGCATTACTAGAATGATAGGAGAACTGTGACAATCAGACACGGCTGTAATCCTAACAATACAGGTTCAGATTACACTCGGGGTCTGGGGAAAGCTGGGTGACAGCTCGGCCAGTCCTAGAGGCGACTTTAGGGACATTGCCCTAAAAGAATATAAAGTATTGCTGCAGCTGTGTCCAGTCTGAGCTGAATACATCTTCTCGCTGGTAGTTTGCTTCAGTGTTTCTGTGCAGATGCATTGCATCATCCTGTGAGTGTAAGCTGCCAGTGTCCCTGACCTAATGCGCATATGTCCAATCTTCTATTACATTTGAAAAGTGCACAATGAGGTGTAAGTCGCGGGTTTATAGCAACGACAGCAGGGATGTCCCCAATCACTGCCAGCAAGCAGAGGTCTTACAAAGAGGTGAATGGAAGCAGGGGTGTCCCCAATCACTGCCAGCAAGCAGAGGGCTTACAAAGAGGTGAATGGAAGCAGGGGTGTCCCCAATCACTGCCAGCAAGCAGGGGCTTACAAAGAGGTGAATGGAAGCAGGGGTGTCCCCAATCACTGCCAGCAAGCAGGGGGCTTACAAGAGGTGAATGGAAGCAAGGAGGTCCCCAATCACTGCCAGCAAGCAGAGGGCTTTCAAAGAGGTGAATGGAAGCAAGGATGTCCCCAATCACTGCCAGCAAGCAGAGGGCTTACAAAGAGGTGAATGGAAGCAGGGGTGTCCCCAATCACTGCCAGCAAGCAGAGGGCTTACAAAGAGGGAATGGAAGCAGGGTGTCCCAATCACTGCCAGCAAGCAGAGGGCTTACAAAGAGGTGAATGGAAGCAGGGTTGTCCCCAATCACTGCCAGCAAGCAGAGGTCTTACTAAGAGGTGAATGGAAGCAGGGGTGTCCCCAATCACTGCCAGCAAGCAGAGGGCTTACAAAGAGGTGAATGGAAGCAGGGGTGTCCCCAATCACTGCCAGCAAGCAGAGGGCTTACAAAGAGGTGAATGGAAGCAGGGGTGTCCCCAATCACTGCCAGCAAGCAGAGGGCTTACAAAGAGGTGAATGGAAGCAGGGGTGTCCCCAATCACTGCCAGCAAGCAGGCTATAGATGATGGCAGTAGTAGTCTCTCCATCCTATAGTGGTCTCAGCATCAGGTAGGTCTGTACTGAAAAGATGGTATAGTAGATCCTCCCCATTTTAATAGTGGTCACAAGCAGCAGTAGGTCTGGGCTATAGATATGCCATAGTAGTCTCCCCATTTTATAGTGGTCTCAGCAGCAGGTAGGTCTGGGCTATAGATGATGGCAGTAGTAGTCTCCCCCCAAGTTATTATAAAGTGGTCTCATCAGCAGCAGGAAGGTCTGGGCTATAGATGATGGCAGTAGTAGTCTCCCCATTTTATAGTGGTCTCAGCAGCAGGTAGGTCTGGGCTATAGATGATGGCAGTAGTAGTCTCCCCGCCTGTAGTGGTCTCAGCAGCAGGTAGGTCTGGGCTATAGATGATGGCAGTAGTAGTCTCCCCGTCCTGTAGTGGTCTCAGCAGCAGGTAGGTCTGGGCTATAGATGATGACAGTAGTAGTCTCCCCCTCCTACAGTAGTCTCAGCAGCAGGTAGGTCTGGGCTATAGATGAGCAGTAGTAGTCTCCCCTCCTTAGTTGGTCTCACAGCAGGTAGGTCTGGGCTATAGATGATGACAGTAGTAGTCTCCCCGTCCTATAGTAGTCTCAGCAGCAGGTAGGTCTGGGCTATAGATGATGGCAGTAGTAGTCTCCCCCTCCTATAGGTGTCTCCGCAGCAGGTAGGTCTAGGCTGTAGATGATGGCAGTAGTAGTCTCCCCGTCCTATAGTGGTCTCAGCAGCAGGTAGGTCTGGGCTATAGATGATGGCAGTAGTAGTCTCTCCATCCTGTAGTAGTCTCAGCAGCAGGTAGGTCTGGGCTGTAGATGATGGCAGTAGTAGTCTCCCCGTCCTGTAGTAGTCTCAGCAGCAGGTAGGTCTGGGCTGTAGATGATGGCAGTAGTAGTCTCCCCGTCCTGTAGTAGTCTCAGCAGCAGGTAGGTTCAGGCTATAGATGGTGGCAGCAGTAGTCTCCCCATTTTATACCAGTCCCAGCTGTCGGGAGCACACTGACGTGTGGCAGCCGCGGTGCCCCATGGATGAGCCCTCTCTCTAGCTCTTCCGAGGGACTCGTGCTGTACAAGCTTCTGCACACGCAGCCAAAAATAGCATCTGCGGCCCGGCTGCGATTAGTCAGTGCGGGCCAGCTGGTAGCACAAGTCTCTCCTACCATCTTTCCACATACTCCCTGTTACAATACAGCCCCTGGCGCTCCTCCGATATGGTGACACCCGCGATTAGCGAGCGCTGCCCACCCTTCATTAAAAGTGCCCAGACTTATTAGACTGATAAACAAAGATGCAGCAATGTAAATGGAAGCATTTGGTTTTCTGCACAAGTGTCGTCCTGAATCCCATTGTCACCATGAATACGGTTCTAGCGCCAGCCACATGCTGCTGCGTATGGTATAGCGGCCGCGGGAACCTGGGTGCTAGAGCTTGATGATGCTGCACGCCATTACACGTTCATTACATAATGGCCTGCTCCATAGAACACAAAGTAAGGGGTCTCCCATCATTGCATGTTTCTTGGCTGTGGCTCCACAGGTAGTAGGGGATTGTAGTGTGGGCATGTTGGACATCTCCACAGGGGGTTATGCCTCTAGTGACCATCAGTGTTGGACTGGCATTGGTGGAAGCTTTTTCATCAACACATATGAGACCAACAATTGGTGAAAGCCTCTATCCCAAAGGGGTCTACATTGAAAGCAATACTTGGAAATCCCTAAAGAAGCATTTTTGCTATCTATCATACATTAAAAAAAACTTTGTGATTCTTAGTTCACACGTTTTGATCAAAAAATGATTAAGCCACCCAAGGCTTACAACGTGATCTCAAAGCGGGTGGTCATACGCTATCTTTACCACTCAATAGAGCCAAATCCAGGCTTCTCATTGGGTCAACCGACCTCCACTATCCAGTGAGAAAGAAATAAAAAAAACACACCAACCTTGCAAGCTGCACTCAGATAACAGCCTGTGAAAGTGGGCGTGGTGCAGGAAACCAAAATGGAGGCATCCCTTCCTCCCTATATAGATTAATAGCAATATATGCCAAATCCAACGTATGGTTCGGCACAAAAAAAAAAAAAAAATCTGAAAAAACACAATGTGAACCTGGGTGCCACTGGCAGGGTTGCGGCATATATATATATATATATACACACGCACACCACTACCTGTGGCACACCACTGCAAAAAGGGCAATACATTACATGGAAATCCCTAAAGAAGCATTTATGCTATCTATCATACATGAGAAAAAAACCTTGAAATTCTTAGTTTCTCTCTGGATGATGGAGTCGGTTGACCCAATGAGAGGCCTGACCCAGTTCGTGGGTGGCTTAAGCATTTTTTGATCAAAAACATGTGAACTAAGAATCTCAAAGTTTTTTTCATACATTGAAAGCAATGCACAATCCAGCTTAGAGCTGGTTGACCTGGACTTTGCCAGTCAGTGCTAAACTTGTGTATCGTCTCCAACTTATCCGAAGACATTTACATCTCAGAGGAGCAGGAGGCATCCGTCTGTGCTGAACTAGTAACGGTCCTTGTCTATTACTAGGGTCGGGTAATCCACTAATGTTACCTAGTTCGATAACTGCTCCGACAGCAAGGAGAAAATGGGGACGTCGATGGGTTCTGATCAGGTGCCTTCCTTGGAGAGCGTGACTGCTAGGATGGTGCTGGGCTCCAGGTGTGATGCCTGTTACCCTCTGAGCTGTCCCCGTGCTTCTTCCTGCATTATATGGGTGCTTTTACCTCCTTATTGGGGCAGGTTTGTGGCTCGCTATGAGCCAACCTCAGAAAACCGGCAGATGGCTTGTTTTTCCCAGTCATTGCTCTGGGGGCACAAGTGCAGCTATTGGTTCTGTGCGCTAGGAGCCGGCCGCACACATGGAAATAAGCAGAGAACACTCATTTACCGATAAAACATTCGTGACAAGAAGAAAGCACTTGATTAGCCCCTATGGTGTCCGGCCCAGTGACCACATGTTCACAAGACAAGGTCATACTGTGACTTCTACCAGAGGTGTCCCAAGCTGGCACCAATGTTTGGTGGAAATTGAGTCAAAACCCCAGTATAAGCATGTGATGTGAACTGACCCTAATGCCGTGGCTCAGCCTTTAGGCCCCAGAAATGACCGCTAGACTGGCTTCTGCTTCTGGTCCAGGATGAGAGGATTAGAAGGTGGCTGATTTTGCAGGCCGTAGGTACCTTGCCTTAAGCATGGGAGTGTTGGGGGCTCTCCATATGTGTGTTGCTATAGGTTGGGGGTTATGGCTATAGTATGGATGGCTGGTGGACAGGCTTGGACAAGAACCTGAGTCTATGGTCTACTGAATCCTCCACCGACCACAGATGCACAGTAGAAGTACCACTGATCACGGGGACTGTTACACTGAGCAGTTATTTTATCCTAAAAACACTCGTTCAGCAGATAATTAGCTCATGTTTGAGGCACTTAATGCAGATCCCCAACCATAAATGTGAATAATATAGGCGGGACACCCAACAATAAATGGGAATAGTATAGGCGGGACCCCCACCATAAATGGGAATAATATACGTGGGACCCCCAACCATAAATGGGAATAATATAGGTGGGACCATGTAAACAGTGACCCCTAACCATAAATGTGAATAATATAGGCGGGACCCCCAACCATAAATGGGAATAATATACGTGGGACCCCCAACCATAAATGGGAATAATATACGTGGAACCCCCAACCATAAATGGGAATAATATTGGCGGGACCCCCAACCATAAATAGGAATAATATAGGTGGGACCATGTAAACAGTAACCCCCAACCATGAATGTTAATAACATAGGATGAACCATGCCCAACGTGACCACAAACCATGAATGTGAATAATATAGGAGGGACTATACACACAGTAACCACCATCCATAAATATGAATAATACAGGAGGGACCGTGCCCACCAACCATTAATGTGAATAAAAGTGCATGGACCATGCACACAGTGACCCCCAAAGATAATTTGAATAACATAGGTGGGACCATGCCCACAGTGACCCCCAAGCATAAATATGAATAATATAGGATGGACCATGCCCACAGAGACCCCCAACCATAATTATGAATAATATAGGAGGGGCCATGCCCACTGTGACCACCAACCATGAATGTGAATAATATAGGAGGGGCCATGGCCACAGTGACCCCCAGCCATAAATATGAATAATATAGGAAGGACTATGCCCACAGAGATCCCTAACCATAAATATGAATAATATAGGAGGGGCCTTGCCCACAGTGACCCCCAACAATAAATGTGAATAATATAGGAGGGGCCATGCCCACAGTGACCCCCAACAATAAATATAGGAGGGACCACGCCCACAGTGACCCCAAACTATAAATATGAATAATATAGGAGGGACCGTGCCCACAGAGACCCACAACAATAAATATGAATAATATAGGATGGACCATGCCCACAGTGACCCCCAACAATAAATGGGAATAATATAGGAGGGACCATGCCCACAGTCACCTCCAACCATAAATGTGAATAATGTAAGAGGGACCATGCCCACAGAGACCCCCAACCAAAATGGAATATATAGAAGGGGCCATGCCCACAGAGACCCCCAACCATAAATGTGAATAATATAGAAGGGGCCATGCCCACAGTGACCCCCAACCATAAATGTGAATAATATAGAAGGGGCCATGCCCACAGTGATCCCCAACCATAAATGGGAATAATATACAGTCATGGCCAAAAGTTTTGAGAATGACACAAATCTTATATTTTCCTCTGATCTGTTGCCCTCTGGTTTTTTAAATGGGTGTTTGTCAGATGTTTTTATCACATACAGAAATACAATGCAATCATATGATTAACAAAAGCTTTTATTGACAGTTAGAATGAGTTAATGCAGCAAGTCAATATTTGCAGTGTTGACCCTTCTTCTTCAGACCTCTGCAATTCTCCTTGGGATGCTCTCAATCAACTTCTGGACCAAATCCTGACTGATAGCAGTCTATTCTTGCACAATCAAAAGCTTGCATTTGTTCACAATTTGTTGGTTTTTGTTTGTCCACCCGTCTCTTGATGATTTACCCCAAGTTCTCAATGGGATTAAGATCTGGGGAGTTTCCAGGCCATGGACCCAAAATCCTATGTTTTGTTCCCTGAGCCCTTTAGTTATCACCTTTGCTTTATAGCAAGGGGCTCCATCATGCTGAAAAGGCATTTTTGATCACCAAACTGGGCCCTTTGGAAAGGTTGGGAGAAGTTGCTCTTGGAGGACATTCTGGTACCATTCTTATTCAGGAAAGCCCTTTTTTGGCAAGACTGTAGAGAGCCGATTCCCTTGTCTGAGAAGCAAACCCCACACATGAATGGTTTCTGGGTGCTTTACGAGTTGGCAAGAGACAAGACTGGTGGGGATCGCTCACCTTGTTTTTCTCCGAACAAGCGTTTTCCAGATGTTTCCAAACATTTGGGAAAAGGGGGTTCATCAGAGAAAATGACTTTACCCCATCCTCAGCAGTCCACTCCCTGTACCTTTGGCAGAATATCAGTCTGTCCCGATGTTTTTTTCTGGGGAGAAGGGGCTTCTTTGCTGCCCTCCTTGACACCAGGGCCCTTTCTCCATGAAATCTCCACCTCACAGTGCGTGCAATGCACTCACACTGCCTGCTGCCATTCCTGAGCAAGCTCTGCACTGTGGGAGCCCATTCCGAAGCTGAAAAAACTTTTAAGAGACTGTCCTGGCGCTTGCTGGTCTTTCTTGGGCGCCCTGGGAGCCTTTTTGGCAACAATGGAACCTCTCTCCTTGAATTCCTTTATGATGCGATAGATTGTTACTGAGGGGCAATCTTTCTAGCTGCGATACTCTTCCCCTGTTAGGCCAGTTTTGTGCAGTGCAATGATGACTGCACGTGTTTCTTTAGAGATAACCATGGTCATGATTCTTACTAATCATGACAGATGATCTCCACCCTGTCCTCATCAACACCCACACCTGTGTTAATGGAGGGAATCACTGAAACAGTTAGCTGCTCCTTTAAGGCAGGCCTGCAATGAAGTGGAAATGTGTTTTGGGGGAAAAAGTTCATTTTCTAGACAACTATTGACTTTGCAATTAATTGCTGTTAAGCTGATCACTCTTTATAACATTTTGAAGTATATGCAAATTGCCATTATAAAACCTGATGCAGTAGACTTTGTAAAAATTAACATTTGTATCATTCTCTAAACTTTTGGCCATGATTGTAGAAGGGGCCATGCCCACAGTAACCCCCAACCATAAATGTGAATAATATAGAAGGGGGCATGCCCACAGTGATCCCCAACCATAAATGTGAATAATGTAGGAGGTACCATGCCCACAGTGATCCCCAACCATAAATGTGAATAATATAGGAGGAACGATGCCCACAGTGACCCCCAACCATAAATATGGATAATATAGGAAGGACTATGGCCATAGTGACCCCCCAACTATAAATATGAATAGTATAAATGGGACCATGCCCACAGTGTACCCAAACTGTAAATGTATATAATGTAGAAGAAACCATGCCCATAATGACTCCCAATCTCAAATCTAAGTAATGTAGGAGGGACCCTGGCCTTTGGTGGCCTTATATGAATATTCGGTCAGGAAGACCCTCTGTTGACCCATAAAAACCCCCTTTAAATCCTAATCGACCTCACTTCCTGGAATAATGTTTTGTCTAAACCTGGGTTAAATATTTCCTGACTTTGGGTTTGTGCATTACTGTTATGGGGTCCCTTGTTCCACTTTCTTCATAATCTCTAGCTCTGATACACCCTTACGCCACAGTTTAGGGCTCTTTAGGTTCCTCTGGTGTTCTTCAGACTGGAAACACTTTTAGGACCTCAGATCTACAGAAGACTTTGCTATATACTCCTCTTCAAACCGGTGACCCTCCAACCCATTTAACAGTGCCAGAGATGTCTTTACTTAGTACACACTTTTATAATGGTTTCACTCCTGCACGTCTTAACCCTACTTGGGGCATCTTCTTGACTTGTTTCAGATGTCAGAAAGTTTTGTTCTAGTCCTTAACTCATTCTGCTGTGGTCAGACGTTCTCAGGTTGACGAATAAAAATTTCCACTGTCGTAGACTTCTTTTTCCACCGGTTTGTCTCTTGGGATGGCTTAGGTTAAGTATCTTATAGGCTAAGTATCTTATAAACCAAACTCACTTTCATTGAGGGACACATTAATATTTTGGTTGCCCGTAAAGGTCAGTTGGAGAATGGCTAAGGTGGCTGAATAGGGCTGTCAGACCTGTGCCACCGCCTGTGAGTTGCTGAAGAGAGAAGTATGGAGGTGTGCGCCAGAGCTCCGAATCCAAGATGGCTGTACTCCCAGTGCTGGTGCCACCGCCTCTGGCAACTTCTGGTTACTTCACCCATGGAAAGTGGAGAGCCGATTCTTTTGTGTCCAGGCTTTGTCCATCCATTCTTGCTATTTCCAGGCTCTGTCCATCCTTGCTTGCTGAATCCAAAAATTGGCCATCCCTGCTCTCTGTGTCCAGACGTTGTCCATCTCTTCTCGCTGTGTCCATATGTTGTCCATCCCTGCTCGCTGTGTCCATATGTTGTCCATCCCTGCTCGCTGTGTCCATATGTTGTCCATCCCTGCTCGCTGTGTCGAGGCTTTGTCCATCCTTGCTCGCTGTGTATAGGCTTTGTCCATCCTTGCTCCCTGTGTATAGGCTTTGTCCATCCCTGCTCAGTGTGTCCAGGCTTTGTCCGTCCATTCTCGCTGTGTCCAGGCTTTGTCCATCCTTGCTCGCTGTGTCTAGGCTTTGTCCATCCCTGCTCAGTGTGTCCATGCTTACTCCATCTCTTCTCGCTGTGTCCATATGTTGTCCATCCCAGGTAGCTGTGTCTAAGCTATGTCCATCCCTGCTCGCTGTGTCCGGACCCTGTCCATCCCTGCTCGCTGTGTCCAGTCTCTGTCCATCCCTGCTCGCTGTGTCCAGTCTCTGTCCATCCCTGCTCGCTGTGTCCAGTCTCTGTCCATCCCTGCTCGCTGTGTCCAGGCTTTCTCCATCTCTTCTCGTTGTGTCTATATGTTGTCCATCCCTTCTGTCTTTTTTCCAGACGTTGTCCTTCCTTGTGCTCTGTGTCCAGGCTTTCTCCATCTCTTCTCGTTGTGTCTATATGTTGTCCATCCCTGCTGTCTGTGTTCCAGACATTGTCCATCCCTGCTCGCTGTGTCCGGACCTTGTCCATCCCTGCTCGCTGTGTCCGGACCCTGTCCATCCCTGCTCGCTGTGTCCGGACCCTGTCCATCCCCGCTCGCTGTGTCTAGGGTCTTGTCCATCCCTGCTCGCTGTATCTAAGCTCTCCAAGGGCCACATAGATTGATATGCTGGGCCAAGTCTGTCCCTTGGGCTTTCAGTTTGACACCTGTGTTATGAATTGTTTGGTCTTTTGTATTTTCATCCCTTTTTGAGCTAAGAAATTAGTGGTCTGGAGTTGTCACGCTTGTCGTCCATGTAAAAAGTAACTGCCCCCTTGTACTTATTAGCTTGATGTTATTCCAATCAAACACTTCTAATTTCTGTAAGCCGCCATTTTCACATACAGGAGTAGTTTTTCCTGCTCTTTTCCCGTCTAGCATTGACATCTCTATTGTGTTCAGGACTTCCTTCCAAATTTTCCCCTCTCCCCAACAAGCCTGTGCATTACTCCACCTCTATGCACATTATTAAATACATTCCCAGATTACTGGCTCTTTCTTACGTTGCTCCATTTCTGTCTCGTCAAGCAAGTACTGGCCATAGTGGTTGAGACATTTCCTGAGGAGACGAGACATTGACAATGAGAGATGTGGAGATGACGACAGACAGAAGGTATGTCCTGCATTGCTATGTCTGCGGGGCTTATCAGCCTCTGAAGGTGGCAGCTCCAGGTGTGTTTGTACATAGGTGACTGAATAGCCCCTGCTGGGTTTTTTTTTGGACAAGCCCCCATCCTGGTCAGTTTATTGTTTATGTTTAGGAGCCGGAGGTCACCTGAAAAGGGTAAAGTGCCCTGATGTGAAGTGCAGACAGGAAGCTGCCTCAGATCTCTAGACCTTCATTGGTAAGCATTATCCCGCGGCCATTAGGCAGGGAATTGAATTCCTTGACTTCCGGACAAGTTCTGCATGTCCAACACAAAGATGATGATGATGGTGAAGAGCGTGAACCAGTTTCTTCCATACAAACACCCTGTGTATAGTTGGGTTTGTAGAAAATAACCCAGAATTTACATTTAACGTCCTTATTTCTTCCCTTCTGCTCTGATGGATCCTTTGCTGGGATCTATCTTTTGTGATGGACCCTTATCATCCAATGGTTCCTCAAGATGGACTTCAGTTTCCTGATGTGATTGTTCTTCTGTTCACTGATCCTCTGTTGTGATACATTTGGTTGTGATGGGTTCTCAGGGCTGATGGACCTTGATCCTGTCTTTTCATGGACAGAAATGTTCTGTTCTATTGGATTGTCTGTTATAATGGACTCCTATAGCATATGCTGATCGATCCTTTGTTGGAATGGCCCCTACCCTTATGGTGTGATAGAACCTCTCTTTTGATAGATCCTGGTCCAATGTTGCATTGAGCTCGGCTCTTCTGAGGGTTCCTCTCTTCTGATGCACTATGATTAATTATGCTGGTGGATTTTGAGCACCTCTGCTGATGGATCCTCTATTGGAATAAACCCCGATGATGTGTTCCGATTGATCCTTTGTTGGAATGGACCCTGCCCTTATGGTGTGATAGAACTCTATTCCGATAGATCCTGGTCCAATGTTGCATTGGGCTTGGCTCCTCTCAGGGATGCTCTCTTCTGATGCACTATGAGTAATTATGCTGGTGTATGTTTAGCACCTCTGCTGATGGATTCTCTGTTGGAATGAACCATGATGACCTGTTACGATTGATACTTTGTTGGAATGGACCCTGCCCTTATGGTGTGATAGAACCTCTCTTCTGATAGTTCCAGGTCCAGTGTTGATTTGTGCTCAATTCCGTGGAGAGATCCTCTGTCTTGATGTGCTATGATTACTTGTGCTGATGGATTTTGATTACCTCTACTGATTGATCCTCTGTTGAAATAAACCCTGTCCTTAGGTAGGAATGGATCTTTTCTTCTGTCAGATCCTGATCTTCTGTTTTATTGGACAGTTGTGATGTACTAGGATTTCTTGGGCTGATGGATCCTATATTGTAATGTATTATGATTACCTCCGCTAATGTTTCTTCTGTTGGAATGAACCCTGCCCTTATGCAGGGATGGATCCTCTTTTCTGATAAATTGTGATCCTGTGTTGATGGATCCTCTATTGTTATGGACTCTCCTCTGTTGATGGATCTTCTATTGTGAGGGACTCTCCGCCGCTGATGGATCCTCTGTTATTATAGACTCTCCTCTGCTGATGGATCCTCTATTGTTATAGACTCTCCGCCGCTGATGGATCCTCTGTTATTATAGACTCTCCTCTGCTGATGGATCCTCTATTGTTATGGACTCTCCTCTGCTGATGGATCCTCTGTTATTATGGACTCTCTTCTGTTGATAGATCCTCTATTGTTATGGACTCTCCTCTGCATTGGATCCTCTGTTTTTATGGACTCTCTTCTGTTGATGGATCCTCTATTGTTATGGACTCTCCTCCACTGATGGATCCTCTGTTATTATGGACTTTCCTCTGCAGTTGGATCCTCTGTTATTATGGACTCTCTTCTGTTGATGGATCCTCTGTTTTTATGGACTCTCCTCTGCTGTTGGATCCTCTGTTGTTATAGACTCTCCTCTATTATTATTATTATTATTATTTATTTTAAAGCGCCATTGATTCCCGGCGCTGAAACATCGAGGGGTTTACATACATTACATAAGTCAAACGAGTACAGTGAAAAAGGATAATACAATTGCACGACAGAGGGAGAGAGGACCCTACCCGCGAGGGCTTACAACTACAAGGAGGGGAAAGAGACAGGGGGTGAGGGGCAGACAGTCTGTGGAGGAAGTATGACAAGTTTTTGTGAAGGTTATAGGGAAGCCTGAAGAAATGGTTTTCAGGTTGCTTTGAAGCTGGTGAAAGTGGAGGAGAGTCTGATGTGTTGGGCAGTGAGTTCCAGAGTGTGGTGAAGCACGGGAGAAGTTCTGGAGATGGTTTTGTGAGGAGCTGATAAAGGAGAGCAGAGGAGAAGTCCCGTGAGGAGCGAAGAGTGCGTGGGGGAGATATTTGGAAATTAGGGCAGAGATGTATGGAGGGAAGGTCATGGAGAGCCTTGTAGGTCATGGTTAGTACTTGAAATGAATTCGCTGGGCAATGGAAGCCAGTGAAGGGATAGGGAGAGGGGGGAGGCAGGGGGGTAGCGAGGAGAAAAGGTGGATAAACGGGCAGCAGGGGTTAAGGATGGATTGGAGGGGAGCGAGGGTGCTAGCTGGGAGGCCACTGAGAAGGATCCTCTGTTATAGACTCTCCTCTGCTGATGGATCCTCTGTTATTATAGACTCTCCTCTGCTGATGGTTCCTCTGTTTTGATGGACTCTCCTCTGCTGATAGATCCTCTGTCTTGATGGACTCTCTTCTGCTGTTGGATCTCCTGTTATTATGGACTCTCTTCTGTTGATGGATCCTCTGTTTTTATGGACTCTCCTCTGCTGTTGGATCCTCTGTTGTTATAGACTCTCCTCTGCTGATGGATCCTCTGTTGTTATAGACTCTCCTCTGCTGATGGATCCTCTATTTTTATAGACTCTCCTCTGCTGATGGATCCTCTGTTGTTATAGGCTCTACTCTGCTGATGGATCCTCTGTTTTTATAGACTCTCTTCTGCTGATGGTTCCTCTGTTATTATAGACTCTCTTCTGTTGATGGATCCTCTGTTTTTATGGACTCTCCTCTGCTGTTGGATCCTCTGTTGTTATAGACTCTCCTCTGCTGTTGGATCCTCTGTTGTTATAGACTCTCCTCTGCTGATGGATCCTCTATTTTTATAGACCCCCTCTCGATGGGTCCTCTTTGTTATGGACTCCCCTGCTGAATGATCCCTGTTTTTTTTGGACTCCCTCTCTGATGGATCCTCTTTTTTTAAAAACCTCCTCGCTGATGGGTCCTCTGTTGTTATAGGGCCCTCTCGCTGATGGACCCTCTATTTTTTATAGACTCCTCTGCGTGGTTCCTCTGTTTTAGGGACTCCCCTTCTGTTGATGGATCCCTTTTTTATGACTCTCCCCGTTGAGGGCCCTCTGTTTTTATGGACTTTCTCTGCGGGGGAACCCTCGTTTTTTAATCTCCCCGCTGATGGTCCTCTTTTTTGACTCTCTTTTTGTGAATCTTCTTTTTATGGCCCTCCCCGCTGGGATCCTCGTTATTATAACTCCCCGGATGGACCCTCTTTTCCCTCTCCCGCTGAGGGATCCTCTTTTTTATGACTCTCCTCCGCTGTTTGGATCCCATTGTTATAGACCTCCCCCGCGTTGGTCCTCGTTATTTTTACTCTCTTCGGTTGGATCCTCTTTTATAGGGACTTTCCTCTGCTTTGGATCCTCTTTAATTGACTCTTTTCTGTTTTTGGGCCTCGTTATTATGGATTTTCCTCTCAGGACCTCTGTTATTTTTTACCCTTTTCTGTTGATGGATCCTCTGTTTTTATAAACTCTCCTCTCTAGGGATCCTCTTTTAGCTGTATCTTTTCCTACAAAGGGGTGAATCCCCTACATCGATTCTGATCCTGTTGCACTTGACACAAACACTGTGATGGATCCTATGTTGTAATGGATCTTCTCATAGATCCTTTGTTGAAATTGACCTCGCCCTAATGTTGGTATGGAGCCTCTCTTTTGATAGATTCTATGTTGTATTTTGGACACAGGTCCTCTGAGGCACCCTGTATTGTGACGGATCTTAATTTTTCTGTTTTGATGAATCCCCTTTTTTAGATAGTTATGATAAGGAACAGTTTAATCTATTAATAACCCATTTTCGGCCAGGACACATTCAACACTGCTGGACCTGTGGTAAAGAAGAAAGCGCCATTCAGGGGCGTAATCAGACTTAAAAGAGCTCCATAGCTAAATGATATGCCCTCCCCCCTAAAGACAATAAAGGACAAGAAAGGGTAACAAAAACCCCCGCAAAAATATCAAGAACCCACATTGAAGCGAAGACAAAAGACACCAACTACTTGTTCCCCTACAAAAAGGGAACATGGTCTTAAAACCGATATCCCCTCAACCTTTTGGGCTTACTAATTATGGCCATGACACCATTGGATACTGGACGTGCATCATAGACCGGCCATGTGGGAGGGTGTAAAATATATCAACGAAAGTTATCCTATTGAAAGCAAACTATTAGGTCTATCAGCTTCCTTGATGGTGAACCCACTGCCGGCATTAGCTGTAAATGACTGGAGCCTCCATACCACACGTGGTTCTAAAGCAGGCTGCCTCGCTCCCTTTTGGGGGAAAAATACAACCCCCATCAGCATTTGTAAAAAATCTATATCTTGGCTGAGGGAGGGGGATTTTTCCCACACGGAGAGCAACGTGCAGACCCTTGTTCTAGAGGACATGAGCGGGTATTTTCTATGGCTGATTGATGAGTGGGACCTTGTCATTGTCCAGGCAAGATGGGTGAGCAGAGCCTGCTACTACGAGATCACCTCTTTGGGGGCATCAACTGGTTTTCTTTATAAGGGTTCCCTCATGGATGACACGATTTAAGGAGATCTGTTTGGTCATTGTAAGCTTCTTCCATGTTATCAGGTGGCCCGGCCCTAGTGTCCAGGCAGGTAGTCCATGGTGGCTCCATATCTGAGTGTCTCCTCTGGCCTCTCTGCGGTAGGGTATCGGGCCATTATATAAAGTTTCCCTATACCTGTCGCCCTAGTGCTGAATGAAGGCCGCGTGTTTGGTTGTGACTGGGCAGAGGATGAAAGGCCGGAGAGAGGAGGGGGTGCAGAGGAATGTGCATTATAGGAAGAGATTACCGCTCCGTGACAGGTTCCTGCCTCTGGCGAGGACATAGATCACTAATGCTCCTGTTTTATGTTCTCATTTCGGCAGGACCTGAGTCATTCTCTGCTGCTGATATCTTTAATGATAACATTTAATAGGCTCATAGTTTAACTCTTCACCCGGAGGGGGTTGAAGCACAGCTGTAATGCCGTCATAAAACAAAGCAGGACTACAAATCCCAGCATGCCGCTCTGTGCTAGATATAACATTATGGGGTCGGTACTCCTACGCGTGAAGTCTAAGGCCAACCCCAATTGGAAACCAATCACCCCTCTTCCTAAATCCGTAGTGATTGTCCCAAGTTTTAGAGCCCACGGTTTATGAGACTTGCTACTTGGACAATGGACATAATGTTGTGAGCAAGTGTGCAGAGTCCAGTCACATTATTATGACCTCCTACTTTCAGTATAAGCAGCGTGTAGCTCCTGAAGGAAGTCACGTGTGGTGAGCAAGCTTGGTGAGCATATAAGGTGTGATGGGCTGATTGTCTCCTCTGGTGCGGAAGGACTGACTGCGAGTTCCATAGTGTCACCGTTCTATACAGTAAAGAATCCACCATTACAACCTCCTGTGGCCCCGAGCACCATAGTGTCACCACTCTTACAGTAAATAATCCACCATCACAACCTCTTGTGGCTCTGAGCTCCATAGTGTCACCACTTACAGTAAATAATCCACCATCACAACCTCTTGTGGCTCTGAGCGCCATAGTGTCACCGCTCTTACAGTAAATAATCCACCATCACAACCTCTTGTGGCTCTGAGCTCCATAGTGTCACAACTCTTACAGTATATAATCCACCATCACAACCTCTTGTGGCTCTGAGCTCCATAGTGTCACCACTTACAGTAAATAATCCACCATCACAACCTCTTGTGGCTCTGAGCGCCATAGTGTCACCGCTCTTACAGTACATAATCCACCATTACAACCTCTTATGGCCCTGAGCTCCATAGTGTCACCGCTTTTACGGTAAATAATCCACCATCACAACCTCTTGTGGCTCTGAGCTCGATAGGGTCACTGCTCTTTCAGTAAATAATCCACCATCACAACCCTTTGTGGCCCCGAGCTGCATAGTGTCACTACTCTTACAGTAAAGAATCCACCATCACAACCTCTTGTGCCCCAAGCTCCATGGTGTCACTGCTCTTACAGTAAATAATCAACTATCACGACCTCTTGTGGCCCCGAACTCCATAGTGTCACCGCTCTTACAGTAAAGATTCCAACTTCACAACATCTTGTGGCAGCGAGCTCCATAGTGTCACCGCTCTTACAGTAAAGATTCCAACTTCACAACATCTTGTGGCAGCGAGCTCCATAGTGTCACCGCTCTTACAGTATAAAATCTACCATCATAACCTCTTGTGGCAGCGAGCTCCATAGTGTCGCTGCTCTTACAGTAAAGAATCCACCCTCACAACCTCTTATGGCCCCAAGCGCCATAGTATCACCACTCTTACAGTAAAGAATCCACCATCACAAGCTTTTGTGGCCGCGAGCTCCATAGTGTCACTGTCCTACACAGTAAAGAATCCACCATTACAACCTCTTGTGGCCCTGAGCTCCATAGTATTACCACTCTTACAGTAAAGAATCCACCATCACAAGCTCTTATGGCCACGAGCTCCATAGTGTCACTGCTCTTACAGTAAAGGTTCCACCATCACAACCTCATGTGGCCCCGAGCTCCATAGTGTCACCACTCTTAGAGTAAAGAATCCATCATCATCACCTCTTGTGGCCGCGAGCTCCATAGTGTCACTGTCCTATACAGTAAAGAATCCACCATCACAACCTCTTGTAGCAGCGAGCTCCATAGTGTCACCATTCTATATAGTAAAGAATCCACCATCACAACCTCTTGTAGCGGCGAGCTCCATAGTGTCACCATTCTACATAGTAAAGAATCCACCATCACAACCTCTTGTGGCCGCGAACTCCATAGTGTCACCATTCTATATAGTAAAGCACCCACCATCACAACCTCTTGTGATGGTGGGGAGATCTCTGTACTGTCCTGTCTCATACCTGCACATGGTGATTACATCGCCCCTGAGCCATCTCTTCTATACGAGCTGAATAACCCTAAGTTTGATAGCCCTGGATCCAATCCTCCCCGATCACCCTCGTCAGTATGGGTTACAGTGTGTGTTGCCCTGGACCAGTACGTGGCGTGATGTGTCATGAGGAGACGGTGAAGTTATTCTAATGCAGGGGGTCATTTTTCCCGAGGGCCAGCCATATTGTTGGAGGGTCTCGGAGAGTGGCTCAGGGGTCTGGGTAGAGCAGTCACAGCTGTGCCATGGCCTATGAGTTACTAAACAGAGCAGTGTAAAGGAGAACTCTGACTCCAGGATGGCGCACGCTCCCTGTGCTAGCGCTGCCTCCTCTTCCGTGAATGGTGTGTCGCTGTTCCTTCTGCATCAGTACATCCCTGCTCGCTGTGTCTAAGCACTCGTGGGCCACATAAATTGACTCAGGGAGCCAGATTCGGCCCCTGTGCCTTGAGTTTGACACCTGTGTTCTATTGGAAGACCACGATGCTTTGCAGCAGAGGACTATATTTTAGGCTTGGACCAGGAACCTCCTCACGTTTAGGACTCCATGACTCCCCAGTCTTGTTCTGTTAGGGCATCACCATAGTTCAGGGCACAAAACATCTGAGCCACTTCTATTGGTGAAGCAGAGATTGGTGCAACCATGGACCTTCCAGTACCTCTCCCCGAGCACTGGGGCGGCACGTAGACCGACTGACGTGTGGGCCTCACCCGGTGACCACAGCCCCATGCACAGCAAGTTACAACTGGAGCTGGGAACATCTGCACCTTATACAGGAGCATTACTGGCTATTAGGACATGATCAGCGCCTGGTGATTTCCTCTGCGGCTCTGATCAGTGGTCGTGTTATGACAGCGCGGCGCACACAGGTCGCACATGAGAGAGATTCCTGAATAATCACGCGCCGCGCCTGCTGAGGGAGCTGCCAGCACAATGTATGGAGGTGAGTGTGATACAGAGCAGGGTGCACACCTACCTGCACCTCCTACCCGAGCCTGATATATACAGTGCACACCTAGCTGCACCTCATATACACAGTGCACCTAATGAGCTCCTAATGGCATCTCCCCTGCCCTGTTACCTCCAGTCAAAGATCATAAATGGTAAAAGAAGTGTCCACAATGTCTGAGCCTCACTGTGCAGAGACTGCTGAGCTCCTGACTGCATCTCCCCTGCCCCATTACCTGCAGCCCCAGATCATAGATGATGGAAGGTGAAGCATCAAAAGTGTCTGAGCCTCGCTGAGCTCTGACTACTGAGCTCCTGACTGCATCTCCTCTGCCCCATTACCTGCAGCCCCAGATCATAGATGATGGAAGGAGAAGTGTCCACAATGTCTGAGCCTCACTGTGCACTGACTGCATCTCCCCTGCCCCATTACCTGCAGCCCCAGATCATAGATGATGGAAGGAGAAGTGTCCACAATGTCTGACCCTCGCTGTGCTCTGACTCGTGCGACCTCCCTGTCTGCCTCTCCTCTGCCCCAATGTTCCTGCAGCCCCAGATCATTAGATGATGGAAGGAGAAGTGTCCACAAATGTCAGAGCCTCACTGTGCCTGTGCTGCATCTTCCCCTGCCTCCCTATCTGCAGCCCCAACATAGATTTTGAGAAGGATAATTGTCCACAATGGACTGAGCCTCGCTTGCCTGACTGCTGAGCTCCATGACTCCGCATCTTCCCCTGTCCCCATTACCTGTCAGTCCAAGATCATAGATTATGGAAGGAGAATTGGTCCACCAATGTCTGACCTCGCTGGCACTGCTGCTAACTCCTGACTGCACCTCCCCTGCCCCATACCAGCAGCCCCATACACAGAAGTAATGGACGGAAATGTCCACATATTCTGAGCTCCTGTGCATGACTGCATCTCCCCCTGCCCCATGTTACTGCAGCCCCAATCATAGAGATGAAAAGGAGAAGTGTCCACAATGTCTGAGCCTCACTGTGCACTGACTGCATACTCCCACCCTCCGACCATTAACTGCACCCAGATCACTAGATGATAAGAAGGGTCCACAATCTGAGCCTCGCTGGACACTGACTGCATCTCCCCTGCCCATTTACCTGCAGCCCCAGATCATAGAGATGGTAAGGAGAAGGTGTCCACAATGTCGAGCCTCGCTGTGCTCTGACTGTTGAGCTCCTGACTGCATCTCCCCTGCCCCATTACCTGCAGCCCCAGATCATAGATGATGGAAGAAGTGTCCACAATGTCTGAGCCTCGCTGTGCACTGACTGCTGAGCTCCTGACTGCATCTCCCCTGCTCCATTGCCTGCAACCCCAGATCATAGATGATGGAAGTAGAAGGGTCCTCAATGTCTGAGCCTCGCTGTGCACTGACTGCTGAGCTCCGGACTGCATCTCCCCTGCCCCATTACCTGCAGCCCCAGATCATAGATGATAGGAGAAGTGTCCACAATGTCTGAGCCTCACTGTGCTCTGACTGCTGAGCTCCTGACTGCATCTCCCCTGCCCCATTACCTGCAGCCCCAGATCATAGATGATGGAAGGAGGTCCACAATGTCTGAGCCTCGCTGTGCTCACTGCTGAGCTCCTACTGCATCTCCCCTACTCCATTACCTGCAGCCCCAGATCATAGATGATGGAAGAAGTGTCCACAATGTCTGAGCCTCGCTGTGCACTGACTGCTGAGCTCATGACTGCATCTCCCCTGCCCCATTACCTGCAGCCCCAGATCATAGATGATGGAAGGAGAAGGGTCCACAATGTCTGAGCCTCGCTGTGCACTGACTAGCAATCTCTCCCTGCCCCTTACCTGCAGTCCCCAGATCATAGATGATGGAAGAAAGTGGTCCACAATGTCTGAGCCTCGCTGTGCACTGACTGCAGAGTTCATGACTGCATCTCCCCTACTCCATACCTGCAGTCCCCAGATCATAGATGATGGAAGAAGTGTCCACAATGTCTGAGCCTCGCTTTGCACTGACTGCATCTCCGCTGCCCCCCCCATTACCTGCAGCACCAGATGATAGATGATGGAAGGAGAAGGGTCCACAATGTCTGAGCCTCGCTGTGCACTGACTGCATCTCCCCTGCCCCATTACCTGCAGCCCCAGATCATAGATGATGGAAGTAGTGTCCACAATGTCTGAGCCTCGCTTTGCACTGACTGCATCTCCCCTGCCCCATTACCTGCAGCCCCAGATCATAGATGATGGAAGGAGAAGGATCCACAATGTCTGAGCCTCGCTGTGCTCTGACTGCTGAGCTCCTGACTGCATCTCCCCTGCCCCATTACCTCCAGATCATAGATGATGGAAGGAGTGTCTACAATGTCTGAGCCTCGCTGTGCACTGACTGCTGAGCTCATGGTTACATCTCCCCTGCCCCATTATCTCCAAACCCAGTTCATAGATGATGGAAGGAGAAGTGTCCACAATGTCTGAGCCTCGCAGTGCACTGACTGCGCATCTCCCCTGCCCCATTACCTGCAGCCCCAGATCAGAGTTGATGGATGGAGAAGGGTCCACAATGTCTGAGCCTCGCTGTGCTCTGACTGCATCTCCCCTCTCGCCCATTACCTGCAGCCCCAGATCATAGATATGATAGAGAAGTGTCCACAATGTCTGAGCCTCGCTGTGCATGACTGCGACTCCTGATGCACTCCTGCCCCATTACCTGCAGCCCCAGATCATAGATGATGGATGAGAAGGGTCCACTATGTCTGAGCCTCCCTGTGCTCTGTCTGCATCTCCCCTGCCCCTTTACCTGCAGCCCAGATAATAGATGATGGAAGGAGAAGTGTCCACAATGTCTGAGCCTCGTTGTGCACTGACTGCATCCCCCCTGCCCCATTACCTGCAGCCCCAGATCATAGATGATGGATGGAGAAGGTCCCAATGTCTGAGCCTCGCTGTTCCGCTGCACTCTGACTGCATCTCCCCTGCCCCATTACCTGCAGCCCCAGATCATAGATGATGGAAGGAGAAGGTCCACAATGTCTGAGCCTACGCTGTGCACTGACTGATGACCCTGACTGCATCTCCCCTGCCCCATTACCTCAGCCCCAGATCATAGATGATGGAAGGAGAAGTGTCCACAATGTCTGAGCCTCGCTGTGCACTGACTGCTGAGCTCCTGACTGCATCTCTTTATATGTTCCCTGAGAACCAGATACAAGTTCCCGAGTCATCTAATTAGACAAAGCAGATTAATGAGCAATGTCACTTTTCTTCATGGCGGCTTCTCTTTAATGCACCTGTTTTCTTTGGGTTTAGTCATATTTTAGTTTTCATTTTTCTGTATGTAAATCACGTTTCATTTACAGATTTCTTACAGTTCTATTACAAAGATTGACTCCTGTTTCCACCATTTGTTCCTCATTTGTTCTGCTGGACCTTTTTGAATTTTCAGGCATATTGCTGGAAGTTTTCTGTCTTGATACTTTGAGATCTTCTAGGCTTTCCCCAGGTATTCTCCTTTTATGGTCTTCCCATTTTCTTTATACTTGTTTCGTATTTTGCACACAGCCGACTGGAAGCAACCAGCATCTTGTTCCACATGCTCTGATGTCTTCCTTGCTTTTGATAGATCTTCTCCGTGTATAACTTTCGCATCTTCTATATATTTATTTATTTTACACACAGCCAACTGGGAACAACTAGCATCTTGTGCCGCACTCTCTGATGTCTTCCTCACTTTTCAAATATGTTCTCCTTTTCTACTCTTCCCATTTTCCTTCTAATAGCCCAAAATTTAGACACATCTGAATGGAAACAACCAATATCTTCTGTCATATCCCTGATGTCTTCCCTACTTTCCCTGGATCGTCTCATTTTATAATACTCCGATTATTTTTCATACTTGCCCCTTGTTCAACTGGGAACAACTAACATCTTCTGTCACAGTCCCTGATGTCTTCCTTGCTTTCCCTCGATGTTTTCTTTTAATAAACTTTCCATTGTTGTTATACTTGCCCTGTATCTATCACTCATCTGACTGTAAACAACCACCATCTTCTGCTGCACTCTCGGATGTCGCCTTTGCTTTCTCCAGATATACTTATGTAATAATACTCCCACTTTCTTTTTTTACTTGCCCCTTATGTTACAACGGCCAACTGGGAACAACCAACATCTTCTGCCACACTCTGTGATGTCTTCCTCACTTTTCCTCGATGTTCTCATTTTATATCCTTCCCATTTTCTTTATGCCTGTCCTGTATTTTACAAAATGTTGAAGGGGAACAACCAGCATCCTCTGCCACACTCCCTGGTAGATTTCCATATTAAAGGAATCTTAAAGGAGTTTTATCGTTTGAACTGTTCATGCTCTTCAGCTAATTCTCTGAGATTGCGTTTGCAATCCAGGGGCGAGTCTCTCCTGTCAGCAGGCGTTTCTCTCCTCTCAGCAGGCGTGTCTCTCCTCACTGAAGACCTGTGACATCATCATTTTGTATGAAGCAGGGGATGCAGAAGGTTGTCTGGATATAATAGCTCTGTAGCCTCCTGCACGCTTCTTATGTCTGCAGCCTTCAGGCTCCACAAGCTCCCTGCTGTGCTATATGCAGTTATACACACAGATGAGACATGTGAGGAGTGTATACGGCCCTCCCCCCTTCCCCTCTGTTACCAGGCTGCAGTCTGTGTTACTGTTTTATATGGAGCAATACACACTTTCCTCCCCCTCCTCCGATCCCCCTGTTAACAGGCATTAGACTCTATAATACTGTGTTATATAAAGGGATCTGTGACCTAAAGGGGTTTTGCCACGTTTTGTCGACGTGGGATGTTTAGAAATCATAAGTTAGGCACTTTCCTAAATGCATGTCATTAAAAAAAGTGTAAAAAAAAAAAAAAAAGCAGCTATCACCCAATTAAAGATGTCATCTCTATCACTCAACGTTCACTAACAGCGACCTGTTATATCTCTTAGTTAACACACAAACTACACTGAAAGCCAGCAGCTTTTACTTCTGTTCTAGTGGTGTTCACCCAAATTGTACTGATAACAGGCAGAGATCTTTACTCGACTACAAGGACAAATGTCAGCTTCAAGTAAAGATCTCTGCTTGCTGTCAGTGACATGTGAGTGAAAACAGCGGGGCGAGAAGCAATCAGCTTTGAGAGAAGACCCTGCTCAGCCTATAACTAACTTGGGCTGGTAGTGTAGTGGAAGAGCTTTGCTCTTACAATGAAGGGGTTTGGAGTTCTAGTCCCTCAC
Organism: Phyllomedusa bahiana; assembly: GCA_025379985.1. Lineage (NCBI taxonomy): Eukaryota > Metazoa > Chordata > Amphibia > Anura > Hylidae > Phyllomedusa > Phyllomedusa bahiana. The sequence goes on along the minus strand of JAODAL010002682.1, from coordinate 66,350 downwards.
AGAGTATTTATTTTTCCCCTAAATTCTACACACACGTAGAGAGACCTAAAATATATATATGTCAATCTCTATAATGATATATATACACATACATAGCTCCCCTATATCATGTCTCATCCCCCAGAGGACATGCATTGTATCACGCTTGTTGGAAGTGCTTGGTGTGACTACTGTGAGGATGGGTCACTATATAGGGGAGCTTTGTGCGTGTATATATATAAATTATATATGTTTACACATATATTTTCATATCTTTACATATGTGTACAATTTATAAAAGAAAATTAAAAAAAATACTGATGGGGCTTGAACTCCTAACCACTCTCTTGCAGAGCAGATCAGCTAAGCAATGCACTATACATACAGCTTGGACAAAGGAGGCGGGGCTTGCATTACATCTGAGGAACAGAACGCCCTTTTTTTCAGAATACTTAACATTTTTAGACTTGTACTGATATTTATATTAGAAATGCATACTTGTTGTAGAGGAATAATATGGTATGGTTAGCAGAGGCCCACACCATATATTCAGTGGATCCATGGAGATACTAATTGTGCCCTCTCTACTGCCGCTCATGTGAGTTGAAAGACACCAAGTTGGGATCCAGGATCTCAACTATTAAATTAGTTACATTTATTTTATAATTTAAGCTCTTGTCTCCCTTGCAGTGGCAGGAGTGTGTGGCAGCCCCCAAGTGAGTTTGAGCCCCTAATTTTCACAAACCCATTATATTGTTACCAGTATTAACCCATAATTTTTTAGTTCCGGGGACTTTTTTACAGCATGTTTATACTGCTAACCACTGGATTATATGCAGTGTATGTACCGCTAATCACTGTTTTGTATGCAGTGAATATACTGCTGACCATTCAGTTACATGCAGTGAATACTGCGCCCATCCTTTTTTTTGAGTGTAATACTGCTATCACTTTTGTCATATTCATGTAAAAAAGCTGATCCGTGTTTATGCAGTGTATATACTGCTGACCACCGTGTCATATGCAGTGTATATACCGCTGACCACTGTGTTATATGCAGTGTATATACTGCTGATCACTGTGTTATATGCAGTGTATATACTGCTGACCATCCAGTTATATGCAGTGTATTAACTCTGATCCTGTGTTAAGCAGGAAAATATACGCTATCATGGTATATGCATGTATAACTGTGACCACCCAGTTATATGCAGTGTAATCGTATCACTGTGTCATACGTGTATATACTGCGATCACTGTGTTATATGCGTTTAACTGCTGACCACCGGTTATATGCAGTGTATATACCCGCTGACCACTGGTCATATGCATTATAACGCTGATCCTGTGTTATATGCAGTGTATATATGCGACCTTCAGTTACATGCAGGGTATATCCCCTTGATCACTGTTCATATAGTGTTTATACTGCTGACCATCCAGTTATTGCATGTATTACTGTGACACTGTGTCATTTTCATGATTACTGCTGATCACTGTGTTTTTGCAGGTATATACTGTTTACCCCCGTGTCATATGCGTGTAATACCGCTGACCACTGTGCATATGCGTGTTTTACTCTGATCCTGTGTTATAGCAGTGATATACTGTACCATCCATTTAATCAGTTTTTAAAATATACTGCTGATCACTGTGTTATATTCAGTGTATATACTGCTGATCACTGTGTTATATGCAGTGTATATACTGCTGACCACCGTGTCATATGCAGTGTATATACTGCTGACCACTGTGTTATATGCAGTGTATATACTGCTGATCACTGTGTTATATGCAGTGTATATACTGCTGATCACTGTGTTATATGCAGTGTATATACTGCCGACCAGTGAGTTACATGCAGAGTATATACTGCTGACCAGTGGGGTTTACAGAGTGTATATACTGCTGCCCCATCCATTATATGCAGTGTATAAAAAGCGATCACTGTGTTAATGCAGGGATACTGCTGATCACTGTGTCATATGCAGTGTATATACTGCTGATCACTGTGTTATATGCAGTGTATATACTGCTGACCAGTGTGTTATATGCAGTGTATATATTGATGACCACTGTGTTATATGCAGTGTATATACTGCTGACCATCCAGTTATATGCGGTGTATAAAGTCAGATCCGTATTATAGAGTGTTTATACGCCGACCAGTGAGACATGCACGTAAACTGCTGCCCCGTGTCATTTGCGTGTATATACCGCTGACCACTGTGTTATATGCAGTGTATATACTGCTGACCACCGTATTATGCAGTGTATATACTGCTGACCACCGTATTATATGCAGTGTATATACTGCTGACCACCGTATTATATGCAGTGTTTACGCTGACCACCAGATTATATGTATGAAAATTTACTGTGACACTAGGGTATATGCATAATATCTCTGACCACCGGGGTTTATATGCGGTATATACTGCAAACACGTGTTATATCAGTGAATACGCGCCATTTGGTTACATGCAGTGTATATACTGCTGACCATCCAGTTATATGCAGTGTATATACTGCTGATCACTGTGTTATATGCAGTGTATATACTGTGCCAGGGGTTTCATCAGTGTATAACTGCTGACCACCATTTTAATGCAGTGTATTATATACTGATCACGTGTTAAATCATTTTAATAAAACTGCTCCATGTGTTACATGCAGGTATATTTGATGACACTTGTTATATGCATTATATACGCTGACCCCGGCATATGCAGGTATATCCCACTGCCCAATGTGTTAATGCAGGTAATATGCTGACCACTGTTTATATTTGTATTTTTTGATAAACCACTGGTTTAGCAGTGTATATACTGCTGCCCATCCAGTTATATGCAGTGTATATACTGTTGACCACCGTTTTTAAAATCAGTGATATACGCTGCCCACCAGATTATATTAGTGTAATCTGGATCCTATGGTTATGCAGTCATATCTGCGACCACCTGGTTATATGCATTGTATATACTGCTGAACACCAGGTTATATGCAGTGTATATACTGTTGACCACCGTGTTATATGCAGTGTATACATTGCTGACCAACAGGTTATATGCAGTGTATATACTGTTGACCACCAGGTTATATGCAGTGTATATACTGTTGACCACTGTGTTATATGCAGTGTATAAATACTGCTGATCACTGTGTTATATGCAGTGTATATACTGCTGACCAGTGTGTTTCATGCAGTGTATATACTGCTGACCAGTGTGTTACATGCAGTGTATATACTGCTGACCAGTGTGTTGCATGCAGTGTATATACTGCTGACCAGTGTGTTACATGCAGCGTATATATTGATGACCACTGTGTTATATGCAGTGTATATACTGCTGACCACCGTGTCATATGCAGTGTATATACCGCTGACCACTGTGTATATGCGTTAATATTGGACCACTGTTCTATCATGTATATACTGCTGCCCATCCAGTTATATGCAGTGTATATACAGCTGACCACCGTGTTATATGCAGTGTATATACTGTTGACCACCGTGTTATATGCAGTGTATATACTGCTGACCACCAGATTATATGTAGTGTATATACTGCTGATCACTATGGTATATGCAGTATATATGCTGCTGACCACCTGGTTATATGCAGTGTATATACTGTTGACCACCGTGTTATATGCAGTGTATATACTGTTGACCACCGTGTTATATGCAGTGTACATACTGCTGACCAGTGTGTTACATGCAGTGTATATACTGCTTACCAGTGTGTTACATGCAGTGTATATATTGCTGACCAGTGTGTTACATGCAGTGTATATATTGCTGACCACTGTGTTACATGCAGTGTATATACTGCTGACCAGTGTGTTACATGCAGTGTATATACTGTGACCACCGGGTTAATGCATGTATATACTGTTGCCACTGTTTTTATATCAGTGTAAAATACTGCTGACACTGTTTTATATGCAGGGTTATATCTTGCCCAGTTGTTTATGAGTGAAATATAGCTGCCCAGTGTGTTTCATGCATGTATAACTCCCTGACCAGTGTTTTACATGCAGTAAATTATTGATGACCACTGTGTAATGCATGTAAAATACTGTATCACTTTTTTAATAGTGTATATATGTACCATTGTTTTCAGCAGTTATAAACTGCTGCCATTGTTTCATGCAGTGTATATACTGCTGACCAGTGTGTTTCATGCAGTGTATATACTGCTGACCAGTGTGTTTCATGCAGTGTATATACTGCTGACCAGTGTGTTACATGCAGTGTATATTATGACCACGGGTTTTATATGCATGTATATACTGCTGACCACCGGCATATGCAGTGTATTACGCTGCCCCACTGGTTATATCAGGGTATATATTGATGACCACTGTGTCATATGCAGTGTATATACTGTGCCCTCCTTTTTAAATGCAGTGTATTACACTGACCACCTGTTTATACAGTGATATACTGTTAAACCCCCGTTTTTATATGGTGAAATTTACTGCGACCACCAGATTAAAGTAGGTATATACTGCTGATCACATGGTATATGCATATAATGCTGCGACCACCTGTTTAAGCAGTGTAAATACTTTTGGGGACCACCGTGTTATATGCAGTGTATATACTGTTGACCACCGTGTTATATGCAGTGTATATACTGTTGACCACCGTGTTATATGCAGTGTATATACTGCTGACCAGTGTGTTACATGCAGTTATTATTGCTAAAACCATGTTTTACACGCAGTGTATATACTGCTGACCAGTGTGTTACATGCAGTGTATATACTGCTGACCAGTGTGTTACATGCAGTGTATGTACTGCTGACCATCCAGTTATATGCAGTGTATATACTGCTGACCATCCAGTTATATGCAGTGAATATATACTACTGATCACTGTGTTAAATGCAGTGTATATATGTTTTACCCAGTGTGTTACAGCATGTATATACGCTGACCGTGTTTACATCAGCGTATATACGCTGACCAGGGGGTTTTAATGCACGTATAATTGATACCATGTTTATATGCAGTGTATATACTGCTGACCACTGTGTTATATGCAGTGTATATACCGCTGACCACTTTGTTATATGCAGTGTAATTTTGAGCCCAGTTTAATCCCAGTGTATATACGTGACCCGTGTTATATGCAGTGTATATTTTGATGACCACTGTGTTATATGCAGTGTATATACTGCTGCCCATCCTTATTTGCATGTATTACTTTGCCCACCGTTTTATATGCATGTAATCTGCTGACCACCGTTTATGTGCATGAATTACTGTTGACCACGTTTAATAGTGTATATACTTTTGACCGCCGTGTTTATCGTGTTAATTTTGACCAAAATTTTCAGTCAAAATTACTGTTGACCACTGTTTTAAAAGCAGTTATATACTGCTGACCATCCAGTTATATGCAGTGTATATATACTACTGATCACTGTGTTAAATGCAGTGTATATACTGCTTACCAGTGTGTTACATGCAGTGTATATACTGCTGACCGTTTTTCTTCAGTTTTTATACTGCTCCCAGTGTTTCATGCAGTGTATATACTGCTGACCAGTGTGTTGCATGCATGTTAAAACTGCTGGCCGTGGGGTTCTGCGTGAATATACTGGGGCCAGGGGTGTTACATGCGTGTATATTCCCAGGGTTTTATATGCGTGTAATACTCTGACACCGGTCTAGCAGGTATATACCATGACCACGTGTTAATGCTGTATATATGATGACCACTGGTCATATGCAGTGTATAACTGCTGCCCTCCTTTATAGCAGTGTATATCCTTTGACCCTGTGTTATATGCTGTATACGCTGACCCTTTATATGCAGTGTAATCTGTTGACCCCGGTTATATGCAGGTATATACTGCTGACCCCCCAGTTAAAATGAGTGTAATACTGCTGATCACTATGGTTATGCAGTAAATAGCTGTGACCCCCAGGTTATGGCAGTGTATAACTGTGACCGCGGTTATATGCAGTGAAAAATTTTGCGACCAAAGGTTATAAAATGTAATTTCGCCCCGGGTTTTGAGTGTTTTCTGTTGACCACCGGGGTTTTATTTCAGTGTTAAAACATTGCCCATCGGGTTATAGCAGTTAAACTTGACCCCTGTTATATGAATTTATATACTTCTGACCACAGGTACTATGGTGTAATCCCACCCCCGGGATGAATGCAGTTATAATACTGCTGACCCCCATTTATATATGTTATACTCCCGGTAAATTATGTATATACCTGACCCTGTGGTTTATTTATATATTCTGCCCCCGGGGGTTATATGCAGTGTATATACTGCGACCCCGGGATATAGCAGTGTATTTACTGCGACCCCAGGATATATCATTTTATATGGTGACCACCAGGTTATATGCAGTGTAATATGCGCCACCAGGCTATATGCTGTTTTACTGCTGACCACCAGGTTTATTCAATGTTTTAAAAGCTGACCACCAGGTTATAGCATTGTACATACTGTGACCACCAGGTTTAATGCAGTGTCAAACTGCTGACCACCGGGTTTTTAATGCAGTGTACAAAAGCTGCCCCCATTTTATAGCAGTGTACATACTGCTGACCCCCAGATATATGCAGGTATATACTGCACCCCCAGATTAATGCGTGTATACATGCTGATACTGTTTTAAAATGGTGTAATACTCGACCACCGGGTTATATGCAGTTTTAACTGTGCCACCGGGTTATAGCGTGTTAAACTGCTGACCCCCGGTTTTAAATTCAGTATATACCGACCACCGGATATAGCATGTTATATGCTTCCACCTTTATATCGTGTATTACTCTGACCACCATTTTTATATCGTGTATATCGTACCACCATGTTATTGAGTGTATATACTCTGCCCAAAAGGGTTTTAAATGCATGTTAACGCTGACCACATATTATTACTGTGAAATACTGCTGACCCCCATCTTTATACTGTGTTAAAAAAGCGACCACCTGGATAAAAACAGTTTTATATACTGCTGACCACTGGTTATAGCGGTGTAGTAACGCTGACCACCATTTTAATCATGATATACTCCTTACCACCGGGTTTTGCAGTTTAACTGTGACCACCGTGTTATATGCAGTATATATACTGCTGACCACCAGGTTTTATGCACTGTATATACTGCCAACCACCAGTTTATATGCAGTGTAATACCCCGCCACCATTTATATCAGTGTAATACTTCGCCACCGGGTTATATGCAGTGTATATACGCTGCCCCCAGGTTAAATCAGTCATAACTGTGACCACCAGGTTATATACAGTGTATATACTCTGACCCCGGGAATATGCAGTATATATACGCTACCCCCAGGTTTTTGCAGGTATATACTGCTGCCACCGGGTTATGCAGTGTATGCCGCTCCCCGTTTTTTTGCAGTTATATTCTGTTGACCCCCCGGGGGTTATTGCATGATATCCCGGACCACCAGTATTGCAGGTATATACTGTGCCCCAGGTATATGCACGTTTAGCTGACCCCCAGGTTTTTGCAGTGAAATATACTGCTGCCACCACTTATGCATGATTACTGTGACCACCGGCTATATGCTGTATATAGTTTCCACCAGGTTTATGTTGAAATATACTGCGACTAGTGTTATATGCAGTGTACATACTGCTGACCACCGGGTTATATGCAGTGTATATACTTCTGACCAACAGGTTATATGCAGTGTATATTCTGTTGACCACTATTTTATATGCAGTGCACATACTGCTGACCTCTGGGTTATATGCACTGTATATACTGCTGACCACCGTGTTATATGCAGTGATATTTTGTACCACCGGGTTATAGCAGGTAATACTGCTAACCCCGGGGTTATGTGCAGTGTATATATGCGACCCCCCGGGTTAGTGCAGTGTATAAAAGTGCCACCAATTATTGCAGCGTTATACTACGAAACTTTTTTATAATGTATTTCTGCTCCCACTGTGTTATATGCAGTTACATACTGTGACCCCGGGGTTAAAAATCAGTGTATATACTGCTGACCACCAGATTATATGCAGTGTACATACTGCTGACCACCGGGTTATATGCAGTGTATATACTGCTGACCACCAGGTTATATGCACTGTATATACTGTTGACCACTGTGTTATCTCATGTAATACGGGCTGCCACCGGTTTATTGTAGGTATTTTCTGCTGACTACTGTGTTATATGCAGTGTATATACTGCTGACCACCAGGTTTATATGCAGTGTATATCCTGCTGACCATTGTGCTATATCAGAGTAAAACCCCGTGCCCACCAATTTTTTTTGCAGGTATAACTACGACCACTGTTTTATATCATTTGTAATACTGGGGACACTGGTTATATGCATGATATACTGCGAACATGGGTTTATATGCTGTCCACTGCTGAACGGGTTTTAATGCAGTAATATACTGCGCCCACCGGGTTTTATCAGTATATACTGCCAACCACCAGTTTATATGCAGTGTATATACTGCCGACCACCAGGTTTTATGCACTGTATATACTTCTGACCAACAGGTTATATGCAGTGTAAAATATATTCCAAAGGGTCATGGCCCCAAAACAACTAAGAAACATCAAAGGCATATGGGGAATTGGAAAAATGCATTCTGCTAAGGAAAATTGAAAACCGGGGGATTCGAGTTTACAGTTTTTGATCAAAATTTATTAAGCTCACCCCCCCAATACGTAAAGGGGGATCCCAGCCGGGGATCCCTAACCACTAACATGTTACCTCACTAGGATCTTTTCAGCTACAACATCCGGGGAGTAAAAAGACACTACTAAATACCTGATGGTTTAAAAGAATGGGGGGAGTGCAATAAGCCAATGAGGCAGCCACTCCCATACAAACTCAAAAAATTTTATTTGGCTTGCACACCCAAAAAGCTTTTTTTTAAAAAAAAAATAAGCTAGGTGCCCTGGCAAGGCAATAACATAAATTTTTCAATTCAGGGGAAACCCCAACAATAAAAAACATCAAAGGCATAAGGGAAATTTTTTGAAAATGCTTACTGCTAAGGAAATATGAAAACCTGGATTCTGAGTTCCAGTTTTGATCAAAAATTTTTTAAGCTCCCCCCCCAATACGCCCAAGGATCTGACTTTTAATAGATTTTGTTTTTGTTTTGCCAGTGTGCCCCTTTGCTTTAAAATTTTTTCAAAAAATGCTTTGGATGTGCAGAGCCAAATAAAGTTTTTTATATGCAGTGTATATACTGCTGACCACCAGGTTATGTGCAATGTATATACCGCTGACCACTGTGTTATTTACAGTGTATATACTGCTGAACACTGGGTTATGTGCAGTGTATATACTGCTGACCACCAGGTTATGTGCAGTGTATATACGGCTGACCACCAGATTATATGCAGCATATATACTACTGACCACCATGGTATATGCAGTGTATATACTGCTGACCACCGTGTTATATGCAGTGTATATTCGGCTGACCACTGTGTTATATGCAGTGTACTCTGCTGCCACCGGGTTAATCAGTAATCCCGCTGACCACTGGCTAATGCGAGTAATACCCTGACCACCAGTTATATCAGTGTTACACTACTACCATGTTTTATATACAGTTATTTTCGCTGACCACGTGCTATATGCAGATATTACGCTGACCACCGGGTTAAAAAGCAGGTAAAACTACTGACCACTGTGTTATAGGAAGTTAATATTTTTCCCCGTTTTATTTTGCAGTGTAATTCTTGACCACTTTTTATTGATGCTATCCTAACCCCGGGGTTATATGAGTTTTAAATACGCGACCCCAGGTTAAGCAGTGTATATACTATTGACCAAGGGTTTAATCAATTAAAATGCTGACCCCCTGAATCATGTTAAAAATTTTTTTTTTCTGCGGACCACCAGGCTATATGCACTATATATACTGTTGACCACTGTTATATGCAGTGTAAATACTGCTGACCACCAGGCAATATGCAGTGTATATACTGTTGACCACTGTGTTATATCATGTATATACTCTGACCACCGGGTTAATACAGTGTATAATTGCGACCACCTTTTAAAACCCAGTGTATATATGCTGTCACTATTTTAAATGCAGTAAAATATATTTGCTGACCACTGTGTTATATGCGGAATTTTGCTGACCACCGGTTTAAAAAATGCTTTGTAAATACTGTTGACCACCGGGTTATATGCAGTGTATATACCGCTGACCACCAGGTTTTATCATTATAAAACTTTTGACCACTGTGTTATATACAGTGTATCTAATTCTGAACACCATGTTATATGCAGTGTATATACTGCAGACCACCGGGTTATATGCAGCGTATATACTGCTGACCACCAAGTAATAAGCAGAGTATCTACTGCTGACCACTATGTTATATGCAGTGTATATACTGCTGACCACCAGGTTTATATGCAGTGTATATTCTGCTGACCACTGTGTTATATGCAGTGTATATACTGCTGACCACCAGGTTATATGCAGTGTATATACTGCTGACCACCAGGTTATATGCAGTGTATATACTGCTGACCACTGTGTTATATGCAGTGTATATACTGCTGACCACCAGGTTATATGCAGTGTATATACTGCTGACCACCAGGATATATGCAGTGTATATACTGCTGACCACTGTGTTATATGCAGTGTATATACTGCTGACCAGATTATACACATTGTTGTACATTAATTCAAGCTTTTCTCTTCTAGTTTGCCTTAATTTTAAAGATTTCTTTCAAATAACCTTGATTAAAATTTGGAAACCACACTCCTTGCAGACCATGCATGTTTGGTTTGGCTGAACACATGTACAAATGTGGGGAGGACAGGTAAGCCACTGCCAGACTCCATTGTTCCCCCCAGACTCCTCTGTCCACTCCAGACCACTCTGCTCTCTCCAGACCCCTTCGTCCACTTTATACCCCTTTGTCCCATACAGTCTTCTCTGTTCCCTTCCAGACTCCTCTGTTCCCCTATGGACTCATTTGTCATCTCTTGACTTCTCTGTTCCCCTTTGGACTCCTGTCTCCTCTAGATCGCTTTGTTCTCTCTGGACTCCTCTGTTGTCCTCTCGGGTCTTCTCTGTCTCCTCCAGATCTCTTTGTTCCCTCCGGACTCCTATGTTTCCCTCCGGACTCCTATGTTTCCCTCTGGACTCCTATGTTTCCCTCCGGACTCCTATGTTTCCCTCCGGACTCCTATGTTTCCCTCTGGACTCCTATGTTTCCCTCAGGACTCCTATTTTTCCCTCCGGACTCCTATGTTTCCCTCCGGACTCCTATGTTTCCCTCCGGACTCCTATGTTTCCCTCCGGACTCCTTTGTTTCCCTCCGGACTCCGTTGTTTCCCTCCGGACTCCTATGTTTCCCTCCGGACTCCTATGTTTCCCTCCGGACTCCTTTGTTTCCCTCCGGACTCCTATGTTTCCCTCCGGACTCCTTTGTTTCCCTCCGGACTCTTCTGTCCCCTTTTGAGCTCATCTGCACTTTTGGGACTTCTCTATTCCTTCTAGACTCCCCTGTCACCCCCTGGACCCATGTGTCCCCTCCAGACTCTGCTGTCCCCTCAGGGCTCCTCTGGAAGGGTCTTACTTCTTTGAGAACAAAAGTGACATAAGCTCCATCTTCCTGCTCCTTCTCTCCCCTGACCTCCGCCTGTGATGGACAGTCAGGTGCTCACCGCACCCATTTGATACCTGGTCAGTCCCCCTGAGATCTGGGGGTCACCTGACACTTATATGGTCAGCAGTACAGCCATGGAGATGGGATACTGGACCCAGAGGCCTAACTTGAAGCTCCAGAGCCCTGGTGCAATAAGTGAAATAGGTGCCCCCCAACTACCATATGCCATTTACAATACTGATCTCTTCTTATGTGGCAGGAGGGCTTTTGGGCCCCTTTTGGCTGCAGGCCCTGGTTATTGATGCTACCTTGCACCCTGTAGCTACAACCCTGAGGGACACCCAGCACACTGTATCTCCAGATGCCCCTGCAGCCCTGTCTGTGTGCTCATTATTTTCCGGGTTCCGGTGGTATGTCCCCCCGGGGCAGGCCATTGTACGTACCCCTTTGGGGTGGCGTCCCGCAGCTGGTCCGTCTTCCATACCCCTGTGGGGTGGAAGCTCCCGCCAGATGGTCGTCCTTCCTCCTACACCTTTAGGGTTCGGCTGCTCGCCGCCAGATTGAGTCCTTCCTTACCCTTTGGGGTAGCAGTCCCCGCCAGTTGGCGTCTTCCTTACCCTTTGGGGTGGCAGCTCCCCACAGCTGGTCGTCCTTCCTTACCCCTTTGGGGTGGCAGCTCCCCACCAGCTGGTGGTCTTTCTTTACCCCTTTGGTGGTGGCATTACCCAGCTGGTCGCCTTCCTTACCCCTATGGGTGGCTGTCCTACCGAGGGTGTCCTTCCTTACCCCTTTAGGGTGGCGTCTCCCACCAACTGGGCGTCCTTCCTTACCCCTTTGGGGTGGCGTCTCCACCAGTAGGTGTCTTCCTTACCCTTGGGGTGGCAGTCTCCCCACCTGCTGGTCGTCCTTCTTTCTCCCCCCCCGTTGGGGTGGCAGCTCCCCGCCAGCTGGGTGTCCTTCCTTACCCCTTTGGGGTGGCAGCTCCCCACCAGCTGGTCGTCCTTCCTTACCCCTTTGGGGTAGCGTCTCCCACCAGCTGGGTATCCTTCCTTCCCCCTTTGGGGTGGCGTTTCTCCCTACAAGCTGGGGCGTCCTTCCTTACCCTTTGGGTTGCCGGCTCCCACCAGTTGGGCGTCCTTCCTTATCCCTTTGGTAGGTGGCGACTCCACCAGTGGGAGTCCTTCCTTACCTTGGGGTTGGCGACTCCCACAGCTGGGCATCCTTCCTCACCACTCTTGGGGGTGGGTCTCCACCAGCTGGGCGTCTTCCTTACCCTTTGGGGTGGCGACCTCCCACGCTGGGTGTCCTTCCTTACCCCTTTGGAGAGTGGAGACTCACCACCTGCTGCGGATCTTCCTTACCCCTATGGGGTGGCGACTCCCACCAGCTGGGCGTCCTTCCTTACCCCTTTGGGGTGGCGTCTCCCACCAGCTGGTCGTCCTTCCTTACCCCTTTGGGGTGGCGACTCCCACCAGCTGGGCGTCCTTCCTTACCCCTTTGGGGTGGCGACTCCCACCAGCTGGGCGTCCTTCCTTACCCCTTTGGGGTGGCAGCTCACCGCCAGCTGGGCGTCCTTCTTTACCCCTTTGGGGTGGCAGCTCACCGCCAGCTGGTCGTCCTTCCTTACCCCTTTGGGGTGGCGTCTCCCACCAGCTGGGCCTCCTTCCTTACCCCTTTGGGGTGGTTTCTCCCCGCCAAGATGGTCGTCTCCTTCCTTTCCCTTTGGAGGTGGCCGGACTCCCACCAGCTGGTGTCCTCTCCTTAACCCATTTGGGCGGTGGAGGAACTCCACCAGTGGGCGTCCTTCCTTAACCCTTTGGTTGACCCCAGGCTCCACCAGTTGGGCGTCCTTCCTTACCCCTTTGGGGTGGCGACTCCCACCAGCTGGGCATCCTTCCTTACCCCTTTGGGGTGGCAGCTCCCCACCAGCTGGGCATCCTTCCTTACCCCTTTGGGGTGGCGACTCCCACCAGCTGGAGCGTTCCTTTCCTTACAATCCCTTTGAAGGTGGTGCTCCCACCAGCTGGGCGTCCTTCCTTACCCCTTTGGGGTGGCGACTCCAACAGCTGGACGTCCTTCCTTCTCACATTTGGGGTGGTTTCTCCCACTGTTGGCGAGTCTCTTCCTTAACCCCTTTGAGGTGGCGACTCCCACCAGTTGGGCGTCCTTCCTTACCCCTTTGGGGTGGCGTCTCCCACCAGCTGGGCGTCCTTCCATATCCTTTGGGGTGGCGACCCTCCACCAAAACGTTGGGCGGTCTTCCTTTACCCCTTTGGGGTAGCGTCTCCCACCAGCTGGGCATCCTTCCCTCCTCGCGTTCTGTACCTGGAATTAATATTCGGCAGCGGGAGCGGGCGAGTCTAATAATGGTATTGGAGAAATATGCTGCATCTGTTATGGATAGATGTACAAAATTAGCTCCTCACACCTCTGACACCCAAGATGTCTTCCCTTAAAATCCTCGCCGGAGCGCAGGGTTCCTCGCCGCGGCTCGCCGGTACAATGCTGCAATTAGCGCGCTTGTGGTGCGCCAGCTCCGCACCAGCTCCTTTATATGTTTATATATTTCTCCTTCATTAGTGCTGTCTGAAGGGTGATTAGATCCTTCAAACATTTTACAGAGGTTAAACGTTGATTAAGATTTAATTATTACTGTAAATAGCTTACTATGACATATGGTGCAAAGCCTGACATATGTGCATTTGAATAAATGAAGTGTTGTTTCCCATAATGCTCTGGTGGCTGTTTAACAGCTTTGCTGAAGGGTTATGTCGCACCTCATGTACGACTCGCTTTCATGTTATATTTTGTTGGGTTTTGCAGCTCAAAAATCAAGAACGGGGGTTTTTTTTTTTTTCTATTTTTTTTCACCGCGTTTCATGTTTTTTTTGTTTTTTTTCTTTTTCCTCAAACATTGAATATTTTAAATACCTTAATTGTTTGCTACAATTTTAGTCTAATTTGTCAAATCAGCTTCAACATTTTTAAGGAAGCTTTTTCCATTTATTCGTTATGAAAAGATGATTGACGGGATCAGGGGAGGACGTGGCGGGCTTATTTTTATTGAAAATCACACCGTATTTGCTTATTTTATTTGTTTCTATAGCGCCGTTGTATGCCGCAGCGCTGTACAGAGATTGTCATTATTCACATTGGTCCCGGTCTCTAGTGGGGATCACAGACCCACATTCCAGATTACCCCATCAGGAGGTATAAGGAGTGTGGGGGGAAACCAGAGGAAACCCAGACAAACATGGGGAGAACATACAGTGCTAACCACTGAGCCCCCATGCTGTACTGTGCTAACCACTGAGCCCCATGCTGTACTGTGCTAACCATGAGTCACCTGTGTGCATTATTGGCTAAAAAAAACACTGAGCCTCTTGCTGTATGTGTAACCATGAGCTCCATACTGTACTGTGCAAACCATGAGTCACCGGGTGCTGGCATTATGCTAACCAAATGAGCCCTATGCTGCACTGTGCCCTAACCACTAGCCCCATGCTTTTACTGTGCTAACACTGAGTTCAACTGTGTGCATTATGCTAACCCACTGAGGCCCCATGCTGTACTGTGTAACCACTGAGCCCCATGCTGTTCTGTGCAAACCCACTGAGCCCCTGCTGTACTGTGCTAACCACTGAGCACCCTTGCTGTTCTGTGCTAACCACTGAGCCCCCATGCTGTACTGTGCTAATCACTGAGCCCCCATGCTGTACTGTGCTAAGCACTGAGCCCCCATGCTGTACTGTGCTAATCACTGAGTCACCATAACACACAGTGCTAACCACTGAGCCACCATGCTGTACTTTGCTAACCACTAAGCCGCCATGTTCAACTGTGCTAAACACTATGCTTTACTGTGCTAACCACTAAGCCACTATGTTTTACTGTGCTAACCACTGAGCCACCATGCTATACTGTGCTAACCACTGAGCCACCATGCTGTACTGTGCTAACCACTGAGCCACTATGACATACGGTGCTAACCACTGAGCCACCATCACACATAGTGCTAACCACTAATCCACCATGCTGTACTGTGCTATCCATTGATCCACTATGCTGCACTGTGCTAACTGCTGAGCCACCATGCTCACTGAGCTAAATACATAGCCACTGTACTGTACTGTGCTAACCACTGAGCCACCATGCTGCATTGTGCTAACCAGTAAACCACCATGCTGTACTATGCTGACCACTGAACCACCATGCTGCATTGTGCTAACCACTGAACCACCATGCTGCAGTGTGCTAACTACTGAGCCCTCGTGCTGCATTGTGCTAACCACTGAGCCACCATGTGCCATTTGCTAACACTGAACCCCATGCACCCACTTATGCTAACCCCCTGAACCACATGCTTTTACTATGCTAACCACTGAACCATGCTGCATTGTGCTAACCAGTAAACCACCATGCTGTACTATGCTGACCACTGAACCACTGTGATTTTTTGTGCTGGCCACTGAACTGCACTGTACCAACCACTGAGCCAGTATTGTGCACTGTGCTAACCACTGAGCCACCATGCTGTACTATGCTAACCACTGAGCCCCCATGCTGTACTGTGCTAACCACTGAGCCCCCATGCTGTACTGTGCTAACCACTGAGCCAGTATAGTGCACTGTGCTAGCCACTGCACCACTCCGATTTCTACAGAACAGGCAATATCAAACTACCGGCTGGGAAGTACCTTGGGAGTTTGGATATGCTGACGCCCCTTGTTCATTTGGATGGAGGGTTGACTCACCGGTGGGCCACCTGCTGCACTCCCGTCTGAAGATCCTCCAGTTCTTTTTGCTGCTTCTGTATGTTTTTAGCTTTCTGACGTGTTATTCATTCTGTGGGTCAATGGATTTTTTAACGTTTGTTTTTAATGTTTCATATTATAAAACCTGTTTTGTTTTTGTTTTTTTTGTTTTTTTAATGTTTATCCAATTGTGAGTTCTATTAAACCAACACTGAGATGAAAAAGTAAAGACAAATTCTGGGTGGTCGGGGACATAACCCAATGAAGGTTTGGTGCAATCACTAAGTAAGCAGCTAAATAATAGTTAAATGGTTGTCCCACAATGCACTTTGATGGTTTGTCGATGGTATACGGCATCAAAGCCTGATAGTTGCGGGTATCAAGCCCAGGCCCCCGCACCTGTCTCACGAATGGGCCCCCGAAAGTGTCAAAAAGGAACACACTCATGAATTTCCATTCTGATTTGTTGGAGTTCTGAGTACGGCTGAACACAGCGCTCCCCTGTACTGGGAACTCCCATAGAGCAGAGTAGAGAACAAGCGCTCCCTGTACTGGGAACTCCCATAGAGCAGAATAGAGAGAACACAGCGCTCCCTGTATGGGAACTCCATAGAACAGAATGGAGCACACAGCCTCCTGTACTGGGAAACTCCATAGACAGAAGGAGGAACACGCGCTCCCCTTGTACTGGGAAACTCCTTTGTGAGATTGAAGAACAATTGAAAAAGGAAATTATAGAAACAGAATGGGAACAAGCGCTCCCTGTACGGGGAACTCTATAGACAGGAATGGAGAACACAGCGCTCCCTGTAGGGGAACTCCTATAGAACAGAATGAGAACACAGCGCTCCCTGTACGGGGAACTCCCATAGACAGAATGGAGAACACAGCCCTCCTGTAGGGGAACCCATTGCAGAATGGAGGAACACACGCTCCCTGTACTGGGAACTCCATAGAACAGAATGGAAACACGCGCCTCCCCTGTACGGGGAAACCCTTGTAGAACAAAATGGAGAAAACAGGCTCCCCTGTACTGGGAACCTCCATAGAACAGAATGGAGAACACAGCGCTCCTGTACTGGAACTCCCCATAGGCAGAATGAGAGAACACAGCGCTCCCTTACTGGGAACTCCTATAGAACAGAATGGAGAACACAGGCCTCCCTGTACGGGGGAAATCCATAGATCAGAATGGAGAAACCCACAGGCTCCCGGGTACTGGGAACTCCTATGGAACAGAATGGAAGAACAGCGCTCCCTGTCCCTGGGAACTTCTTTGAACAGAATGGGGAACACAGCGCTCCCTGTACTGGGAACTCCCATAGAACAGGAATGGGAGAAACAGGCTCCTTTTAACTGGAATCCAAGAACTGAAGGAAACCATCCCGTATGGGAATCCATAGAAACAGAATGGAGAGAACACAGCGTCCCCTGTACTGGGAACTCCTATAGAACAGAATGGAGAAACACAGCGCTCCCTGTACTGGGAACTCCCATAGAACAGAATGGGAACAAGCCCTCCCGGTACTGGGAATTTCCCAAGAACAGAATGGAGAAACACACGGCTCCCCCTGTACTGGAATCCATATGGGGAAGAATGGAGAAAACCGCGCCCCCCTGTACTGGGAATCCTGGAGAAAAATGGAGACAAACGCTCCCTGTATGGGAATCCATAGAGGAAATGGAGAACACAGGCTCCCCTGTACTGGGAACTCATGAAAGAAAAGGGAGAATACAGCATCCCTGTACTGGGAACTCCCATGAAAAAAGGAGAACCAGCCTCCCCTGTTACTGGGAACCCCCATAGAACAAAGGAGAGAACACAGCCTCTCCCTGTACTGGGAACTCCATAGAACAGAATGGAGAGAACACAGCGTCCCCTGTTACTGGGAACTCCTTTAGAACAGAATGGAGAACACACGTCCCCCTGTACTGGGAAAACTCCCATAGAACAGAAGGGAGAAACACGGGCTCCCCTTCTGGACTAAGGGGTAAAAAGGTCCTTATGGGGAACTCCATGAAGGAGAGAAAAAGGCGCTCCCCGTGCTGGACTCCATAGGGGAAATGGAAAACACAGCGCTCCCTTGTTGGAACTCCATAGAACAGAATGGAGAACACAGCTTCCCTTACTGGGAATCCAATAGAACAGAATGGAGGAACACAGCGCTCCCCTGTACTGGGAACTCCATAGAACAGAATTAGAACACAGCGCTCCCTGTACTGGGAACCCCCATAGACAGAATGGGGGAACACAGGCTCCCCTGTACGGGGAAACTCCCATAGAACAGAATGGAGAAAATAGGCTCCCTGTACTGGGACTCCATTGACGAATGGAGAAACACAGCGCCCCTGTATGGGAAACTTCCATAAAACAGAATGGAGAAACAGCGCTCCCTGTACGGGGAACCCAAAATAGAAACAGAATGGAAAGAAAAGCGCCCCCTGTTACTGGGAAAATCCCATAGTAAAATGGGAACACAGCGTACCGTATGGGAAATCCCATAATGAGAAATGGAGAGAAACACAGGCTCCCTGTATGGAAACTCCCATAGAACAGAATGGAGAACACAGTGCTCCCCTGTATGGGAACTCCATAGAAAGATGGGGATAAAGCGCTCACCTGTACTGGGAATCCAAAATAGTGAGAAGGGATAACCAAGGATAAAACTCCGTATACTGGGAAAAAAAAAACAAAAAAAAAAAAAAAAAAAAAAAACAAAAAAAAAAAAAAAAAAAAAAAAAAAAAAAAAACAAAAAAAAAAAAAAAAAAAAAAAAAACAAAAAAAAAAAAAAAAACATAAAACAAAAAAAAAAAAAAAAAGAAACCCCCCCCCCCCCCCCCCCCCCCCCCCCCCCCCCCCCCCCCCCCCCCCCCCCCCCCCCCCCCCCCCCCCCCCCCCCCCCCCCCCCCCCCCCCCCCCCCCCCCCCCCCCCCCATAAAAAAAGGGAAAGGCTGGTTGGGGATCCCCTTTCTGAATATTTTGGGGCCCTTTTCCCAATTTTGTTAAAACCTGCCATGAATTAGATGGTTTCCTATCAAAACCTTTAAAAAAGGGTTGTTTCCCCCCTTTTTATAAAAGTTTTCAGTTTCTTTTTGAAATTCAGGGATGTGTTTACTGGCGGGCTACTGGGCTGCAGTGAGGAGCTGCTGAGGACACCAGGTCTGTAGCTATAGTGACCAGTGCTGGTAGAATATCAGGAGAGACTGCACAGATCTGTAGCTATAGCAACCAGCGCTGGCAGCCTATTAGGAGAGATCAAACAGGTGTGTAGTTATAGCAACCAGCGCTGGCAGCCGAGAGGGAGAGATCCAACAGGTCTGTAGTTTTAGCAAAACCAGTGTGGGAGCCTATCAGAGAGATCACACAGGTCTGTAGCTATAGCGACCAGCGCTGGCAGCCTAAACAGGAGAGATCAAACACGAAGACTGTAGCTATAAAAACCAACAGCTGTGCTATAGCAAGGGCCCTATCAGGAGAGATCAAACAGTCTGTAGCTATAGCGACCTGAGGAGCTGATGCAGCCCATACAAGAGGGGATATCTAGGAATAGGTAGGACACTGGTAATGGACACATATTGCAAAGTAGGTGATGGTAGTGAGACAACCCCTTTGGTGGTTGTCTATGGTGGGAACAACTCTTTAGTGACTAGAGACCAGGCGGTGATGGTTTGCCTCCAATCAACTAACAATACCATAACCAATCACACCCATCCTATTCATACGCTATCAAAGTGCATGATGGGAACACCCCTTTAATTTTCCATTGATGGAGCTGTGTGAGGACTTGCGCTTTGTGAGCCGTAGGGTTGTTTGGTCTCATTTTGAGTTACCTGTGACTTTTTGGTAATTTTTTAGTCCAGTTTTGGAGAAGGGAGGCGACAGTGTTTTTAGTTTTCTTGGATATGTTAATAGTCTGGATTGTTTTGGACGGGGATCACGTTCGATACTCATAGGAGGACAAAGCGGGAGCTTGGGGGCCCTTTATACACCCCCTGTGAATGTATTTTTGGTCACTTTTTATGTTACACTTTTGCCCACTGATGATATAAAGCAGTGGGAGCGTGTTTGGACTTTTGTAACTTTTTAGGGTATATCAGGGTCAATTAAGCGGGGTGCCCCTTTGGGGGCGGGGAACCAGGGGATATTCCCGGGCAGGGCTCTGTTCCCCAAAAAGTTGATGTCTCTAGTTGCTCTTGTAGTGGATTATCCTGGTCATCTTTGGCTCAATAGGATGCCGATTTGCCTTGATGCCTATTTCCCTTTAGGTCAGGTTTGGGGGGTGATCATCTACATGACCTTTACTCTATTGGGCTTTGGGGTTTTTTTTGGTTTTATTAATGTTAGTTTTGGGGGGTTTTGTTATTTTTGGAGAAAATTTTTTTGTTATGTCCCCGTTCTTCCCTTTCAAATCCGTGATTTTTAGTTTTTTTTTTTAGGGAGGGAAATATTTGGATATGTTTAAGGCGGGGCATCACCGTTTTGATATATAGGAGGATAAGTGGGAGATTTTGAGGCCTTCATTGGGCCCTGGGTTCGGACAAGCATCTTATCCCGCAATTTTATTCAAGAGGGACAGTGGGGTGACGATTGGGATCATCATCCTCCTTTTGGTAACTGTTGCCCCTTACAGCGTATACTCCTGATGTGGATAGATCATTCCCTCTGAGCCCATTTCTGTGCTGGATGGGATGGGGTTGTCACCAGTTCCTTAATCTCATCTATGAGCTAAAATTAACTACAAGGGGAACCTCTCACTCTGCAGGACCTAGTACATTCATGTGTAACATCTATGCATAATAGGTCATTCCTCCAGGGAAAATGAACACCAGTTGTTGTGTCCACAGTATAGAGGGGGGTCTAAAGCTGTTTCCTGTGATCCGTTTTAATCTTCAAAGGGGTAATTTTCAAAAAAAATGGGCCTAAATTTTCCCTTCCATTTCACTTTCCGCTTCTAGGATCAGATGAGGCTGTTGCTATGCCACTGCCTTAAACAACTCTCTGGACTTCCAGCTGACCATGCACACATGTGTGCTTGATTATTTGGGAGTGGTTGATTTCTAGCCCTCAGTAAAGCTGAGGTTCCGTGTGGGGTTGCTGTTATATGGTAGTGAGAGTTGTTTTGTGAGTTGTTGCATTAGTTTGTTTTTGGGTGCTATCTGTTCCAGTTATTTTTGGTTGTTTGTCCTTAGTTTTCTAGTCCTAAGTTCTCCTTGGTGTTCTTGTTGTTTTGGTTGGGGTTAGCAAAAGGGAGGGATTGTAAAGGGGGATAAAACAGGATGTAATCGGAAGCGTACAGGATAATAATGTTCTACAGTGACTCTAACAGAGAATAGTGAGTGCAGTCTGGGTATAATACAGGATAAGTAATGTATGTACACAGTGACTGGCACCAGAAGGAATATTATGAGTGCAGCTCTGCTCTGAGGAGTAATTACAGGATAAGTAATGTAGGTACACAGTGACTGCACCAGCCAGAATAGTGAGTGCTAGCTCTAGAGGATAAATACAGGATGTAATCAGGATCAGTACAGGATAAGTAATTGTATGTACACAGGACCTGCACCAGCAGAATAGTGAGTGCAGCTCTGGAGTATAATACAGGAGTGTTAACTCAGGATCAGAACAGGATAAGTAAGGTATGTACAGTGGACTGCACCAGCAGAATAGTGGAGTGCAGCTATGGAGTATAATACAGGATGTAAACTCAGGGATCGCAGTACAGGATAAGTAATGTTATAGTACAGTGACGCACAGCAGAGTATAAGTGAGTGCAGCTGCTGGAGGATAATACAGCGATGTACAGGATGTAACTCAGGATCAGTACAGGATCAAGTAGCAATGTATGTACAGTGACTCACCAGCAGAATAGTGAGTGCAGATATGGCGGATATACTGGATGTAACTCAGGATCAGTACAGGATAAGTAATGTATGTACAGTGACCTGCACCAGCAGAATGTGAGTGCAGCCTGGAGGATAAATACAGGATGTAAACTCGGAATCCAGTACGGATAAGTAATGATATGTACACTCCGTGACTGCACAGCAGACTAGTGAGTGCAGCTCTGGAGGATAATACAGGGATGTTAACTCAGTGATCAGTAGAGGATAAGTAATGTATGTAACACAGTGACTGCACCAGCAGAATAGTGAGTGCAGCTTGGAGTATAATACAGGATGTACTGTTGGGTCTGTTACAGGATTAGTAAGGTATGTACACAGTGATGCACCAGCAGAAATAGTAGAGTGCAGCTCTGGGAGTATAATAAGGATGTAACTGAGGATCAGTACAGGGATAGTTATGTATGAACACAGAGTGACTGCACCAACCAGAATCGTGAGTGCAGCTCAGGAGGATAATAAAGGAGGGTAAATCGGATCAGTAAGGAATAAGTAATGGTATGTCTACACAGAGATGCCCAGCAGAATAGATGAGTGCAGCTCTGGAGGGATAATACAGGAGTGTAATCTGGAATCCAGTACAGGATAAGTATTGTATGTACACAGTGACTGCACCAGCAGAGAATAGGAGTGCAGCTTGGAGGATAATTACAGGATGTAAAAAATCAGGAATCAGTAGCAGGGATAAGTAAATGTAGGTACAGTGACTGCACCAGCAGAATGTGAGTGCAACTCTGGAGTTTTTTTTATAATACAGGATGTAACTCCAGGATCAGTACAGGATAAGTATTGTATGTACACAGTGACTGCACCAGCAGGAATAGGTGAGTGCAGCTTGGAGGATAATATACAGCGATGTAACTCAGGATCAGACAGGATAAGTAATGTATAGTACACAGTGAATGCACCAGCTAGACAGTAATAGTCGAGCCACAGCTCTGGAGTATACATACAGGATGTTAACTCAGGATCAGTACAGGATATAGTAATGTATGTACAGTTGGACTGCACCAGCAGAATAGGTGAGTGCAGCTCTGGAGTATAATACAGGATGTAACTGAGGCTCAGTACAGGATAAGTAATGTATGTACACAGTGACTGCACCAGAGAATTGTGAGTGCAGTCTGGAGTATATTCACAGGATGTAACTGAGGATCAGTACAGGATAGTAATTATGATACACAGGTGATGCACCAACAGAATGTGAGTGCCAGCTCTGGAGGATAATTACAGGAGGTAACTCAGGTGCAGTACAGGTTAATTATTGTTTGTTCACAGTGACTGCACCAGCAGAATAGTGAGTGCAGCTCTGGAGGATAAATTAAGGATGTAACTCAGGATCTGTTCAGGATAAGTATATGTATGTACACTCAGTGACTGCACAGCAGAATAGTGAGCACAGCTCTGGAGTATATAAGGATGTAACTCAGGAATCAGTACAGGTTAAGTAATGTATGTACGTGACTGCACCAGCAGAATAGTGAGCGCAGCTCTAGAGGATAATAAGGATGTAAATCAGGTCAGTTAACAGGATAAGTAAATGTATGTACAGTGGGACTGCACCGCAGAATAGTGGAGTGCACTCTGGAGTATAATACAGGATGTAACAATCAGGATCAGTACAGGATAAGTATTGTTGTTAACAGTGGAATGACCCCAGCAGAATATTGAGTGCAGTCTGGTGGTAGTAAATACAGGATGTAATCAGGATTTCAGTACAGGATAAGTAATGTATGTACACAGTGACTGCACCAGCAGAATTAGTGAGCATCAAGCTCTGGAGTATAATACAGGATGTAACTCAGGATCATACAGGATAAGTATGTATTCGTCAGATGACTGCACCAGCTGTAATAGTGAGTGCAGCTCTGGAGTATAATGCAGGATCAATAACCCTTCTTTCTTGTTAGTCGTATCTATGTGAAGTGTAAGCTGTGATTGTATGCTCTTGCACCGCTGACGAGCGCGTTGGGTGCGTTGTTGTAGGTCCACCCTATATGTTGTAGTGCGGTATCTTTCCTTGGCACGCGCTCGTCTTGGCTGATCCACCTGACACGTGGTGTGTTCATGATGAGCTGACGTTGGCGCCATATGTTTCCATGTATAATTCCCTGTCAGTAACTTCCTGCATTACGGCGACGGATCATAATTGTAATTAAGTGTAACACATTACCGCATCCTCCATCAAAACATTTCAAAATAATCACTTAGAAAGTACGGTAAATAGGGAAACTTCTTCAGGACTTGGGGTCTCTGTAGTGTACAGCCTGCAGCCCCCTCCTGGAGGGCTCCCATCTTCTTTATGGGGATCTTATCTGATGCAGAAGGATGTTCTGAACCTCATAAGCCTTACATAAAAATAGAAATAGGTTCTCCTCGTGTTTGCCTGGGTTTCCTCTAGGTTCTCTAGTTTCCCCCCAGACTCCAAAAACATACAAATAGGATCATCAGGAATCTAACCTGTGAGCCCCAATGGGAAGAGGGACCAATGTGAATGATGGTGATCTCCATACAGCACTGTGGTATATAGCGGCGCTATAGAAATGAATGTAAGAAATATTAAATATGAACAATTCAAGAAGATTATAGGGTCATCACTTTTACTGGACATTTATCCCTGACACCTACAGGTGAAACCATTTTCCGTCTCATCTATTTAAAGCCCCATCTGCAGGTTTCTCCCTTCCCTCTATATAAAGCCCCATCTGCAGGTTTTCTCACTCTGACTATGAAATCAGAATAAACATTCCCGTCATTTAGGAGTCATAAACATTTCTTTCTATTTCGCCGAATACCAGAATAATGATTATGGAGAATTTTTAAGGCGTTTTTATTAATTTCGGCAAAGTCAGAAGTTTGTCTCCATTTCATTAGTATTTGGTGGCCTTTGCGGTTAAAACTGTAGGACTTGGGTCACACGTTCCGGATCCCTTCCACAAGATTCTCACAATAGTTGGTGGGGAATTTTGGGCGCCCCTTCATCAGCGGCTTTGTGATGGCCGCCGCTCCAAGACAGTTGACTTCTCCTTATGTCAGTTTTGGCAGTAGCTTGGGTCATTGTCCATTTTGGAAGACCCATTTCCACCCAAGCTTTAAAATCTTCCTGGCGATGTCTTGAGATGTTGCTTCAGTTATTCACATAATCTATGTCTTTCTCATGGATGTCATCTATTTTGTGAAGTGCAACCAGTCCTCTGCAGCAAAACAACATGATGCTTTGCACCACCGGGTTTAACAGTTAGGCAATGTTTCAAAAGGCTTAAAATGGGACCGTTATTTCGGTCCGTAATTACGCGAAAAGTGCGCCATTACGGGCCGAAATCGGCCATTCATTACGGTAATTCACAGTTCTCATAGAGAACTATGGATTTTACGTCTCCTCTCCACCGACGGCAGGGATATTTGACATGTGATAATTGACATGTTGAATTTACTAGCGGATTATTCGTGCCGCTGGCAATTCAAGTCAATGGGCCGGCGAAAGTGCGGCCCCCTGCTCACTCCCCCGCTCCCGCCCCGCCCCCGTCCACACGGCAGTAATTGGGCGGGTAATTACGCCACTTGCAAATACACCGTGAAAGTGAACATAGCCTTAGGATTTTGTTCTTAGACTTCCAAGTTTCTCCCTTTTTCCTCCAAACATAACGATAGTCCTTATGGCCAAACAGATCAATTTTAGTCTTGTCAGACCACAGGACATGTCTCCAAAAATGTAGGTCTTTCTTTCTTTGTGCATTTACAAACATTAATCTGGCTTTTCTTAGTATCTTTTAGGAGTAATGGCTTCATCTGACAGAGCGGCCTATCAGGCCCCATGTTGATACAAGTAATCATTTCACTATGGATAATGAGCACAATCTTGTTACCTGCTTACGCCAGCATCTTCACAAGGTCTTTTGTTTTTGGTTGATATATGCACATGGGTGGGACAAAGGTACATTCATAACTGATGACACCGATCCTATCTCCTTCCTTGCGCCGCGAATGATGTTTTGGGTTGTACAAGTGTCACGCCAAAGTTGCTTGTGATCTGTTACTTTTGTATGAATTGTTTGTACAGAGAACGACGGCCCCTTATCGTGTATCTGTATAAATTGTCCACCAAAGGGAATGAACCGAGAGTCTCTCGTGCACAAAGGCCCGAATACTCCATTCCAGTATATTCGTGGTCTGATTTTCTTTAGACCTTTCCATGCAAGTAACACACCATCTTAGCAACCGTGTGTCGTGTGATGTGTAAATATAAGACAACCTCAAGAAGTCCATCAGTGATTTGCTCCTCTAATTAACTGCCGACGGTTTGTCCTCTACCATATACCTATAGTCCATGTTAGATTGCTGTTCCTAGAGACCTAGTCTGTAACACTCTAATATTGGCGGCCAGCTATCTCTACGGTTATAAATGGCAGGAGCGAAATCCCTAATGAGAATGTTATAAGAGACAACTGCCCTGCTACTTTTGCAATGAAGAAGTAATTGTTTAAAAATGCACTATGATTATATGTCTCGTTCATTCTGCAATTTATCAAATGTGATGACTAAGTATATCCTTTAGTGCTCATTATTTAAGATGACCTAAATGGGGCTACGAGAGTCTTGTCTATGTTGATAACTTTGACAGAGAGAGTGAGAATAAAACGTTGTGGGGGGGTGGCAGTATGAAGAAATCTCGAGCGCGGGTAGGGTAGGTGGATAAACCAGTCGAGATGGAGGGTTTATATAGAGGAGATTGGTAGAAACCTGCAGATGGGAGCTTAATATAGAGGAGAGAGGGAGGAAAACTAGGCAGTGATGGGGCTTGTATACTATATTAGAGGAGTCGCCGCTCGATAACTATGCAAAGATGTGGGGTAGTTTTAACCGCTCTTGTGGTATACACTGTCTCAATCAAGTCTCAGCCCGATAATATGAGAACGCTGTGACCTAAGGTGTGTATGTATCTTATTCTCAAGATATGTGTATGGATACGCTCGTGGGGGCTCACCTCTCATCAGGATTTTGAAGCACACCCACCTCAGTGTAACATTCTTAGAAGATTAGATGACACGTAGTGTTGCTGATGAAGACATCCTGCTATTCTGTGTGGTGTAATTATAAATTAACGACAATGAGGGGACGTGTGTCCAGACTTGTGTAATAAGTTGTTGGAGAACTACAAAGTCTGCACTACAGATTTGGGGCCTTTTCTCGTTGTTCGCTTATGTGGGGTGTGGTGATGTAGAAACCTTTTTTAGTGTTCGCTGTTATGGAGTCTTGTGTGTACGCCCAGTTGTGTCGTTTTTTGACATATTTTAACTGTGATCCAATATTTTGGGATTCAATTGTGAGCAACCACGTGATATGGAGGATACATATTCGGCGCTATAAGGCGTGGCGTATTAACACGAGTATCGAGTGAGTTTTGAGGTCAGGCGCTGTAGTCCTGCCTGATCTGTG
The DNA here is from genome assembly GCA_025379985.1 of Phyllomedusa bahiana. Classification (NCBI taxonomy): domain Eukaryota; kingdom Metazoa; phylum Chordata; class Amphibia; order Anura; family Hylidae; genus Phyllomedusa; species Phyllomedusa bahiana. Next base: position 38,654 of record JAODAL010002682.1, on the reverse strand, counting down.
TATTGAGATCTAGCTGTGGGAAGATACCTCAGTAGGGGTGCAGAGGTATTGATTGGAAATGGTCTGTGTCTGTTCGCTGTAGGTTGAGTTCTGCATCATGCTCAACGGTGTTCTCAGTGTTGGGGAGAACGTGTTCCACACTAGAGTATACAGTGGGTGCAGGCGCCTGTGTTCTGTCAGCGTTGTGTGCAGACTGTGGGATTCTTGTTCACACACAGAGCGTGTCTAGGGGAAAGGACTCTGATGTTGCGCCAGTATGTGACTTGTGTCGGATGCTGTTGCCTACAAGTGACAGCGGTGAAGCCTGAGTGGTTATCCGATGTTCTGTTTTCTCCTATGGGAGTGGTTGTTCAGCCTAGTATTCGCAGTGGGAGAAGGGCGTTCAGAGAGAGTAGTTGTGCTCTCTCATTTCTGGTTTATTGGGGTATCTACATGTTCCCCGAGTACAATAGTAGTGGATGTATCGCTTGTGATTCTCTCGATGCAGCATGTGTCTATGGGATTTCCCAGTACAGGGTAGATAGGTTGTGAACAAGACTATGGGTGTTCTGTACCATAGATATAGATCTATATAGAGTGTTCGCCATGATTATAGCGGGGATGCGCTAGTGGTGTTCGTCTCCATGTCTGATTGCTATGGGAGTTTCCTGTACATAATCTGGCTTCCCAGATATAGGGGAAGGCTTGTGTTCTCCCGTTTTGATCCGTGAGGAGGAGTTCCCAGTTTTACATCGTGCAGGCAAGTGCTGTGTTGTTGTCTGTCTCGTTTATGGTTTCTAGGGGGATGTAGTTCCCAGTTGAGAGGCGAGAGGTGTGTTCTCATTTTGTTTAGGGGAGTTCCCAAGTACAGGGGACGTGCTGTATAGATAGTGCGTGTGTTTGTTCTAGAGGAGGTTTCCCGCGAGTGAATCTATGTGATGGATCATGCTGGAGTTCTCCGCGACGTCAGGTTTGTTATGGGGAGTTCACAAGTAAGGGGAAACCGCGCTGATGTGAGCCTCATTCAGTTTTATAGGGGGAGTCTTCACAGTAGTCTCAGTTGATGAGCAGTGGTTGTGTTCGTGCTGTAATCTGAGATCAATACGAGCGGCTAGGAACAGAATGGCGGAGCACTGCAATCAAATGACTGTGACTGGACCTCGATACCATTCTGAATCTCAGTACTCACTTGTTGGTGGTATCCTAGTAATTACAAATTTCTCAAATATCTTCAACCCAAGCCCCACACCATTGATCCTAAGTCCTGAGTTTAGCTAGAATGCCGCACCTCCTAATATTCCTGTGTCTCTCTTGTGAACATATAGTATACCTCACATATCGCAAAGTTCCCCCAGACATCGATTTTTGCTAGTATGTTTGTGCTAAGTACTTTTTGCCATAATGTTAATACACGACCTCTTTCCTGGTGATGTCAATAGTGTAGCGAGAAGAAACTCCCAGATTCTTCAACCTGTATGGAACTTTTACTGTTGAGAGATAAACTGAAGGGTCTTTCCAATAAGCAGTTGGCCGACAGCCATGTGCTGTCCACGTTGTTCTGTCGCTGGGTCTCATTACGCGTTTATAGTCTCCATTCCACTCTATGGGAGCTGGGCTAGAATTTTCAGTCGTACTAAACACGCATGCAGATAGCGGAAGATCATTGTAATGAGAAGAGTCAGTAATAGCACTGACGGATGTATCACAGGATGAAATCGCTCACACAAATGACCTGTAGATGAAGATCGTGTTGTGTAATCACTTTGAGTTGGGGTTTGAATCTACTGCTGAAAACGCACACAGAACCCCTAAGATCTCCACTGTGTAAAGAAGGACTATACAACTACGTGTCAGATATTGTCTTTTTGAGTGTACTGTTTTCAGCATCTATCGTATGGTTTCTCTATGAAAGCCCTCTTTACTGTTGATTGAGCACGTATGTTCGTGCCAGACTTCTAAAGATGTTTAATTAAACTAATTTTATCACAATGTTCGTATTGTTTGTGAGAATATTAAGAAACTCAGTTACAACCACATTTAACTTCGCCGCTGAATGTATTTGCATAAGAATTTGTTATCTGTCTCACAAATTGAAGGGCAGTACACAGTCAACTTCTTTAGATTGTTTTTTGTGTGTATCTTTAGTGATCTAAAGGATTGAGACCCTTCAATGACTGGCAGATGCAATCTGATAACATATAGACAGCATGAACACGCACGCGGGCCGCACTCCGTGTGACAGAGATAACTAACTCAAGGTATTGCTAGGGCACAAATACTGGGCACCGTAGACACACCGTTGTAATGATGTGAAAAGAAACGTCTCACTCCTCTGCGCGCCTTATCACCGCCATGAGCCATACACTCTAAGTTACATAGAGTGAGCATAATGAGAATACAGAAAACGAGCAACCTGAACTCTCTCTCGTCGTCCTCCGACATGACCTGAGGGAAAATTTAGTGACACTCATGTGTAGCTGAATGTGCAATACAGTGAGATGAACCGAGAGTAGAGAACGTTACCGATCTATTCATGTGGTTTAACTGTGTGTTAGTAGTCGGAAAGTGGAGAAGATATTGACAAGTGACTGACATATTAACTGTGGAGATCGCAATAGACAAAGTTTTTTTTTGTTTTTTTAATTGATATATGTAGAGATGTACAATGAATAGAAAGAAAAAAAATGTTCTCATTGTATCACAATCACTGCATGAAAAGAGTGAATGGATTGTCTCAATCGCAAAATAGCCTTCAAAAAAGTGAGTCCAGATCAGTGTCATAATTAACAAGGGAGATCTGAATGTCACGACTGACACAGGTTGGTATACCTCTAGAAGGAGTCAATGCACTCAAGATAGTGACAACTGCACCAAGTGTTGGGGTCGTCAACATGAAGGCTGACCTGACACATCAAAACAGACAGTGATCTACATTTTAGTGTCGATGACCACCTAGTTCAGGGACGATACTTACCCCCCGCAAGCACCCAGACTCGCCTGGGATATGATCAATGATAGACTGTGGATCTCACTAAGACACGGTGGTGACACAACGTTGTGTAGTGGTTAACTATGGCTTATACGTCAGTGTCCTCAGATCCTTAAAAAACTGTAAGTCCACGTATATCTGAGATTTTCCATCCACTCTGAAACAGAAGTCGAGTGTAGTCAGACATGACACGCCCTCGCGCTCACCAGCACTGCCTTGCACTGTACTAAGGTACCTACCAACAGGTCATATACAGCAGTGTTCCTCAACTTATCAAGGCCCACCAGTAGGTCATGTACAACAGTGTCCTGGTTCGATTAACATAGGCCACCAAGGTAATATTACACAGTGTTCTCAACTTTCTTGAGGCCCGACCAGATAAGCGTTGATGTTACAAACAGTTGTTCTTCAACTTCAGTCCTCAAGGTCCACCAACAGATCATGTACAGCAGTGTTCTTCAACTTCTCAAGGTCCACTAATAGATTAATTATGACAGTGGTAAACTTCTCAGGGTCCACCAAAAGGTTATGTACAGCAGTATTCCTCAACGTTTCAAGGTCCACCAACAGGTCATGTACAGCAGTGTTTCTCAACTCCAGTCCTTAATGTCCATTAACAGGTCATGTTTCCAGAAACTAGATCCCTTAGACTGTACTTTGTATGATACTTTATATCATCCTTTGCCAATTGTAAGAAAACCTTGAAAACATGACCTGATGGTGAGCCTGTAGGACTGGTGTTGAGGAACACTGCTGTACATGATTTGTTGGTATTCCTTAAGAAGTTGAGGAACACTGCTGTGAATGACCTGTTAGTGGGCATTTGATGATTGGAGTTGAGGAACACTTCTGTACTTTACTTTTTGGGGAACCTTGAGAAGTTGAGCACCGCTGCTGTACATCACCTATTGGGCCTTGAGGACTGGAGTTGAGGAATGATACTGTACATGACTTGTTGGTGGACCTTGAGGACTGAAGTAGAGGAGTTATGCTATGCATGACTTGTTGGGTGACCCTGAGGGCTAGAGTTGAAGAATGATGCTATACTTGACCTGCTGCTGGACTTTGAGGACTGATGTTGAGGAACAATGCCATGCATGACCTGTTGGTGGACCTTGAGGACTTTAGTTGAGGAATGATGCTGTATATGACTTGTTTTGGACCTTGAGGACTGGCGTTGAGGGACACTGGTCTAAGTCGTAGGCCACTTTGACCCACTAGTATTTGTAAGCCAAAACCAGAACTGTGAATCTTGTCATTAAAGTTTTTCTCTCTATATAGTTTATGCTTCAAGCCAAGGTTTGGCTTACAAAATACTGATCAAAATACCGCTGTTTAAAAGGGACCTTAGCTTTAGCTGCTGACATCAGTACTGTTGGTCTGTGAAGTGTTTGTCATAGAATTAAGGATAAGACATATTCTGTTATGATGGGTACCATGTAAAGCACCTCCCAAGTTCTCTGGTGACCTTAGTCTGACATTTTCAAATATAGCACACCCTTAGATCTCTGGTGACCTTGGTCTGATATCTTCATATATAAGTGGGTAGCACATGAAGCACACCCTGAGATCTCTTGGGAACTTGGTGTGACATCTTCATATATAGATGGACATTCTGTGAAGCACACCCTGAGATCTCTGGTGACCTTGGTCTAACATCTTCATATATAGATGGGTAGCACGTGAAGAACACCCTGAGATCTCTAGTGACCTTGGTCTAACATCTTCATATATAGATGGGTAGCACGTGAAGAACACCCTGAGATCTCTGGTGACCTTGGTCTAACATCTTCATATATAGATAGGTAGCAGTTGAAGCACACTCAGATCTCTTGGGACCTTGGTCTAACATCTTCATATATAGATGGGTAGCACGTGAAGCACACCCTGAGATCTTTGGTGATCTTGATCTGACATCTTCATGTATAGTTGGGTAGCACGTGAAGCACACTCTGAGATCTCTGGGGACCTTGAAAAATCACTTTCCTCCAAATATGAAGCTAAGAAATTATCTAAAATGAGCAGTGCGTTAAACATATCATGTAGTATAAAATATCTTCAGGAGGCGCCAGAACTGTATCACATTAGATATGGAGTCATGACAAGATAGTGGTATACCCTTCTGGTGTAGATAGCACATTGTACCTTCAATAGCTTTAGGAAAATGGACATGAAGCTCCAATTTCTGAACTTTGTTTACTTTGTTTTTTGGTGCTTGGTGCACTTATCCTTGTTAATATACCTCATCGGACCAGATCTCACAGGTTGGAGGTCTTCACATATAGCCAGATCTGATTGTAATTATTATACATCTCCAGAATGGGTCTTACCATAGTTCTCTTGGTTATATCTTACTTTCATGATCCTACCAGGCTGGATTACTGGATCTCTCACTTTGCCAAGCCTTATTTCATCTCACTCAAAAGGTTTCCAGTAATCTAGGTGGTCAGTGTATCGTCATGTTACACCAGAGAAGATCTCCTTTCATCTACTATATGGTCGGAGTATCTTCATATTCCACCAGAGGAGATCTCCTTACATCAGTATGGTTGGGGTATATTCATATTACCCCAAAAAAGATCTCTTTACATCTAGATGGTTGGTGTATCCTCTTATTACACCAGAGGAGATGCCCTTACATCTAGATTATCAGTTTAATCTAGTATAACATCAGAGGAGATCTCCTCACATCTAGATGGTCAGTGTATCCTCCTATTACACTAGAGGAGATCTCCTCACATCTAGATGGTCAGTGTATCCTCCTATTACACCAGAGGAGATCTCCTCACATCTAGAATGTCAGTGTATCCTCCTATTACACTAGAGGAGATCTCACATCTAGATGGTCAGTGTATCCTCCTATTACACCAGAGGAGATCTCCTTACATCTATATGGTTGGGGAATCTTCATATTACGCAGGGTGAGATCTCCTTACATCTATATGGTTGGGTAATCTTCATCTTACGCAGGGTGAGATCTCCCATCTAGATGGTCAGGGTATCTTCATATTACAGCAGAGGAGATCTCACATCTAGATGGTCAGGGTGTGTCTTCATATTACAGCAGAGGAGATCTCCCATCTAGATGGTCAGGGTGTGTCTTCATTGTGTACACTTTGACTTTGCAGACACTTAAGAGACATTTAGCAATGTGAAAACTTGTTCATCTATAATGTTCAATGTTGGGAATCACACGTAATCCTCTGAATCCACCTTTTGGTGTGGTTTTTTTGTATGTTCTCACATAGCGTCACTCACAGGTGAACACTTTGGTGGTTCCCTCTGTTTTCTAGTCTCTATTCACTGGTTCCGTTTTGCGTTTTGTCAGTTGTCATAGACCAGTCATAACTCGGGTTGAGGACAACCTTTAGTGACAGCTGAATGCTACTTATCTCTTCATGCACTGACAGAACAATTGATCGGTGGTGACGTTTTATTCTATGTTGATTTTTTCTTTATCATAAATGATGATGGGATGAAAGGAAACTTGATTTTTATTTTAGAAATACAGAGTAAGTCTGATGTGGGAGAAAAGGAGCGTGGAGAATAGACTGTGAATCTTATAGTCTACTTAGAACTGATTAAGGACCATCCCATATATGTGAATATTTAGGTTCGGGGGCCTGGCCGACTCAGATACAGTGCCGTAGTCCTGATATGTTGGTCAATTGTCCCAATGACCAGTCTGCATTGGCATGTTACTGAAGTAATTTACCATTGATTAATTCTTCGCAGTTCACACCCACCAGATTTGTTGCAGACTCTTATACGTGGGCTTATAATTTCCCTTACCGATAAACATATTGCAAATCAGTCCATTCTTCATAAAGGGAGCGTACACTCTGCCCAATTGTCGGGGGTGGACAATCCTTTAGGCTGATAATTGCCCCATGTAAAAGGCCTTTACATTGTATGAGGCTTGCATGTTCATGCCGCCAAAATGACCCATTCATAACTAAGTTTCCATTGTAGACATATCCATAATGGATCTACCATGTGTGAATGAATCCTTATTCTTACCCTTCATGCACATGGTTGTAGGACAGTCATGCTTTATCCCATTGCTTATATACATATCATCCTACAACCTATTGCTACAAAGGTGGCCATACACATAAGAAAGAAGTAGGTTGATGGCTGAACAACCAATAAATTAACTATCTTACTTACGGTGAATGATCATTATGCCGACACAGACATATAGTAGTCCATTTTATACATTAAAGCCATATGGGACCAGTGACCTTGATATTTCATGATATTTTGATGCAACGTCATTCACAAAAAGACCGTACAGGTATTAAACGACTGTACCATACACATTGTAATTGGCAAACCATCATCATCACCTAGAAAGACTTTGACCATGTTCATAAGATTCATCGAATAGTCTCTAAAGGTTTTTCCCACCATAGACATTGATGGCATATATCGATAGGAGATACCATCAAAGTCTGATAGGTGCAGTCCCACCTCTAGGATCCCCACCTATATCAGGAATGGCCACTGGTTTTATTGGCTTAGAATGGAGAACCGACCATGCATGCTCATGACTCTCCATTCTGTTCTTTGGGAGTTCTCAGTATCGGAAGCAGTGTGCTCAGCTGTACTCAGAACTCACATAGAACCAAATGGAGAGACGTGTGCAAGCGTGACTGGCTCTCCATTCTGAGCTGATACAGTTGGGGGCCTGTTCCTGAGATAGATGTGGGTCTAAGAGGTGGGACCTGCACCTATCAGACTTTGATGGTAAATCCTGTTAATATACCATCAGTGTCTATGGTGGGAACAGCCCTTTAAGGACTAGAGACTATCGAACAAATATTCTGAACACAGCCAACTTCTTTGATGATGGTTTGCCACCAGTCGACTAACAATAGTTCAATATGTTTTGACTCAATGAGCGATAATTTTAGTTAGAATTGTCCACATTTATCGACCTGTATCAGTAATGAAACAGGGTCGTCCAGACAGCCAGGGATGTTATAAGATAGGTAAAGTAATTGGTTCCCGAAAGGTATGGTAGATCAGCCATGACAGCTTTATGCACATTCCATTAATTGCTAATTAATTATTCTGCCTTGTGTAATGAGGCAGGAGAGTCAGAAAACAAGTGCACTCCACCCCAGCGCACCACCACTGATTGCAGGACAGGGAATTGAGTGGAGCTGATAATGACATTACACCCATGCTATATAATTAGAGAACAGACCCATGAACCGCATGTAATTGATTCTTAGTGCATTAATTAATGGAAAACATGCAGGAGAGGGCAAGTGATGTGATTATGATAATACAAGGTCATGTTACATGAGAGAAACCTCATCCTCCGGGAGCCTGGAGGCATCTCTACTACAATGCCCGTGGGTGCTTCCCTTCTGCTCCTCCATTGGACATATCAGCCCTTACAATTTTTCATGGATTTAAAGCTTGAAAAATCCCATACAATATCAGGATCTCCGAAATAAAGCACTCTCGTTGCACCTCTCTTCTGTTTGGACCATGGTCTAGAGCTCCACCACTTCCAGTAGAGAGACTACTCCACCTATGTTTGTTGAAGAAAGTTTGTCTGTAGTTATATCCCTTAACTTTATTTCCATCTATGCATAGCTATTCCCAATCTTAACTTTGCAAATGCCCCCACTTGTTCATTGATTGACCTAATAATGGTCATATTATGCCAGCAATTACCACTGCAGATCATCTTGACCCATCTCCGCTCTTGTTTGGTCAATATTGCCTATCGATATTGTTAGAACATGTTAGGGATTTAGATGAGGTGCCGGAGACATAAGAGGATTAAGCACTGCTGCTTGTATAACTCACACAAAGGTGTTATCACAGGGGTTCTTGTAGGAGTTTAGCATGCCCCTAACAATACTAGCAGCAGCCAAAGTCAAGGGTTGCAGCCATTTATAACTCCCTTGACTCCAGAACATATTAGAAAAAAGCAGCTTGTCCTTGGGGAGAAATATGAGGAGCATGGCTTCTGTTTTGGCTTTGAACCATTGGCGGTTTCGTCATCCATGGTCATGATTCCTGATTTAGACCCATTACCTATGAATGACTTGATCTATCAACTTTCCATATCTTCCAGCCCTTTCCTATATCGATCTCCCAATCTAAAGTTCGATCTTGGATCGTCTTACGAATGTGCTAGAATCAGTAGGGAAAGGAACGCTAACGTTTTCTATAATGATATGAAGTCAACAGGGTAGGTCCAATATTGACATGACTAGCTGTGATGGCCACTACCATTGCTGGTCATTCTATGACAGATATGACAGTTGAAGTTTGCATGACTACCGGATGGTTTCCCCTTGCTGGTCATCTATGACATATGGATGCCCCCCTTTTTTTTTTTTTTTTTTTTTTTTTTTTTTGTATTGACCTGACTATATCGGATTGCCACTACCATTGTTAGTCATACTATGATGACCAATAATGAATGACTGGTTGATTATTGACATCACTACTTGTGATGACCAGTGCCATTGCTTGTCGTGCTATGATTAATGATGATTGATAGTTTGGGTATTGACATGACTACCTGTGATGGCCACTACCACTGCTGGTCATATTATGACTGATGATGATTGACAGGTTGAGTATTGACATGACTACCTGTGATGGTCACTACCATTGCTGGTCATTCTATGACTGATGATGAATGATAGGTTAAATATTGACCTGACTACATGCGATGACCACTGCAATTGCTGGTCATGCTATAATCAATGATGATTAACAGGTTGAGTGTTGACATGGCTACCTGTGATGGCCACTGCCATTGATGGTCATGCTATGACCATTAATGATTGATAGGTTGAGTATTGACCTGACTACTTGTGATGGCCACTGCTGGTTATGCTATGACCAATCATGATTAAAGCCATGTCGAATAATATTTTTGGATTGGATTGGCCACTTTTTGTCATGTCCCCTTCTTCTTACGCCCAATAATAGTAGGTCTCCTAATGTCACCTTTCCTAGTATTACTTCCAGCTCTTCTTTTTTTTCTATGTCCCCCATAATATGTGTATTTTTAGTTTTTACTTGAAATAAGGACATCTGTATAATGTCCTATAAGAGCTGAACTGGGGAGGGAAGGATTATCATACTAAATGTCCCCTTGATACACCAAGTCCAGTAGATGTGAACCCCTCTCGTCGGACTCTTTAGTGCTTTCTATGTTATTCTGAGTGGGGTCTTTTTGGATTTTTGTGCTCCAGCTTTGTAAGGAAAGTGGATCAACGTGGGAAAGAGTTTTCCATCATCTTCATTAGTTGTGGGAGCTGTTTTTTGGGTGCACCCTATATCCTATTATCAAGGTACTGGGGGGGCAGGTTTAGTATAAATCCCCCTACTCTTTTTTTATATGGGATAAGTGTTGTTGGTTATTAATATACTATGAACAATTTTTTTAAAAGAAATTCTAAAAGTATAATAGGCAAATAAAAAAAACAACAATAGTAATCGGTGGTTTATAATGGACGACTATTATACAAATTTTTACCAAATCTTTGACATTTACATAAATAAGAACCTGACGTTGATAGATATTCAAAACCTCATGTAGGAGAAGGTCAAAAAACTTTCCTAACCCAATAAATATGGTGTTTTGTGTTCTGATAACCGGTGTGTCTCACCCTCTATATGGACCGTCCATGGCGAGGATAATCTTGTTGGACTTTTCCTCTCTGTGATGCCGTAGGGTTTATGATATCACCAATACCATAAGCGACGTCAGTGGTTTGGATGAAATTTATAAGAACGATTCTATTACTTTGTGTGTAAAGATGGGTTGAGGCCACCAAAATGGCCGTCGTCAATGTTTTATGTCATTCTAATACCAAAATCTAGCAAATCCATCCAAACTAATCATTGTGCCAAAGTCAGACTTGGACTAGAGTGACCTATATTATAGATGAGATATTATCATATATAAGAGATTTATCATCACATATATTTATCTGGGATCTCTGCCACCTTGGAGGAACCATTACGATGTCGCGCCATCTTGGAGTTGTCGGTTTTGGCGTCTATGACAGCGGGCATCTGCACGCACCTTATAATCGAATTGTGTGGCAGGTAAAATGTTATGTCTTCCAATTGACAAGCACATATACCTCTCAGATGTAAAGCAACTTTTTATCTTTCACAAATGTAACACTGAAATATATAGAATAAAAAGAACATGCATTAACTTGACCGTTTGGATTTTGTGTCCGTATTCACCAGCGAAATACTGTGAGGACATGGTCCCCCAGGATACGGAGAAGACACGACTGACTGTGGGATTGTGCTCCTGAAGATTATAACCAGAATTATTTCTTACGCTATATTCCTCTATCGCCGTAGTCCCTTACCAACATTTGACCTACTGTTACATCATAATCCTAGTAAGTGAGTATGGAGTGGGCTGACTCGTGGAGCTCACAGCATATGTAGCTGATTATTACAGCTGGGACCTGTCGCTAACAGACAGGATCGGAGACTGCTCCCATCCCGGCTGTTTAAAGGGGTTTTGCCACGATCTAATGTTGATGTGGATCCTCCAAAATGGGTATTTAATCACTTTTATAAATATATGTAATTAAAAAAAGTGAAGCCTCTGAGAGCTACAGCCTTCCTTACATGCCCTTGGTTTCCTGCCAGTTTATATTAGACAGGACCAGGAGTTGATCTGGCCGTGTTTGCGTTGTTTGCACTTCTTATCTGATGACAGGGAACATGAACAAGCTTTGAATGGACTGGGGAGAAAGATCCTGTGTCTTTTGTATAGAGAGTCCACTGGTTGTAATGTAATTATCTGAGTAAACATGCAGATGCTCTCTGCTCAGCCCCCATCCCTCTCCCCTGCAGCCGTTCGTGAAGGAATGAAAGAAGGCTACCTGCTGAGCTTATCTTCTCTCCTGATCAAATAAGAGGGAGAAATAAAATGCATATAGGTTGTGCACAATACAATTCTGTTCTGTGTATTAGCAAAACAATGTTTGGTCAGCTACAGAGACTGAGTATCAGGAACGTGCATGGGAGGTGGAGTGATGACATCACAGAGGAGGTACTTGTTTTTTTAAACACAGAAACACAACGCCCCTTTTTCAAGCCTCAGGAGGGGAGTATCAGCCTTTTAGGTGAGGAACTCACTTCTTGGCAAAACCCCTTTAAGCCTTTAGATGCTGTAGTGATGGCGTGATTGACCAGACCCCTGAAGAAAAGTTTGCGGGGGGCTAAACGATTGCCATGGGAGACGGGGGCTTAATGGAGGTCTCTGTAGCTGCCAAGTTACTGCTTCTATTATCTTGCTACATGGGGGGAAAAAAAAGATGCAAAAATGAATGAACAAATTTAAAAATATAAAAAGTTCAAAACGATTCTTTTTCTATTTTCCACATAAAAAAATTAAAAGTTACAAATCATTGGTGCCGCCACATCCAAAGAAGTCCGAGCTATTACATTATAGCTGCATTTATCCCATTTGGTAAACACCGTAGAAGGAAAAATATTCCCAATAACAAAATTGTGGTTTTTGGTCATTTTATGTTCACAAAAAATTTGAAAAACAAGGTATCAGAAGGTCACATGTATCTCAAAATATTACCGATAAAAACTGCAATTCATCCCGCAAGAAAGAATCCTTGCTCAGAAAATAAAAATATTGATGTCTGAAAATAGTGCAGCAGCGTACAGTTAAAAATTTAGAATGCTTATATTTTTGAAAAAAATTTGGTATCGCTGGAATCATAGCGATTTGTAGAATACAGATAACACATCGTTTATACCAAATAGTCAACGACATTAAAACTAAACTACACAAAAATGGGTCAATACCCTTTGGACCCACACGTGTCATACATTGATGGCATATCCCATCAATACGCCATCAAAGTCTATGGTGGGAACACCAATATGGTCCCACAGAAGTTGGGTTAAGAAGTGCTTGAAGAACATGTTATGAGGAATTTCCAATTATCATAAAATTTTGACAAAATTTGATTAGTCTTGGAGTTATAGCTGATTTTTCTGGACTTCCAGCATGTGGGACACACTATGGAACTAACATCCATGTCTAAATGTGGCCTAATTCTCTCCTTGACCTGGTTCAAAAATCATGGACAACAATGCTTAGTGGAAAGACCGTGGTTTTACTTCCCAGGCTTCTGAGTTGAACAGGTGTTCCCACCATAGACTTTGATGGCATATCGACAGGACCCCTGTCTCAAGAATGGGCCCCTGAAAGTCTCAGCTCACAATGGAGAGCCGGTTTTGAATGCACACTATTTTCCATTCTGTTTTATGGGAGTTCTCAGCACAGGTGAGCTCTGTGTTCAAATGTACTCCTCCCACGGAAGGAACTAGAGAGTCGTGCTCAAGCGTGACCACCTTTCCATTCTGAACCGACACTTTCAGGATCCCATTCCAAAAATAGGTGCATCAAATTCTATGGTTTGAACACCCATTTAAGCATAAAAGGAGTGCTATAAAACAGCTTGTACTACAGTTTATCTATAATATGCATACATTTTGGGGGGTATGAAGTGATTACACATTGTTAACTTGTCACCTTGTTGAAATGACTGCTGGAGGATAGAGAACTTATTCAACAGTCTGGCTCAGAGTTAAGTTCCTCCCCTGGACATTCTGGCCAGGAGGTAATCCCCACCCCTGAACAGTCTGACCAGAAAGTAGTCCCCACCCCTGAACAGTCTAGTCAGGAGGAAAGTCCCACCCCTGAATAGTCTGGCTTGGATGTAATACCCACCCCTTAACAGTATGGCCTGGAGGTAGGCCTCACACCTGAACTGTCAGGCCAGGAGGTAAGCACTCCTCCTGAACAGTCTGGCCAGGAGGAAAGACCCACTCTTGAAAAGGTAGAAGGTAGTTCCCATTCTTGAACGGTCTGGCCAGAAGGTAAGTCCCATCCTTGAACAGTCTGGCTGGGACCTAGTCCCCACCCATAAACAGTCCGATCTGGAGGTAATTCTCACCCCTAAGCAATCTGGTCAGGATGTAATCACCGCCCCTGAACAGTTTAGCCAGAAGGTAATCCCCAACCTTAAACAGTCTTGCTAGGAGCTAGTCCTCACTCCTGAACAGTCTGGCTGGGAGGTAGTCCTCACTCCTGAACAGTCTGGCTGGGAGGTAGTCCCAACCCTTAAAGAGTGTGGTCTGGAGGTAATTCCTACCCCTAAACAGTCTGTCCAGGATGTAAGTCCCACCCCAGGACAGTCTAGCCACTCTCCTAAATCCCCCCTGCCCACTTAATGTCAATTTAAAATTGACTGATTATTTTTGTACATAGATCAGTAGACAGCAAATAATGTAAATCCTATAGGGAGTCAAAAAACAAAATCCTGTAGGGAGTAACTTGATTTTCGGGCTCACACGACCATTTAGGAGCATAAACATGAGCATGGCAGGAGTCTTTGGACGTCTGACTTCCCATGTACAGAATTTTACCATGTCTTGAGTTATTCCACCTCGGTTTTCAGCTTATCTGCGGCTGGATTCAGTTTGACACGTTTTTTCTGGCACATTAATTAGCTGAGGTAACAAGTAGCCGGTGTTAATTAAATTATGAAAGAAAAAGATGTTTATTTTCACAACTGCGCAGATTTCCTGCTTTGTAGAATATGGAGAGCGGAGTGTGAGCTGTCGATGAATCCGGAGCCCATATAGCGCTTACAAATCTGGCATTACACTCCCTGGGAGAAACATTTCCACCAACTATGGATCTGAAATTGTGGACCATAAGGAGCCCACATCGAAATTGGTCCTAGTCCTGGATAGCTCTCCTTTTGGGGCTATGAGCTCTGTGCAAGGTCTGGAAAGTGACAACCTCTCAGTCCATGAATGGTGAAGAAGGTGGTTATCCACAGAGAGTCTTCCTCCTCAGTCCACTATTGGACTGGAAACTATCTCACACATTTAAGGTGGTGTTAAGTAGAATTTTCATGGACTGATCCTCGCACTGCCGGCTTCAGTGTGGCTGCTTCAAATGTGTTGATGACTATGTTCTTATTTCTGTACTGCTTAACTAGCTATAGTCCTTTATTTCATGTTGGCAATTCCTAGGTGGCCCGAGACATTAGATGCTTGTGGATTATCTGCTGATGATTTGGCCCACTCCTAGTCCTCCTATTGTCCACAGGTATTTGGCCCACTCCTAGTCCTTCTATTGTCCACAGGTATTTGGCCCACTCCCCATGCTCCTGCTGTCCACAGATATTTAGCCCACTCCGTTTTTTCCAGCTGCCCACAGGTATTTGGCCCATTCCACGTACTCCAGCTGTCCATAGGTATTTGTCCCACTCCTTGTGCTCCAGCTGTCCATGGGTATTTGGCCCACTCCCTGTGCTCCTACTTTCCACACATATTTAGCCCACTCCTTGTGCTTTAAATGTCCATATATGTTTAGTCCACTTCTCAGGCTGCAGCTGTCCACAGGTATTTGGCACATTGCTCAGGCTACAGCTGTCTCAGGTGTGAAGGTGCCTTCCCCAGACTGCAGGTCTCAACTACTTCCACAGATGTTCAATAAGATTTACATCAGGGCACATAGAAACTTCAGTATAGTCCCTTGCTTTGCTATTAGCCATTCTTAGATGTTTTAGCTGTGTGTTTAGGGTCATTATCCTGTTGGAGGATCCCTGACCTGTGATGGAGACCAAGATTTCTGACACTGGCCAGCACCTTTCACTCCAGAATGCCTTGATAGTCTTGAGATTTCATTGTATCCTGCACAGATTTAAGACACCCTGTGCCAAATGCAGAAAAGCAGCTCCAGAATATTATCGAGCCTCCTCCTTATGACACAGTAGGTACAATGTTCTTTTTCTCTAGGCTTCATTTATGCATCTGTACACATAGAGCTGATGTGACCAAAAAGCTGCAGTTTTGTCTCATCTGTCTAAAGGTCATACTCCCAGAAGCTTTGTTGCTTGTCAATATGCATGCTGGCAAATTCCAAATTATTTGCTTTCAACAGTGATTTCCTCCTCAGTCATCTTCCATTAAATTAACTTTGGAAAAGACAGTGACAGACTGTGTGATCTGACACTGATATACCTTGACCTTGAAGTTCACCCCTGATCTCATTGGAAGTTGTTCAGGGCTCTTTGGCTACCATTCATATTGTCCATCGCTTCCACTCTCCTCTTGCAGCCACATTGATAGACCTTAAACTCATTAAATAATATGAGCAACTGTAGTAAGAGGAACATCAAGCTGTTTTGACAACTCCTATGCTTCCTTTGGTCCTTGTATAGTGTGGTACACACCATGCTACCAAACAGCACAGTGACTTCTTTTCACCCTTTAAATAGGCAGACTGACTGTTTACAAGGTTGAAGACTCCTGTAATGGGAATTACACTTTAGTTTAACATGTTCCTATGGTCAAATTATGTTCAGTCCTTTCCAGGTCAGTTCAATTTATTTTATTTTTTTTTGAGGGGGGTCTTCAAACCACAATTCAAAAACAGTGTCTGGTTTTCATTACATGATTTTCTGTAAATTTAAATACATGGAGCAAAAGAAGGAGGCAACCTGGTATCCATCATGTGGACGGCCAGATATCTTTTTTTTACATACCTGTTTGTCCACCAGGATGTTCTATGGGAAGAAGACAAGATGGTGGAGGCAGTGAGATGGGCAATGTTCTGCTGGGGGGTCCTGGTATCATGTGGACGGCCGGGTGCGTCACTTACCTGGAGAAGAGATGGCACCAGGATGCTCTAGGGGAAGAAGACAAGATGGTGGAGGCAGTGTGATGGGCAATGTTCTGCTGGGAGGTCATGGTATCATGTGGATGGCTGAGTGCGTCACTTACTTGGAGAAGAGATGGTGCCAGGATGCATTATGGGGAGTAGACAAGATGGCGGAGGCAGTGTGATGGGCAATGTTCTGCTAGAGAGTGCTGGCTTCATGTGGATGTTCCTTGTTTGAAGGGGCCCTTGTCAGCAGGATAAAGCCCCCCTGGGACCACAATGCAAAAACTATCCAAGAAGGAGGAACAGGGCAAATAGATCAAGGTGATGACCACCAAATTTCCCAGATCTCAATCTGATTGAGCATCTGTTGGATGAATTGGAAAACAAGATCCATGGAGGCCACACAGAGCAACTTACATGTTCTGCTGTTAACTTCTTGCTGCTGATAGCACAGGACACTTCAGAGGTCTATAAGAGTCCAGGACTTACAGGATCTGCTGCTGATACCACAGGACACTTCAGAGGTCTATAAGAGTCCAGGACTTACAGGATCTGCTGCTGATACCACAGGACACTTCAGAGGTCTATAAGAGTCCAGGACTTACAGGATCTGCTGCTGATACCACAGGACACTTCAGAGGTCTATAAGAGTCCAGGACTTACAGGATCTGCTGCTGATACCACAGGACACTTCAGAGGTCTTGTGGAGTCCAGGACTTACAGGATCTGCTGCTGATACCACAGGACACTTCAGAGGTCTATAAGAGTCCCGGACTTACAGATCTGACTGCGTGACACACAGACACTTCAGAGGTCTTGTAGAGTCCAGGATACAGATCGATAGCACAGACACTATAGTGTCTATAAGAGTCGCAGGACTTACAGATCGGCTGTTACCACTGGACTCTTCAAGGTCCTATAAGAGTCCAGGACTTAAAGACCTGCTGCTGACCACATGACACTTCAGAGCTAAAGGAGGTCCAGGACAACATGGATCTGCGCTGATGACCAAAACACTTCAGAGGTCTTGGGAGTCCAGGATTACAGGATCTGATGCTGACACCACAGGACACTTCAGACAAAGAGTCCAGACTTACAGGATCTTCAGGACCACCACAGGACACTTCAGAGGTCTATAAGAGTCCAGGACTTACAGGATCTGATAGCACAGGACACTTCAGAGGTCTATAAGAGTCCAGGACTTACAGGATCTGCTGCTGATACCACAGGACACTTCAGAGGTCTTGTGGAGTCCAGGACTTACAGGATCTGCTGCTGATACCACAGGACACTTCAGAGGTCTTGTGGAGTCCAGGACTTACAGGATCTGCTGCTGATACCACAGGACACTTCAGAGGTCTATAAGAGTCCAGGACTTACAGGATCTGATACCACAGGACACTTCAGAGGTCTCGTGGAGTCTGGTCCAACTGAGGTCCAGCAATATGAGAAAAAATTTTCTCTCTGATACACAGTGACCTTCAGTAGGCTTTGCTGATGAGAGTAAAATAGGACTATTAACCACTCGTTGATCTGGATAACAATTCACAATATGGAACAATCTCAATTCAGATGTAATACATAAATGCTTCTATAGGTTTCCAGTTGGCCCTTTTCAGGATGTGCTGGCCGTCTGTATTGTACATTAAATTACATGTGACCGCAGCCCTGCCAGTGGCACCAGGTTTGCATACGTTTTCAAATGTTTTTGTTGCAGAACTACTTTATTGGTGTACTTATTTTAACTAATGGAAAGGAAGGGGTGCTTCCATTTGGGTTTCTGCCGCCCACTCTCACAGGCTTATAAGAAGGGCAGCTTTGCAGGTATGGGTGTTTTATTTTTTCTTCTGAATAATGGAGGTCGGTGACCCAGGAAGGCCTTGCTCGATTGGAGAAAGATAGGATAGGACTGCCGATTTGAGACCACAGTTGAAAGTCGTGTCAGCTTACATGTTCTGACAAGTATGTGAACCGGTCGTCTCAAAGTTTTTTCAAGCAATAGGGAGACCTCACCATATCAGTCGGGTGTAATGTTATGGCTGATTGGCTTAATAAATGTATAAAAAAAAAAAATATATATATATATATATATATATATATATATATATATATATATATATATATATATATTGCTGGACCTCAGCATACAACGTATCTCGTATCTCTTCATATCAGCTTCTCGGACCTTCCTTGTTAGTGTTGAGGGACAGTGACTTCCATGCGTTGCTCGGTTTGAGACCTTTTGTTTCTATGACCCTGAGCATCCTCCGGGATGTGTAGGGGTTAATGGCGCTTGTTTTCGGCTCTGACTCCCAGGCTGCGCTGTTTGCTGTCAGCAGATCTACTAACACATCTCAAACCCCAGGAGAGATAAAAAAGGGATTATCACTTGTAAGTCCTCACCTGTAGAGAGTCATCTTCTGCGGCCTCGGAGCACGGACAGAGGAGGCCAGTCGCTCCGAGATCAAATTACTTTGCATCTCTGTCTTGTGGTCTTGACACCAATTACTCCCCTCCATAGCTCCTGCCTGTGGCCTGCTGGATCCATCTTCTCAGCTGCTGAACAGGTGTCATCCCAAAGGGTCTTCTAACAAGCTATGTAACGAACATGGCCCAACAGTGCTAAATAAACAAACAATTACCTGCCCCAACAGCCACGCACCTGGGGATGGGGGCTGCACGAGGCGGGTGCGGGGCCAATTTATCAACGCATTCAGCCATGCAATAGCCTAAGATACAGTCACCCATATGCCGAGGGTGAAGTTGGAGGAAAGGGCACAATCTTGTCATGGACCTAACAACCCTAACCGCTGACGAAGGTGCAGCCCAAAACCAAACCTGACTTCTCATAGATTGCTTCAGCCGGGAAGACTCCCTCCTGCTGTTCTTCATGGAGTAGAGAACCTCACAGGAACAGGGCAGGGGTGAGGCCGTGATCTGGGGGGTCCCCATAAATGGAGACAAGTGCAGATACAGGGCAGATGTGAGGCCGTGATCTGGGGGGTCCCTGTAAATGGAGACAAGTGCAGATACAGGGCAGATGTGAGGCCGTGATCGGGGGGTCCCTGTAAATGGAGACAAGTGCAGATACAGGGCAGGGGTGAGGCCGTGATCTGGGGTTCCCTGTAAATGGAGACAAGTGCAGATACAGGGCAGGATGTGAGGCCGTGATCGGGGGGTCCCTGTACATGGAGACTAGGGCAGATCCATGGCAGTGATGAGGCCGGGATCTGGGGGGTCCGTGTAACTGGAGACTGGGGCAGATACAGGGCAGAGGTGAGGCCGTGATCTGGGGTCCCTGTAAATGGAGACAAGTGCAGATACAGGGAGATGTGAGGCCGTGATCTGGGGGGTCCCCATAAATGGAGACAAGTGCATATACAGGGAGATGTGAGGCCGTGATCAGGGGGTCCCTGGAAATGGAGACAAGTGCGGATACAGGGCAGATGTGAGGCCGTGATCTGGAGAGCCCCCATAAATGGAGACAAGTGCAGATACAGGGCAGATGTGAGGCCGTGATCTGGGGTCCCTGTAAATGGAGACAAGTGCAGATACAGGGCAGATATGAGGCCGTGATCTGGAGGGTCCCTGTAAATGGAGACAAGTGCAGATACAGGGCAGATGTGAGGCCGTGATCTGGGGGGGGTCCCTGTAAATGGAGACAAGTGCAGATACAGGCAGATGTGAGGCCGTGATCTGGGGGTCCCTGTAAATGGAGACAAGTGCAGATACAGGGCAGATGTGAGGCCGTGATCTGGGGTCCCTGTAAATGGAGACAAGTGCAGATACAGGGCAGATGTGAGGCCGTGATCTGGGGGGTCCCTGTAAATGGAGACAAGTGCAGATACAGTGAAGAGTTGAGGCCGTGTTCGATGGTGTCCCTGTAAATGGAGACAAGTGCAGATACAGGGCAGATGTGAGGCCGTGATCGGGGGGGGTCCCCGTAAATGGAGACAAGTGCAGGAACAAGAAGTTGTGAGGTCATGATCTGAGGGGTCCCCATAGATGGAGACAAGTGCGGGTAGATGTAGAGAACTACTGTACACAAGCTTTCCTAGATTATGCACCCCCTCTCTCTTCTCTAGTAGTGGCCGGGATAGTGATGTCACTCTCTGCTGTGTCTTATCAGCAGCACAGGAGCTTGTTTATTTTTCATACTGACAAACTTTAACCCTTATGAGCTCAGTAGACTTCTCCTGCTGTTTAAACCATTCCTTTACCAATGTCCCTCTCACAGAATCAGCTCAGAATAGGAGAGCTGACATGTCAGTCACTGCTGTAGAATCACCCACAGCCTGAAAAGGAAGTGGGAGCCTGAAGCTGTAGAACTGCACACAGCCTGAACAGGTAGTGGAAATCTGAAAATATAGAACCCCCTTACAACCTGAACAGGAAGTGTAAGTCTGAAGCTGTTGAACCACTTACAGCCTGAGCAGGAAGTGGAAGCCTGAATCTGTAAAATCACCCACAGCCTGAACAGGAAGTGGGAGCATGAAGCTGTAGAAATACCCACAGCCTGAATAGGAAGTGGGAGCCTGAAGCTGTAGAACTACCCACAGCCTGAACAGAAAATGAGAGTCTGAAGCTGTAGAACCACCTACAGCCTGAACAGAAAGTGAGAGTCTGAAGCGGTAGAACCACCTACAGCCTAAAAAGAAAGTGGGAGCCTGAAGCTGTAGAACCATCCACAGCCTGAACAGGAAGAGGGAGCCTTAAGCTATAGAATCCCACCCCCCCAGTCCGAACATGAAGTGGGAGCCTGAAGCTGTAGAAACACCCACAGCCTTAGGAAGTGGGAGCCTGAAGCCGTAGAACCGCCCACAGCCTGAACAGGAAGTGGGAGCCTGAAGCTGTAGAATTGCTCACAGCCTGGACTGGATGTGAGAGCCTGAAGCTGTAGAACCACCCACAGCCTGGACAGAACGTGGAAGCCTGAAGCTGGCTATGAGGAGCAGGAGCAGACATAGTCAGATGGGAATCTTCTTTAAGGGTTTCTGCTACTTCACCTGGATCCCAAACTGCAACCAACTTAACTAAGCACAAAAGACACCTAAATAAGATTAACCTGAGGGTAAAGGGTCACAAGCTGACATTGGCCTATTCTGCAACTACTCCTAGGCACCTCTGCCCTCTACTTATTACTCCAGGGACACGTATTCCTAGGGCATCACCTTCACACCCAATAAGTAACTGGTACCTATCTAGCTCCTACCAAGTTTTGGTCTAGTCCCAACAACGTAGGTTTGGCGCCCTTCAGCCGGACGCCTCCCTGAGCTGACCCTATAGCAGACTGGCAATACATTGGGCTTCCTCTTCAGCGGTAGCTCACACCGAGTCTTGCTAGGGGCGCACCCTACAGTCCTAGTCCAAAAAACTTGTCAACTCGTGTCCTTCTTCATGGCACAGCACAGACCTTGTAGGGTCACCACATAATAATAGTCCTCGGATGGTTACATGGACATCCCATACTACAGCTTCTCCGCAACCTTAGGTCACTTGAAGGACCTCAATGGTATCCCCCAGGGGACGAACACTACATCCCGACCACAGTGCAGAGCAGGTGCCTCCTCCTCCAAAGGAAAACCTGAATAAATGGCTGCAAAATGCAAACCTACCGAAAAAATGAGAAGGAACGGTCCTGCTATAGACGGAAATGGTGGAGAACGTGACGTCTCACATTATACAGGATTTACACAACATAATACTTAATACTTAGCAAAAGATAATCATCACAAAGACTAAACACACCGGACAGGATTACATATAATATGCTTAGATACACTGGACCATTAGATTGTATCACACATCGTAAGCTCAGATCCACTGGCTGTGTACATGGCAGCACTGTCAGCGAGGCCAGGTATGCGTCCAGGAATAACAAACAAATCCCATGCCTCAGTCACAACACACTGCGCTGAGACAATTGAGATAGTCCGCAGGTAAACACTTAACAACAACAGTATGGTCCTCCTCGCTGTTTGACACTGCAGGATTCTTTACTGCGATAGATGAAAAAAGATCTAAAGAGCAAACAAGGAGAAGCGGAGGAGGGGGAGAAAGAGATCTGACACCACAAGAGGGAGATGGCACTGTCAGGTCTCAAGGGTCAGCAAATGTCACTTGTCCTAACAAAAGCTGAATGCGTATACAAACCTCATCAAACTGACCAGCGGAGGTCCTGCCACAACTGCCCCCTCCACTACAATCCACACCAGTGAAAGTGGAAGTTACATACATTATCTGTGTGAGGCCAAGTACAAAAATATAACTACTATAATACTGCTCCTATGTACAAGAAATATAGCAATGCTATAATAACTGCACCACCCTACGTACACTAATATATAACTACTACATAATAACATCTCACCTACAGTAAAGATGAATTTAACGAATATTATACTGCACGCCCTATGTACTGGGAATATAACTCCTATACACACACTGCCCATTAAATGTAAAAGAATATAGCTACTATAATCTGTCCCCCTATACATACACAGAAATTTTGGACTACTAAAAATACCGCACCCCTATAGTACATCAAGAATTTAACAGTACATAATACTTCGCCCACCCATATGTACAAGAACAGTAAACTACTAAAATACCTAGCAACCCTATGTATCAAAAGACATATAGCATACTATAATACTGCGACTCCTAAAAAATAGTACAATAATATAACTACTGAATAACACTGCATCTATGTAACAGATATAACATACTATAATACTGACCGACCGATGATACACAGAATATAACTACTATAATACCTGAATACTGCCCCCTATGTACATGAGAATTTAACTACTATAATACTGACCACCCTATGTACAGGTAAAAATAAACTACTATAACTACTAAGTGCCCTTATGTACAAGAATATACTACTATAATACTGCCCTATGATACAAGATATTCATCTCACTACTATAATACTGCACTACCCATAAGTACAAAGAATTGTAACTACTATAAATACTGCCCTCATATGAACAAATCAGAATGTTAACTACTAACTAACTGCCCCTAAGTACAAGAATAAGCTACTTAAAACTGCTCCTATGTACAAGAAATATTAACTCTACTATAACACTGCTCCTATGTACAAGAATATAAACTTCTATAATACTGCGCCCCTATGTACAAGCAATATATACTACTAAAATACTGCCCCTATGTACAAGAAATATAACTACAAAATACAAGCACTCTATTACAAGAATATAACTACTATATATACTGCACACACCCTATACGTACAAGAATATAACTAACTAATTAATACAGAGCCACCCTTATTTACAAAGAATAATAACTCACAATAGGAACTGCCCACTATGACAAGGAATATAACTACTACACACACACACATGCCTACCCTATGTTCACAAAGAATAAATCTACTAGTAATACTTCCCCCCTAGTTACACATAATATAGCTACATCATAATAAACTTTCCCTCTATTACTAGAATATAACTACTACAAGAAGACTGCTCCTATAGTACAAGAATATAACTACACATAATACTAGCCCCCTATGAACAAGAATATAACATCTCTATACTTCTAATACCCCCCTAAGTATAAAACAATAGAATATAGACTACTATGATACGCCCTCAATGTACAAGAAAAATAAGCTACTATAATTAAACTGCCAAACCCTACATTACAAGAGAATAAACTACTATAATACTGCCCACCTATGTATCAAATAAAACTACTAAAATACGCCATATCTATGTACAAAAAATAACTACTATAAAATTTTTAAAAACACACACACCTATTACAAGCAAGATAACTACTATAAATTCAGCCTCCTATTAAACAAGAATATAACACATAAATACTTCTCTCATATGTACAAGAAATAACTACTATAATACTGCTCCCTAATGCGTACAAGAAACATAACTACTATAATAACGTGCCCTATGTACAAGAAATATAAAACTACTATATTACTAGCCCTAAGTACAGGAATAAAACTACTATATATAAGTAGAACGGCACCAATGTACAAAAAGAATACAAACAACTATCTATACTGCCCCTCCCTATGGGTGTACAGAAAATAAAAGAAATATAACTAACTAAAATTACATACTGCCCCCTATGAACTACAAAGGAATAATAACAACTAAAGGCATACTGCACTTGCCCTATGTACACGAATAATAAACTACTATAATACTGCCTCCTATGTACAAGATAATATAACTACTATAATGAGAGTGCCAACATCCCAATGTACAAAGAAATATTAACTACTATAATACAGCCCTCTATGTACAAGAATAAACTACAATAATAAACTACTGCCCCTCTATGTACAAGAATATAACTACTATAAACAAACCAGCCGCCCTATGTACAATAATATAACTACTCATAAATACTGACTCACCATACTTACAAAGAAAAATGACTTGCTAAAACTGCCCCTATGTACAAAAGACATAATAACTACTAACAAAAACTAGCCATCCAATATAGGAGCAGAACAACACTATAATACAGCACCTATTGCGTACAAAGAATAAAACTACTATAAAATACGAGTCTTCTATGTACCAAGAATATAACTACATATAAATACTGTCTCCTGATGTACAGCAGAATAAAACTACTATAATTACTGCTCCCTATAGTACAAAGAATATACTACTATAGATTACAGCTCTCATTTAACAAGAATAGTAACTACTATAAATACTGCCACCCTATGTACAAAAGAAATTAACATACTAATAATACTGCACCTCTACTAGTACAAGAATATAACACTATAATACTGTGCCCTCAATGACAAGAACAACATAACTACCTATAATACTGGCCAACCCTATGTACAAGAATATACACCTACTATAATACTGCTACCTATGAAACATGATACAGACCTACTCAGATAAAAACCGCTACACCCTAATGTACAAGAAAATAACAATATAAGATACTGCACCATATTAGTACAAGAATATAACTTACTATACAAACTGCTCACTATGTACAGAGAATAAATTACTACTATAAATACTACTCCTATGTACTACGCAGAATATACACTACTCTAATACTGCCATCATAAATTTAAAGCAATAATATAACTACTATAATACTGCCTCCTATGAACAAGAATATAAAATACTATAATAACTGGCTCACTATGTACGAGAATGTAACTACTATAATTCTGCTCCTATGTACAAGAATATAACACTGCAATAATACTACTACAATAACTACTATAGTATTATTCTACTATATAGAATAAAATAGGTAAATCAGTAAAATTTGCAGGGGATTGGGAGGAAACTACGAGTCAATGCAGACGGTTTTCGTGAAACCAAAAAGACGGCTACCTACACCTGCATATCTACGTAATGACAGAGGATGGAAGTGGGAAGGAACTTGGCTCCAACTTTATTGGTGTCATTGGAGAACAGAGGGGTTTTGGAGGGTACTAGGTTCTAAGCTCATCCCTCCACACCCCCTTCTCTCCTGTACCAGTGCTGTCGGATGAATTGCCCTAGTGAATTCCCTGCGCGAAAATGGGAGGAGAACGTGAACTACCGGCCCCTCTCCTATACAGCAAAGCATTAGCGATGCCCCTGAGGAGATACACAGCTGCCCACCACTCTTCAAGGTAGGTAAGTTTATTTCTTGTGTGGAAAGTTGGAGGGGTTAAGAGTGGGAGTGAAAGTAGAGGTGGAGGTCTTGAGTGGAGATTTAGACTGATGGGTAGAGGGCAAGCGAGGGTAGCCGTGGCAGAATATAGTGACGGGTTTGGGTTGTGGAAAGATGTGGGTGTTGCATACCTTCCCATTTCATATCTCTCACAGCAGGCACTCAGGTATTCCACTGGGTGGCCCGCTTGGCGCGGCGATAGGAGCGTGCACCGCAGACTTTCCTGGGCGCTGAGTAGTCAATCTAGCATCTGTGAAAGCTGGGTCGTATCCCTCATAGCAGGCACCCAGAAAGACTTTGTGCCTGCTATGAGGGATGGAGCATCACCCACTTTCCCAGATGCTGGATAGCCTATCCAGCTCATTAAATGTTAATGTAGTGTTTCTGTTGTTTTATAGGTTTACCAGTTGGACTACGTCGGACCACACTGCATCCATTTCTTTATTAAAATGGTCATTGAGCGTTGGTGTTGGGGGGCGTTTATTTAAAAAAAAAGTTTTTTATCCCTAGAGTTTGTCTGTTCATTGTTTTCTATCATAGCATTTTTATCTCCTAAAAGTGTTTAGTAATGGAGTCATCTGACAGACGCCTTTTCATTATTATTGCATAGTGTCAGCCAGCGGTGTCAACCACAGCTGACACTAACCCCCTGTCAGTTTACCACAGTCCCCAATGTCCCAAGGGTACTGGAAAGATCCAGGCTATCAGAAGCGAACCTTCTAATGTGATGAGAACTTACATCTGGGAGTTCTCAGCAGGCCTGGTATTTTTGGGGGTGTGAAGGCCCAAAAATTTAGGGAAACCTTTCCCTTTGGTTTAGTATCCCCCCTCCCACTACCCTTTTTCCCTTTCCCCGGTTATGAAAAAAAGGGGGCCCCCTTTAAGAAATTTTTTTTATTATTATTATTTTTCTTTAAGCAAATGATAAAAAGAGAACCATATGTGTTTCCCCCCTTCCCCTTTTTTTCAAAACCCAGGCAAGGAAAAACTAGCGCAGAGGCTAGTATATCGGGAATTGGAAGACTAAAGGTTATGGGTCCCTCTACCCCAAAAATATACCCGGGCATCCCCCCAGGGTTGCCCCCCAAATCACTTTTAAAGAGCCCAAAAAAAACATGGGGTACAAATCCCCTTTTTTCCCCTGCCCCCCCTGTGGGTTAAAGTTGTACCCTGTTTTTCCCTGGGGATGCAGGGGACGGGACTTCGGGCCCGCACAAAATGCCCCTTGGGGTGGGAGGCCAAAAAAAAATTGAAATGTAACTTTGGGTGCTTTTCCCGCCCCTTCCCACCCCCAAAGGGGTTATAAAAAACTATGTAAACAGAAAATAAACCCCCCAATTGTACCCAAAACTCCCGCCCCATCCTTCCCCCCAATCACCGAAAGATCCTTCACCTCCATCTATCATTTCCCCCCTTGCACATTTTTTGGAAACAGAGGGGGGCACGGTGGGGGGGGGTGGGGAAAAAAGTAAAAATGTTAATCCCAAACCCGCTTTGGGACATACAAAAAGGGGGGGTTTTGTAGGGGGAGGGCAAATTGGGGTTTTCCCACCCCCCGGGTTTGGGGCCCCTGTGGGACCCTTGGGCCCAGGCCCCATCACCGCCATTTTTAACTTTTTTAAACTACTTCCAGCTCAGAAAGAAATGTGCAAAAACCCGCCATATTTTGAAAAAATTTGGAAATTCCCATTGTATTACAAGGGCAAAAGGCTTTATAAAGTCAAAAACCCCGAATGGTCAAGCACTCTGGGGGGGAACCCAATTTTAAAGTAAAAAAGAAAATATTCAAAATTAAAAAACCCATCCCCCTTTTTAGCCTTTTACACGTAAGAAAAATAAAATAATAAACGTTACACATATTTGTCCCCCCTTTTTCAAAAAAAAGTCCAATCTATTAAAAATTTAACAAAATTTTTTATCCCCCCGGGGTTTGAACACCGGAGAAAAAAAAAAATTTCCCAACGCCAAAATTGTGGTTTTTTGGTTTTTTTAACCCCCTAAAAATTGGAATAAAAAATAAATAAAAAAAAGTTCCCATATATTCCAAATGTACCAAAAGGGGTTCATTCAGCCCAAAAAATAACAAAACCCTCACCCCAGTCAATGGGGTTTGTTAGGCCCCCGTTCACACCGGCTTATTTGCCTACGGTTTTGGCGCCGAAACTCCGCCCCCGGATTTGTGCTTCAATACGGCCCCAAATCCTTTTGGAGTCAAAAAGGGTAATCCACTGCTCTCTTTTGGAAAACAGTGGAACCCTTTTCGCCCCCTCCCCCTGGGCCCAAACCCGCCGCGGGGGGGAAAATTTGAATGCACATTATTTACGGCGGGGCCCCGCGCCGTAAACAATGTTTTGTTTTGGGGCCGGGAGGGGGCCCCCCCTCCGCGCCCGGCCCCCCCCCCCCGTCCCCCCCCTTTTATCCCCGGCGGATTTGGGGGTCCAATACGGCGCACAAACCCTGGGCAATAAGCCTTTGTAAAACGGGGCCTTATTTACAAAACAGTCTTTTGGTAAAAATTTTTAAAAAAATAGAAAATTTTTTTTTTTTTTAGGGTTCCCCAAAAACAAAAACAAAAATCCTCCCGGGTTTTTGGTTTTTTGGGAAATTTGAAACAATTTTAAAAGAATACAGAAAAAAACATCATTGTTTCCCAAAAGTTAAAAGCCTAAAAAAAAACCCCACAAACATAAAACGCAAGTACTTTTTTTTTTTTCTCATTTTGCCCCCCTTTAAAATTTATTTTGTTTTTTTCCCCAGTATATTGTAGGGTTTACAATGAAAAAACCCCAAATTAGAAAGTACTCTTACATAGTTCTTTGTTTGTAAGGCCAAAAAGCCCAGGCGCCATCCGTTAAGGATTTGTTTTAAAGTGTTGTCCGAAAAAGGCAAAAAAAACCCCAAATGGGGGTAGAAGCCAATTGTCCCCCTTTTTAAAGGGGAAAAAAAAAATTTCCTTCCCCGACCCAAAACTGGCAATCCGGATAATCCCGGGATCAACGCCCTTTTCCCCCAAAACCCGGGTCACTTAACTTTTTGTTTTAATTTCATCTAAAATGTTTTTCCAGACCCCCCCAGAACCTGGTCACTAAATTTTTGTATTTTCCCTCTAGAAAGGGTATCCATCCCTTTTTCCAGAACCCCTGGTCACTAGAACTTGTTGTATTATTACTTTGAAATTTTCCAAAACCCTTCCCCCCCAGAATCCCGGGGCCACTAGATCTTTTTTTATTTTTTTACATCTAGGAATGTATTAGACCTTCCCCCCCAGAAACCTGGTCCTTTTAAACTTGTTGTATTTTTAACATCTAGAAATGTATCCAAAACCCTTTCTCCGAATCCTGGTCACTATAAATTTAAGTTTAAAAAACATTTTAAAAAAAGGGTTACAACCCCTCTCCAGAACCCGGGGTCATATAATTTTTAAAATTTTAATTACATCAAGAAATTTTTCCCCAAAGCCCCCTTTTCCAAATTTTGGCCCACTATAATTTTTTATTTTAAATTAAAACTAAAATTATCCCAGACCCTTCTCCAGAATCCTGGTCACTATAACTTTTTAAAATTTTTAACATCTAAAATGCAATCCAGACCCTTTTTAAACTTGTTTTGAATTAAACCCTGCAATTTCCGGGCAGAGAGTTCCCCAGTCTCATGCTTTTTTACAGTAAAAAATTTCCCTTTCTATTTTTTATGTAGAAACTTTTTTTCCTCAAAAAGTAGGGGACCCCCTTTGTTTGGAATACATTGGGTTTAAAAATAAATCTTGGGGAGATCTCTTATTGCCCTTTTTAAATGTTTTAAAATTTTAAAAATGTCCCCCCGGGGTTTTTTTTTCTCTAAATAAAAAA
Source organism: Phyllomedusa bahiana (assembly GCA_025379985.1). NCBI lineage: Eukaryota > Metazoa > Chordata > Amphibia > Anura > Hylidae > Phyllomedusa > Phyllomedusa bahiana. The sequence continues at coordinate 8,422 of JAODAL010002682.1, read as the reverse complement.
CCCCAATTTTTGTAATTTTTGGGATATTGCAGTCCCCCCAGCCCTTTATTTTTTTTGGCCCCGCCTTTTACCTGTTCAAGTCTACAATGTCTTTCTGTGCATGGTGCCCAAAACGTACACAAAATTTCCCATGTGGGCCCTGACCTTTTGACTTGTAAAAGGGGGAAAAAAAGGTTTCCATCAGGTGGCATCTTAAGCCCCTGAAATTAAACCTCATCTGCCATTTCCCTGCCCACCTCCCCCTTATCCGGGAACCCCTTTGAAAAAATAAACTTTATCCTCTATTGTGTTGGTTTCCTTTACAGACCCTTGTATCGTCTGAAAAAGTTTCGATATTTACTGTGGCAACCCCTGTGCAAGGTCATTAATGAAAAAAAAAGGGAAAATTTGGCCCCAATACTGAGCCCTGGGGGTCCCCCAATAGAAACGGGGACCCCAGTCTGAAAATGTATAAATTAAAATTACCCCCCTTTTGTTTTCTATATGAGCCATTTTGCTTACCCATTGCCACTTTTTCCCCCCAGTCCGGAAATTCTCATTTTATTTAAACCAAACCCTTTTAAATTTGGCCCGAATAAAATTCTTAAAGAAAAAATTAGATATATGCCACCCAGTGCCTCCCCCCGACCCATTCTGCCTGACCCCCTTTTTTTAGAAGCGATGAATTGTTGAAAAGACCAATCCCTTATAACCCATGCGGGGCCCCCCGTTATATATTTTTTTTTCCAGTGAGATACTCCACGATAGCATCCTTTAGAAAACTTAAAACCCTTTTTCCCCCAAAAACAGAGGTTAAATTCCCGGTATAGTTTCCGGGATCAATTTTTTTTCCCCCTTTTTTGGGAAATTTGGAACCACTTTTACTAGGGTCCCAACCCTTGGGGACAAAATTCCCTTATTATACATTTATTAACCCCTTAGGACACCGGGTGTGAATACCACCGGGCCGGGTTTGATTTTTTAAATTTTTTTTCCATTTCCCGGCAGACCCCCCATTTCAGGGGATTTTAAACCTCCTCCCTTTTGTTTCATAAACCCGGGAAAGGTCCCCCCTGGGTTTAAATACGTGGAAAAAAAAATTTTTTAAATTTGGTTTTTTTTTTTTCATCGCCCCCCTAAATACCCCCCATACTTTTCAAAGGGCAAATTTTTCGGGTTTTTAATTTTTTTAACTATTTATATATTTTAAAAAAATATTTTGAGGTTATTTTTATTTCAAAGGCAAAACATTTTTTCTGTCCCCATTTTTGCTCCCTTTTAACCATTATTTTACATATTTTATTTTTTTCCCTATATTCTTAGTGCCTACCCACTGCCCCCCCTTTTTTTAGTAGCTGAAACACTTTTTTTTTGGTTATTTATTCCTCCTTTACATCTTTGTTGATCTATATTGATTTTTCCTGTTTCTAATTATTTTATTTCCATATGGTATGTACCTCTCACAGTGGGCACTTAGGATGTTTTTAAAAATCTCCCATTTATTTTATTGTTAGTTTTTTTTTTTTTTTTAAACACCTTGTCCCAGTCAATACGGTTTAGGGTCTCCCTAAGCAGAATAAAATTTAGCCTTCCTGAAGTTCACTGTTTTTGTGGCCCCTCAAACAAAAGCCCTCTATTGAAGGTTAAATGGAAATTTATTATATTATGGTCACTATTTCCTAGGTGCCTCCCAACCTGAACCTTTGTTACTCTGCTAGGTCTGGTAGTCAACATTAAGACCAGAATGGCCTTTCCTCTAGTCGGTTCCTGCACCATTTGGTAAAGGTAATTATCTTCGTTATTGATAAAAACCCGTTTCCTTTATGAGAGTCACAGGTTTCAGTTTCCAGTTTATGTCTGGGTAGTTGAAGTCATCCATAATAACAGCTTCATTATAATTAGCCGCCTCATCTATTTGTTTAAGGAGTATATCTCCCATGGGTTCTGTGATATTTGGGGGCCTATAGCAGACCCTGAATAGAATTTTGTTATTATTATCCCTATGTATATCTACCCATAATGACTTCCCACAGTGTTCGCGTCAGACAGGATTTCATACACCTTCACCCTTCTGGTTTTTCTGATGTCCCCTAACTAGACTGTAACCCTGTACGTTGACCACCCAGTCGTAGCTCTCGTCCAGCCATGTCTCAGTTATTCCCACTATGTCAAATTTTTCTTCAGCATTAGTAATTCTGTTCGTTTAATTTTGTTGGTCAGACTCCCGGCATTGGTCCCGCATGCAATTTAGAGATTTTTAGTTTTTATTCCTTTCTCCCTGATCTTTTTAATATTGCTACACCACCTCCCTCCACTCCACTCCCTGATTTATTCCTAATTTTCCCGCTCTTATCTTCACTATCTTGCATGCATATGTGTAGTTACCCTCCCCCCATTCCTAGTTTAAATATTCCCCCCAACTTCCTGGGCCCTTTTGTCCCCAATACAGCTGCACCCTCCCATTTAGGGGCACCCCTCCCCAGAATAGAGTCTGTAGCCAAGACAGAAGTCAGCCCAGTTCTCCAAAAACCCAAAACCCTCTTTCCTGCACCAATTTTTGAGCCACTTATTCACCTCTTTAATCTCCCGCTCTAAACTACCCTGGAGGTCCTTGCCTTGAGCTTTTGGCCAATCCCTGATACGTTTTTAAGGCATCCACCTCCCTTAACTTGTCATTGGCAATGTGGACCATAACGCTGAGTCTCACTACTTGTAAACCCGGTCTTTTGACAGTTTTGCCCGTCTGCCCCTAATAATGGAGTCCTCAACTATGAGCACCTGTCTAGCCTCACCTGCACTCCTATTCCCCACTGTACTGGAGCAGACAGGGGCAGTGTCTTGCTGCAGCAATGCTATTTCTGAGCTGATATCCCCCTCATCCGCCAATTTTTTGGGGTGTGCAGATCAGGACTAACCTCCCTGACACTCTTCCCTCTACCCTTCTTTCTGACTGTTACCCAGCTAGCTGCCACATGTTCCTGCACCTCCATGCTACCATCCTCCCCAGCATCTACCCCAGCGAGTGCTTGCTCAGTGAGCAGCGAACATGCTCCCAAGTTGGCAATGGATCTTGTCCCACAAAATAAAAGCCCTCATATGTCTATGTAGATAGCCTTGGTTGTTAAGGGGTTAAGATATTTGTGTGGTAAATTCTGCAGGTAGGAATTGTGGCCAGAAGAAATCGTCATGGAGGTCTTGACCAGATGGAGGAAAAAAAGGAAAAGAGATCAACTCATTAGAGAAGACATCACCTGTAAGTCACTGGATATAAATGCCCTTTAAAGAGAACCTGTCACATAGTTTTTACCCCCCTTGGCTGAGGACAGAACAAGCTAGTGTCAGACCTGCTGTTTCCAGCGCTGTGTCCCTTATTCTGTAAGATGCTGGAGTTTTCGTGTATTTAATGTTCAAATCTGCAGTTTTCAGCCAGAAGAGTCATTCGAAGAGTCATTCAAAGAGTCAGTTTTTATCAAACTCCGCCCACCTGAGGCTAGCCCAGCCCACCTCAACTGATAAACCTATTACTTTGTAGAAACATGTGAATAACTGTCAGTGGGCAGGGCTAGCCATTGGTGGGCGGGGCTAACACCTGCTCATGAATAAGATTTGAGTGGTAATTGCTCTAAAACTACAGCATCATAGAGCATAATGGACACAGCGCTGGAATCAGCATGTCTGACACTAGCTTGTGCTGCCCTCAGGAAGGGGGGCATAACCTGTGTGACATGTTCCCTTTAATCACTTAAATTATTGCAGAGCCACTGAGTACACCTGGTATCTACCCTTATACAGACAATAAATGATGGGAATATTGGAAGAAATATAATGGTTTATGTTCAGGAATAGTATGTTATTTAGTCACTATGTGGCGGTGATATGTGGTGGTATTTTTCAGTCATTATTTGGTGGTGATATGTGGTCATGGTGTGGAGGTATTATTCAGTCACCATGTGGTAGTGATATGTGGTCATGATGTGGTATTATTCAGTCACTATGTGGTGGTGGTGTTATGTGGTCATGGTGTGGTGGTATTATTCAGTCACTTTGTGGTAGTGATATGTTGTCAATATGTTGCGGTATAATACAGTCACTATGTGGTGGTGATATGTGGTCATGGTATAGTTGTATTATTCAGTCACTATATGGTGGTGATACGTGGTCATGGTGTGGCTGTATAATACAGTCACTAAGTGGTGGTGATATATGGTCATGGTGTGGAGGTATTATTAAGTCACTATGTGGTGGTGAAATGTGGTCATGGTGTTGAGGTATTATGCAGTCACTATGTGGTGGTGATATGTGGTCATGGTGTGGAGGTATTATTCAGTCACTATGTGGTAGTGATATTTGTTCATGGGTGTGACCATATAGTGACTGTAGAATAGCTTCACACCATTATAATACCACATAATACAGTTATTATGTGGTGGTGATATGGGGTCATGGTGTGATGGTATTCTACAGTCACTATATAGTGGTAATATGTGGTCATATTCTGACAGTATATTTCAGTCACTATGTGGTGATGATATGTGGTCATGGTGTTGCAACATTATTCAGTCACTATGTTGTGGTGATATGTGGTCATGGTATGATGGTATTATTCAGTCACTATATGGTGGTGATATTTGGTCATGGATGTGACCATATAGTGACTGTAAAAATAGCATCACTATGTGGTGGTGATATGTGGTTATGATCTTATGGTATTATTCATTCATCATTGTAATGATATGTGGTCACGGTGTTGTGGTGTTCTTCAGTCACTATGTGATAGTGACGTGTTCATGATATGGCGTTATTATAAAGTCACTATGTGGTGGTGATATGTGGTCATGGTGTTGCGGTATTATTCACTGACAATGTGGTGATTACATGTGGTTATGGTATTTTTCAGTCACTATGTGGTAGTGATATGATGTGATGGTGTGGTTTTTTTATTCAGTCTTCAGGGCGGGGGTATAGGGGGCATGATGTTGTGGTATTAGCACTATATAGGGGGTATACGTGGCCTGGGGTTTGCAGTTTTTAAATTTCATTAAACATGGGGTGATGATACGGTCATGATCTTATGGATTATACATTCACTATTTTGTATATTTGGGGTCACGGTGTTGTGGTGTTTTTAAATCACAAATGGGGCGTGAAAATGTGTTCAAAAATTTGGCGTTATTAAATCACTAATGGTGGTGATATGTTTTCCCATGTTTTTTTCCCGTTATTATTCAGTCACTATGGGGGTGGTGAAATTTTTTTTCCAGGGGTGTTAACATGGGGTTTATGGTGTTGTGGTATTTTTCAGCCCACTATGTGGTAGTGATAAAGTGATAGGTGTTTTTTTTTAAAATTTAAATTTTCCCATCTGGGTTTGATATGTGGTCCATGATTTGTGGTACTTCACTATATATTTGTGAAAACGTGGTCAGGGTTGGTGGAAGTATTGTTAATTTCACTTTTTGGTAGTGTTTAATTTTTCCCCATGGTTTTGATGGTATTATTCATCATGGGGGAGGTGAAAAGTGGTAAAGTTTGGCATTTATTATTCATCACAAAGGGGGGGGGATATGTGGCTTAGTATGGCGGAAATTATTTAGTTTTTTGAATATGGGTATCTTTGATAATATTTCCCCCCTTTATTCTGTTTCGCGGGAACAGTATGGGGGAAAACAATTTGATAAATTGTATAGGGGGGAATTAAATTTGGTAACAGTTTTGACCATTATTTAGGGGGCTAAACCCATAAAAAAAAAAATTTTTATAGTTATTTGTATGTATTTTTATATAAAAAAAACCATAAAACCCCCAGCCCAAAACACAGTCCAGGAAAAACAACTTTTTTTCCCTAAAAGTCGCCAAAATTTCTTTATCTATAAGAATTTTCGGGGATAAAAGAAAGAAGGGGTTTTAGAAATGTTTCAGGCGCACTAACTCTCTGACCGTGATAAACCCCCCCAAAACCTGGACCAAAATTCCTGTAAAAAAATTTCGGGACAAGTGGGTCTAATCCATTTAAGAACGAAACCCGGGCTGACAGCAAGAAGGCCCAAACCCAAGTTTACTCGAGGGGGGTTTTTCTAAAAAAGTGACCTTGCTGTCTTTTTTTTAAAACCTCAGGCTAGGTGCTCCAAGCGCAAATAAAAATTCTCCCCCTCATTCCTCCATCGGGCTGTAGTGTTTTGAAAGCTTTTTAAATTTTTCCCCGTTTTTACAATTAACTTTTTTTTAAAATTTTTTGAAGTTTTATTTTTAATTTTAAAAATATCCTTAACCCCCAAACACATCCGGGGCTGGGGTTTATAATTCCCGCTGACTTCCTTGGATTGTAGTGTATTTCACGCCCGTAATTTCTAAATATTTAAGGCAAAGATGAAATTTTAAACCCCAACTCCTTTAGTCATAGAAAATTTAAACCCTAAAAGTGAATATACAGCTCAGGATGTAATGTATCACATTGTCATATGCTGCTGTTCTTGAGGTCAGATGGTTGGAGATCTTGACATCTATACAGTCACAATAGGGCACAATAGGCAGTTGCCCCACAAAGTAAGGGGCCCCCGGTGTTAAAGGGATGCCCCAGAGAGAGCACAAAAAAAATTTCCCCCTTTGAAAAATAAAATACCTGTAAGGAAAGGGAAAAACAAACTAACCGACCAAAACTAACAAAACCAAACTCCCAAAATATAACTTTTAATAAAAAATCCAAAAAAATATAATTACCCTAAAAAAGACTACACAATCAATATATACACACTGTCCCTAACTAACTTCCCCCCAAAACCTTTTCCTAAGGAGGAAACCAATAATCCCCCCGATAAGGACGGGCCCATCTCTGTCGGCTTTAAACCCCAAAGTTCCCTTTTGTGTCCCTAACACCCCCCCACAAGCATTGGGCCCTGTATATGTTTTTTTTACAATATTTTAAGGGTAAATTAATTTTTTAAAGTTTCCGACAAGTTTTTCACATTCCTAAAAACCCCCCAAAAAAATACTCAAAAGGGGAAACAAATAACGGGGAAAACCCAATTCTCTTTTTTTATACTTAGGGGGGATATAGATTCTTTCCCCAACAATTATCACTGGTTTTTTAAAGACAACCCCCCCCACCAAGTTAAAAACTCCTAGGGATCAAAGATGTGAACAGCACAATTTTCTCTTTTAGTTAGGGTAGAAAAAAAACTTTTTATAAAAACAGTCCGTTAGGGGAAAAATAAGAAACATCTATCAAAATCATTTCAAATCATCAAACCTCATCCTAGGGCCTCCCTTTTCGGGGCGATTACTTGGTCCTACCTTAGACAAATGAAGGGAAAAAAAGTTAGGGCAAATGGTAAAAAGTTTTGTCTTTTTAAAAGGGGTAATTAATTTTTATGGATATTTTTTAAAAGTTAAATTTTAAAATTGGGTTTTTCTATTCCCCCAGAGAGATCATCCCCCTTCTTCCCGGGAATTTTTTCCCTTTGGGGGCCGCGGGCGCTTTAACCCGCAAACCGACCTTATAGGAGGGGTCCTGACACGGATTGGGCCCGAAAGACATCACAACAACCGGAACCAAATTTCGAAAGGGCCCCTTTAGGGGGAGCGAAGCTGTTTGGGGTGCGACTTGCGCACCCTAAAATTTGCATAGACCACAAAACCCCCTTTTTTAAAACAACCATACCCCAAATTCCCCAAAAAAAAAACTTTCCCCGCACCCAACTACTGTATATGACAGCTCTGGAAGAAAGCTAATTGAGGGGGTTTGCTGTCACCCCCCTTCCCGGACTTGGATACCAAATTTAGCATCCAGGGGAGCGGGGGATGCCGCCAAACTTGCCCGAACTAAACAAATTAAAACTACACCAATATTTCCACTATAAAAAGAACCATAAGTATACCAGTGTACACAGGTTCTGCAGACTGTATAAATTTCCCCCCATACAATGACCAAATATTTGGGAGACCCAGTGTACACAGGGTTTTGCGGAAATGTATATTACCTCCCTACAATGAAAAATATAGGGTAGAACCCTGTTTCACAAAGGGGTTTTGCAGACTGGGATATTACCTCCAAAACAATGACCAAAAGGGGGGTAGACCCATGTACCAGGGTTTTTCAACTGTTTATTTACCTCCATACATGACCCCCAAATGGTTTGAAACCCAAATTACACAGGGCCCGAGAAAGGGATATTTCCTCCCCCACATACCAAAGGGGGTAGAACCCCGGGTTTTGGGGGACACAGTTTTTGCAACGTAAATTTCCCCCATACAGTTTACCATAAAATTGAAACCATGTACACAGGTTTTTGAGCCTTAATATAACCTTTTAAAAACGTGAACCAAAAATTGTTTAAACCCCAGGTACACAGGTTTTTTGAGACTGTATATTACCTCCTACATGACCCTATAGTGAACCCAAATGTACAAAGGTTTTGCCCGACTTATATTACCTTTTCCCTACAGT
>JAODAL010002681.1:0-190151 GCA_025379985.1 Phyllomedusa bahiana | reverse complement strand
TTTTTCTTTGATGTGAGGAGGATGGTGCACTCAGAATGTGCAACCCTGGGTCAGTCAGTCAATCAAATATTTTACTTGGAAGCTTTAAAAAGATTGAGTCACTATTTACAGAGAAAACGTCCCAACTTGTGGCAAACATGTGATAGGTTCTTTCATGGTGACAACGTACCTGCCCACACAGCACAGCTCTGAGTGTTAAAGGGAACACATTGAATATACTATCTGATCTGCAGGAAGAAGATAGAGCAGGAGGGGTCGAGCAGACTGAAATATACTGTAGTTCTCTGGGGAAAGATTCAGTAAAACATGTGATTTATTCATATCACTTAGTGTATAACCTGGGTTAGTGAGTCAAGTGGGCGGTCTTATCAGCGACTGACCAGTATGTCTGTTGACACACAAGGAAGGCTGTCATTCATTAATAACACCGCCTACCGGACTCATTAACCCATAACAAGCAGTAAAGTAAATGAATGAACAAAGTTCTACTGAATCTTTCCCCAGAGAACTACAGTATATTTCAGTCTGCTCGACCCCTCCTGCTCTATAACATGCCGCCCACTGGTGCCCTGTAGCCCTTTAATGATCGCCCACTGTCTTTTGATGGCAGTCAGATTGTGTTCTCTGTCGGCAGTGATGTCTAAAGACGTCACTGCCTCTTGAGAGCCTGGGGAATATCTATACAGTCAGCCCTGGGTATCTATAGTAACCCCAGGGCTATCTGCTTAGTAACTCTGCTGTCAGGGAACATACTAACACATAGTGTAATGTAGTAGCATATATGAGTATACTATTACATTACTAAGTGTAAAAAGGAAAAGAAAAAAAAAAGTAGTTATCCCTTAATCAGATTAAAAAAATAAAAAAAGTGTGGAAAAAAAATAAAAAATACATTAGACATAAACACAAAAAACTACAAATATTAAGTATCCACTTGAACACAATAACCTCTAGAACTAATCTAACAGGTTATTTAGTGTGAAGTGTTTAAAGAAAAAATTAAATAAATGCATAAAAACAATTTTTTTCTTTTTAAATTACACAGTCATTTATATGTAAACTCAAACTACACCTTCAAAAATACAACTTTTCCTGCATAAAACAAGTCCTTAAACAACTGCCTCATTGAAAAAATAAAAAAAATTACAACTGATGAAACCTAAGGAGGGAAAAACTACAAAATTTAGCTGGTCATTAAAACCTTTTCAGGCCTGGGGCTTAACGGGTTAAGTAACTTTTGACCAAAAACCAGCATGACACTCCGAATTTATCTGCTCTTGCTCCGTACACCTTTTTTATCTTCAGGTTAAAAGGGACCTCAAAGAAAAATGTTTTGCTGACGTTGAAGAGGTGAAACATAAAAGAAAAGACATCAACAATAATGAGTTTAAAATGTTTTAGGCAGCGGAAAAAAACATTTAGATAAATGTATTGCTTCAAATGAAGAGTACTTTGAAGGAGACTGAAGTTTCTGAATATACAAATGGATTCTTTTTTACAAATGAATTCCGGTTTCTTTTGGATACACCCCTATTTTAAAAAAAAAACGCAAATTTGGAAACTCTCCAACTATGAGGGGCCCACAAGAGAAAAGCAGATGAAGACTGGACATTTAGGCTTCCATTCCCATTCCTCCTGGCCTATTTACCTTGTTGTAGTATCCGTATGTGATGGCATTGGGTTGCACTCCCGCTTTCTTCATTTCAAATAATACTTTAACTGCAAGAACGGGCTGACCATACTGACCGCACAACTGCATGAGAACACGGTAGCAGACCTAGAATACAGAGACATGCATGGGGTTATCAGTCTTTGCTACTCTAGCTTTTAGTCCCGTAGGTATTTCACACTCGTCAGTCAGTAGGAACCTTGTTGGTGTCCCATCCCCCTCCTTTTTTGTAAGAATGCACACAGTGCTAAGCTACCACCATAACATAATCTCATGGACCCCATTGTAATTTTAGGTGTGAATACAGTCTAAGGTTTTCATGCGCGATTGGCCGCGTACGTACGCGCTGAAACGCCCCGGGGGTTTTGGAAAGTACCACGATTAGCAAACGGCAAAGCAACCGGGGTCGACACCTTTACATGCATTGTCAGCACCGAGTCCACAAAAAGGACTGTACGTCTCTCCCTGGGTACAATACGATTGTATTGTGCGCCGGGAAACAGGTGAAATTTCTAGTTATCATGGAGCATAAATTTCCCCCGTAATTTTGCACGTATTAGAGCACAAATACATGGCGAAATGCGTGCCGCAGTTACGGCGTGTGAACATACCCTAAGGCTAAGTTAACACAGAGTAATTGCGGGGCATACAATACGTCCCGCAGTACGCTGCGAAATACACCGTGTGAACATAGCCTAATAGTTACTCACTGAAAGTAGGATTAATTTAGAATTAACTAGGATTAATAAGGCTATGTTCACACGGTTTAAATTGGAGCGCATTTCACAGCGTATTTTGCGGCATACTGCGCTCTAATACGAGCGAAATGCGCCCCAGTCATTTCGGTAATCCACAGTTTCAAAAGGAACTAGGATTACGCCCCCTTTCCCCCCCGGCGTACAATACAAGCGCAGTGAGAAAAGTGACGTAATTATTCAGGGCGCTTACGTCCCGCTAGTAATGAAGTCTTGGGGCCGGCGGTATTTTTCACACGAAGTACTGGCCTGTGTACTCCCCGGGCGATTTTCCCGGCAAGTAATTGACATGTACTTATCTTTCCTGCGGTACAATGATCGATTTATGATGGTGAAGGAAGCGTAACCCCATAGTTCTCTAGAAACTATGGATTTCCGTAATTTTGCGCGCATCTCACCCCTATTTGAGCGCAAAATACCGGGTTTAAATGCCGCCCAAAAAAAAACCCCGAGTGAAATACCCCAAAGATGTTAAAAAGCCCAGGAATTAAATATTATAAAGTGGACTACTGGAAAACACAGAAGCATGGTAAGAACTGGTCTGCAAAGTATACAAGGAACAGACATAACTGAATGTATAGAAGAAGAAGAAAAGTGCATTAACTACTCCAATGCAATAAGAAAATCTGAATATACCAAGATTTTTTGCAAAAAAAAAAAAAAAAAAAAAAGCAAGCTCATTTGTTTTACCTCGTCAGGAGAGTCTATTTTCTTGGCCTGCATCTTCCGCAGGATGTCGTATGCAGTACGCAGAGCTCTCACTTTGGAATGGCAGACTTTGACATAGGCAGGCAGGCAAATAAACCATAGACCGTAGCAATGCTTTAACAGACATCTGGACCACATTTGGGGGATGGACGAGTACTGTTTCGCTATTTTATGAGCAGACTTGATCTCCTACAAAGTTGACACAGCAGATTTACCATCTCTGAGAACAGGTTGTAGCTCTTTACTTTTGTGATAAGACTTATTTGTGAAGAACAGGTTAACAGTAAATGACTTCCAGGCGACTAACATAAAAGGGCTTCTATGGGAAGTGGTAAAAATATTTACAAAATTTCACAATGCTTGCCACCCGAAACACTGTTTTTAACAGTTCGAGGATGTTCACACGGCATTTGTTAAATGCATTTTTGGGTACGTTTTACATAACGAAAAACAGACCCCCAAAACGTATTTAACAATGTTCAAGTGTGATGACATTGATATTAATGTAAAATGCGTATCTTCGTTCAGACGATACGCATGTTATATATGTTTATGCATTGCGTAAAACGAATGCATTCAAAGAATTAACATTCCCATTCTTGATCCGTTTTGCGCACTGAAAAACCCATAGAAACAATAGGGCTACGTTTTTGCAGTCTAGAAAACGTATCCAAATACATATCACACTTTGTGGTATGTTTTTGGATGCGTCTAACGCAATACATTTTATGTATTGCAAAAGCGTATCCAAGGCGCCGTGTGAACATACCCTTCCAGATTTCCACTCTTTAGAGCCAACTAAGTTGTTACCTCAAGCATGCAGGCCCGCCAAGAAGTATACAAAGTACAAAATGAAACCCACAATGAAGTTGCAGTAAAATTAATGACTTTCTCATTACATGTAAAATCTGAAAACTAGCAAGAAAAATAGGCATAGCCTTCAAGAAGACATAAGTAAAATATTCTGAAGGGGCCGTCCAAGAGTTTTGACATTTCAACCAACTGCAATAAAGGTTACTAACTTATTAAATCCCCCGCCACCTCAGTAGCGATGCTCCAGGCCAACCTCTATTTTACTGTGCCAACAGCGATGATGTCCCTTACAGCCTCTCACTGTACTCAGGAATCACCTGCTGCACATGCCAGCATCACATGGATGTGATCACTCCAGGAATATAAGCAGACTCGGATACCGACCACCAGAGCATCAGTGCTGGAGCGGCGAGGAATTTTAAGTGAGTAGCTTTGTATTTTTGCAAACTTTAATTTAGCAATTTTAAATCTCTCAGACAACCCTATAAGTTTTTTACATTTTTGGCAGAAACCTATTCCTGCTTATAGCAGACATAAATTTCTTCTTCTGCCCGTTCGATTGGTCTAAATGTGCCAAACATATTAAGAGATGTGCGCCTTTTATTACAATTGGCACAAATCAATCCACATTAGACCTGTTACCGGACAAAAATTCCCATATATTTACACAGCGGTGACTATTAGGGTGTATTCATATATAGCTATATCACAGTGTTTCTCTGCCGTAGTACCTAAGCAAGAACATCATACTTTGCGAAAACTGCTGTGTTTTTTTGGGCAACTGTGTGTAAAATTGTTTAAAAAAAAAAAAAAAAAAAAAAAAAAAAAAAAAAAGTTGTTCAGCCCTTGGACTACAATTATATTAAATGGGTTGTCTCACTACAAAGAATAGCTTTTAAAATGTAGTGAACACTAAATGAACGTTTTCCAAATATATTGCTTTGTTCATCTTTTTTTGTTTAGGAGCTACAAGTGATTTTATCACCTTCTGAGCTCTGTCTGGTTCCCCAAGTGACTGACCTGTGTACTCCTCCCCTGCTGTTTGTTCTATTGGATAGCAGGGAGTGACATCAGGCAGTGTGAGAGCTTGTGTGTTATCTGATCTTTCAGACAAAAGACAGTAATTACTCTACTGTTTACATTAGCTCAGAAGCTTCTCCTGTCCTGGTAGAAGGTAATTTAGCTAGTCTAGACTAATAAACATAATAAACAGAGAAGTCTGAATACATGGAGCTCATATGCTAATTACAGACAGCTTGACGAGGAAGCGGCAGAGCAAAGCAGCATTATTTCATTCATGCGCCCTATGAAACTTTGAGATGAGACAACCCCTTTAACATTTATTTTAACATATTTCATTAGCATGACCGACAACCTAATAAGATAATTATTACTACATTTAGATATTGATTTTTTTGTTTTTGAAAGCTTTTCATTGGAGATTCTCTGACATACCTGTTTAGTCCTCCTGAACATTTGAGAAGGACTGCAGGGCACTGTAACTTTTGTGGAGATTCTATCGGTTTTCAAGGGCCCAACCAGGGTGTCAAAAAGTTCCATTGTGAGAACAGGAAACCCACAGTAACTAGAGATCAGGAATGAATATTACATAAGAAATCTTCATGATCACTTAACTCACTATCAAGAGGTAAACCTACAATTCCACCTTGACAGGGGCGTAACTTGAAGTCATAGGTCCCAACAGCAAAATGAGAAGTGCCCCCACTACCTAAAACCAGGAAACTGGAACAGCAGCATAAGTACAATAATAAGAGGTACAAATAATAGCACTAGATATCAGAGAACCTACATAATATTGCTAGATGACCTAAAGCCACCCACTTAGCATCCCATATAAAAGGTAAAGTGTTCTTGCACCATATGGGTATGGTTGTAGTTACACCCATGGATCTCAAGATATATATTTCAACTATCCTGATATATTTTTAGAAACACCTTTAAAAGACTGGTCTTGTGTCATGTGGTTAAGATATGCCATCACTGTCAGAACCACTCGGATCCTAAGAATGAAGGGGCCACAGAACTACAGTAGTGTTGCATTCTCTACAAAGTTTTTCCTGTGCAATTGCACACCTGGCCACTTGCTGTGCAGAGAATAATGCACATAAACTTTCAGTGGATATAAATGGTAACAACTTTGTAATTTATTAAATATCAAGAACAACCACTAAAACAATTACAGTGGGTTACTTGCGTTTAGTTATGTTTAGCAGTATGTGGCCAACAGTCCTGCAAAGTCCATGCATAATATATGTTTTTCGTGCCTCTCCGGCATAGCAGCTCCAGCGTCTTCAGCTTGGAGCTTCAGCAAGCAGACAGGCGGGCCTTCACCGCGACGTTTCGGGAGAATCCTCCCCCTTTCTTAAGCACCAGGGGGAGGATTCTCCCGAAACGTCGCGCGCGTGCGCGGTGAAGGCCCGCCTGTCTGCTTGCTGAAGCTCCAAGCTGAAGACGCTGGAGCTGCTATGCCGGAGAGGCACGAAAAACATATATTATGCATGGACTTTGCAGGACTGTTGGCCACATACTGCTAAACATAACTAAACGCAAGTAACCCACTGTAATTGTACAAAGTTGTTACCATTTATATCCACTGAAAGTTTATGTGCATAGAAGCCAGGGGAAAGCGGGATGCCCTGTGTCAGTGGAGAGTGGCGCAACGATATATGAATAGAAACTACCAAATCAGTTTATAAGTTATGTGCAGAGAATAATCCCATGCCAAATGGAACGGTGTTGCAGTTTTATACACAGAGGGTGTCTGGGATCACCAATATGCAGGGAAAACCAGTGAAGGTGGTATAATGCTAAACCAGGGATACAGCCCCTTCATTGTTTGGGCTGGTAAGGATCCCAGAGGTTTGAATTCCAGTGCTTAGAAAGCAATGGTATATTTTATTGATATGTCATCAGTTTACAAGCATGTTCCCAAAAGAATCAGGAATCCTCTTCTTGTGGATGGGGTGTTAGTAGTACAGGCTTTTGTCACCAGGTGAATGCATGCTTAAACCCATCTACGACAGTTCCAACAAAAGTTGGTGTTTTACATTTGGGCCCCCGGGAAAAATTTTTTTTCAATAAATGGTTCAATATTTAACCAATTTGTGATGGCTCTCTCTAAAAGGGGGGGGTTTTTTTTTAAAAAACCAAAAAAATTCTTTGGGGGGGGGAAAATGTTTTTTTTTTGGGGGCCCAAAAAAAAAAATTTTAAAGTTTTTTTTTTTAAAAAAAGGGGCCCCCCTTTGGGGGCCAAAAAACCCCCTTCCCGGGGCCCCGGGCCCCAATTTTTTAAAAAATTTTTTTGGGCCGGGGCCCCCCAAAAACCCGGGAAGGCCCCCAAAGGTTTTTTTTGTGGGCCCCCCAAAAGGGGGGTTTTGGGAAGGGGCCCCCAAAAAAAAAGGGGGAATTGGGGCCCAATTTTTTAAAAAAAGGGGGGGGTTTTTTTTTAAAAAGGGGAAAAAAAAAAGGGGGCCCCTGGGGGGGGGGTGGGGGGGGGTTTTTGGGGGCCCAAAAAGGGCCCAAATTTTTAAAAAAAAAAAACCCCCCCCAAAAAAGGGTTTTTCCCCCCTTTTTTTTCCAAATTTTTGGGGGAAAATTTTTTGGGGGGAAAAAAAAAGGGGAAAAAACCCCCCAAACCCTTTTTAAAGGCCCCCGGGGTTTTTTTTTGGGGGGAAAAAAGTTTAAAAAATTTTTGGGGAAGTTTTTTTTCCCCCCAAAAAATTTGGGAAACCCCTTTTTTTTTTTTTTTTGGGGGGGGGAACAAAAAGGGGGGGAAAAAAAGGGGGGGAAAGGGAAAAAGGCCCTAAAATTTTTTTTTAGGGAAATTTTCCCCCGGGGGGTTTTTTTTTTTTTCTTCCCCCCCCCCCCGGGGGGGGGGGGGGGCCCCCCCCCCCCCCCCCCTTTTTTTTTTAAAATTTTCCCCCCCCTTTTTTAAAACCAAATTTTTTTTTTTTTTTTTTTTTAAAATTTAAAAAAACTGTTTTACCCCCCCCAATTTTTTTTTTTTTTTTTTCCCCCCCTTTTTTTTTTGGGTTTGGGGGGGGCCCCTTTTGTTCCCCTTTTCCCCCCCAAAAATTTTTTCCCCCCCCCCCAAAAAAAAATTTTTTTCCCGGGCCCCCCCCCCCCCCCCCTCTTTTTTTAAAAAAAAAATTTTTTTAAACCCCCCCCTTTTTGTGTTTTTCTTTTCCCCCCCCCTTTTGTTTTTTTTTTTAAAATTTTTAAAAATTTTTTTCCCCCCCCCCCGGGGGGGGGTTTTTTCCCCTTCCGGGCCCCTTTTTTTTAAAAAAGGGTTTTTTTAAAAAAACCTCCCCCCAAAAAAAAAAAATTTTTAAAAAAAATTTTTCCCCTTTTTTTTTGGGGGGGGGGGGAAAAACCCCCCCCCCTTTTTTAAAAGGGTTTTGGGGGCCCCCCGGTTTTTTTTTTTTTTAAAAAAAATTTTTAAAAAAGCCCTTTTCCCCAAAAAACCCCCAAAAAAATTTTGGGTTTTTTAAACCCCGGGTTAAGGGGGGTTTTTTTTTGGGGGTTTTAAAAATTTTTTTTAAAAAAGGGGGGGTTTTTTTTCCGGGTTTTTTTTTTTTTTTTAAAAAAAACCCCCTTTTTTAAAAGGGGGAAGAAAAACCCCCCCCCCCCAAAAAAAATTAAAATTTTTCCCCCCTTTTTTTGGGGGGGGAAAAAAATTTTAAAGGGGGGGGTTTAAAATTTTTTTACAAAAAAAAAAGGGGGGGAAAAATTTCCCTTTTTTTAAAAAAAAAATTTTTTTTTGGGGGGGGAAAAAGGGGGGGGGGGAAAAAAAAAAAAATTAATTTTTTTTGGGGGAAAATTTTTCCCCCCCAAAAAAATTTTGGGGGGTTTTTGGGGGGTTTTTAAATTCCAAAAAAAAAAAAAAAAGGGGGGTTTAAAATTTTTTAAAAAAAAAAAAAATTTTTTTTGGGGAAAAAACCCCTTAATTAACCCACCCCCCCCCCCCTTTGGGGGGGGGGGGGGGGGGGGGTTTTTTTTTGGGGGGGGGTTTTTTGGGGTTTTTTTAAAAAAGGCCCCCAAAAAAAAAAAGGGGAAAAAAAATTTTTTTAAAATAACCCCCAAAAACCCCTTTTTCCCCCCCTTTAAAAAAAAGGGGGAAAAAATTTTTTCCTTTTAAACCTTTTTTTGGGGCCCCCCAAAAAAAATTGGGAAAAAATTTTTTTAAAAAAAAACCAAAAAAAATTTTTTTTGGGGGGTTTTAAAAAAATTTTTTTTTTCCAAAATTTAAAAAAATTTTAACCCCAAAATTTTTGGAAAAAAAAGGGAAAAATAAAAGGGAAAAAAAACCCTTTTTTTAAAAAACCCCCAAATTTTTTTTTTTTAAAGGTTTAAAGGGAAATCCAGGGGCCCCTTTAATTTCCCAAAAAAATTTTTAAATTTAAAAAATTTTTGGAAAAAAAAAAAATTTTTAAAAAAAATTTTCCAAAAGGGGTTCCCCCCAAAGCCCTTTTTTTTAAAAAAAATTTTTTTTTGGGGGGAAAAAAAAAAACCCCCCTTTTTCTTTTTTGGCCAAAAAAAGGGGGGGTTTTTTTTTTGGGGGGAAAAAATTTTTTTGGTTTTTTTAACCGGGGGGGGGGTTTTCCCCGCAACCCCCCAAATTAAAAATTTTTTAAAAAGGGGGTTTTTTTAAAAAACAACCCTTTTTTGTTTTTCCCCCTTTTTTTTTAAAAAAAAAAAAAATTTTAAAAATTTAAACCCTTTTAACCCTTTTCCAAAAAAAATTGTTTTTTTAAAACCTTAAGGGTTTTTTTTTTTTTGGGGGGAAAAAAAATTGTTTTTTTTTTTAAACTTTTTAAAAAAAACCCCCAAAAAAAAAAAGGAAAAATTTTTTTAAAAATTTTTTTTAAAAAAAATTTTTTCCATTTTTTTCCCCCCCAAAAAAGGGAAAAAAAACCCGGGGTAGGGGGTTTTTGGGGTTTTCCTTTTTTTTTTGGGAAAAATTTTTTTTTTTTTAAAAAAAATTTTTTTAAAAAAAACAAATTTTTTTTTTTTAAAAAAAGGGGGAAAATTTTTTTTTTTGGGGGGTTTTTTTAAAAAAAACCCCCCCTTTTTGGGGGGGAAAATTGGGGAAAATTTTTTTCCCCTTTCCCCAAATTTTTTTGGGCCCCCCCTGGTTTTTTTCCCCCCCCCCTTTGTTTTTAAAAAAAAGGGGCCCCCCCTTTTTTTGGTTTTTTTTAAAAAAACCCCCCCTTTTTTTTAAAAACCCCCCTCCTAAGGGGGGGCCCCCTTTGGGGGGAAAAAAACCCCCCCCCCCCAAAAAAAAAATTTTGGGACAAAAATTTTTTAAAATCTTGGTTTTTTTTTTTAAAAAAAAATTTAAATTTCCCCCCTTTTTTTTTTTAAAAAAAAAACCCCAACCCCCTTTTCCATTTTTTTTTTTTTAAAAAAATTTTTTAAAAATTTTTAAAACCCCCGGGTTTTTTTTAATTTAAAATTTTTTTTTTTTTTCCCCCAAAAAAATTTTTTTAAAAATTTTTTTTTCCCCCAAAAATTAAAACATTTTTTTGGAAAAAAAAAAAAAAAAAAAAATTTTTCCTTTTTTCCCCGGGGTTTCCCAAATTTTTTAATTTTTCCCCCCCGGGCCCCCCTTTTTCCCCGGGGCCCAAAAAAAACCAACCCAAAATTTTTTTTAAAAAAAAAAAAAAATTTTGGGGGGGCCCCTTTAAAAAAATTTAAAAATTTTTTTTCCCCCAAAAAAACCCCCAAAAAAGGGTTTTTTTTTTTTTTAAAAAAAAAAAAAAAAAAGGGGGGGGAAATTTAAAAAAACCAAAAAAATTTTTGGGGGAAACCCCCCTTTTTTTTTTAATTTTTTTAAAAAAAATTTTTTTTTTCCCCGGCCGGTTTTTTTTCCTTTTTTTTTAAAAAAATTTTTTTAAAATTTTTAAAAAATTCCCACCCTTTTTTTCCCCCAAAAAAAGGAAAGGGTTTTTTTTTTTTTAAAAAATTTTTTCCCCCCAAAAAAAAAAAAAAAAAATTTTTTCCCAAAAAAATTTTGGAAAAAAAAAAAGGGGGCCCCTTTTTGCCCCAAAAAAATTTTTTTAAAAAATTTGGGAAAAATTTTTTAAAAAAAATTTTTTTTAAAAAATTTGGGGTTAAAAAGTTTTTTTTTTAAAAAACCCCGGTTTTTTTTTCCCCCCCTTTTTTAAAAAAAAAAAAAAAACCCCCCCAAAAAAAAAAAAAATTTTTTTTTTTTTTTGGGGGGGGGTTTTTTTTTTTGGGTTTTTTAAAACCCTTTAAAAAAATTTTTTTTTTTTAAAAAAGGGGTTTTGTTAAAAAAAAAACCCCCAAAAAAAATTTTAGATTTTTTAAAAAAAATTTTTAAAAAAAATTTTTTATTTTTGGGAAAAAAAAAATTTTCCCCAAAAAAAGGAACTGGGGGGGAAAAACCAAAAAAAAACCCCCCCAAAAAAAATTTTTCCCCCCCAAAAGGGGGGTTTTCCCCCCCCCCGGGTTTTTTTTTGGGGGGTTTTTTTTAAAATTTAAAAAACTTTTTTTTTTTTTGGGGGGGGCCCCCCCAAAATTTGGGGTTTCCAAATTTGGGGGGGGGGAAAATTTTTTTGGGGGGCCCAAAAACCCCCCCTTTTTTGGGGGGAAAATTTTAAATTTTAAAAATTTAAAAAAAAAAGGGGGAAATTTTTTTTTTAATTTTTTTTTGGGTTTTTTTAAAAGGTTTTAAAAAAAAATTTTTTTTCCCAAAAATTTTTTTTTTGGGAAAAAAAAAAATTTTTTGGGATAAGATTGCAACAAGGAGCACGTTAATGGGTGGCCAGGTCCTAAAAAGAAATAAATGAGATATCTTGCTGTAGCCTCTTTGATTATTAAGGTAAATGCAAACCTTTAAAGCAGATCTGTCAGCTTACAATGCTGCACACTAAAACTAGTCTGGATCACCAAATTGTCCGAAAATTAATCTGTGCCATTCCACTTACAGGAGTGCTGGAAGAATAAAGGGGATTCACAGTTCTGATTCTGGTGTATTCACGAGGGGCAGCGGCCATTTTCTCTCTCTCCCTGTATATACGTGGACACCTACCCTGTTTCCCCGAAAATAAGAAACCCCTGAAAATAAGACATGGTGCATTTTTTTTTATTAAATTCAGAGTTTGGATGCTTATGCTGATGTTTGTGATGAAATCACTACAGTACATTAATATATGTTGATGTTTTGTTCAACATATATTTTGTTCAATAAATGTGAATTATTGTTCATAGAAAAAAAAAAAACATCCCCTAAAAATAAGTGTTAGCTCGTCTTTAGGAGCAAAAATTAATATAAGACACTGTCTTATTTTCGGGGAAACAGGGTAGCAGCCTGTCACAACCCACAAGGATCTGGGGAGAGTGGACAGACAGGAGGAACAATCCCCCACAGTAGATTCCTAATTTTGGATTTGCTATCTTCTTTCAGTACTCAGGTTTACCAAACGGCACACTTTTTTTGTGCTTCTTTGGCCACCAGGAATAGAGGGACCTTTAGCTGTAACATGCTGCTCTGACAAAAGGTCAGAAAATTCAGCTGACAGACCCACTTTAAAGCTTGTGGGAGTTGCACCACCTGTGCGCTTCCATATTCTGTAATGCACACTTTTAGTACTATGCATTATATAATCTACATTAATTCCTGCTGAAAGGACAGAAGGTGACCTAGTTTTTGGGGAATCCAACCTCATGGATTAATCTTCTTAAAACTGCAGTGTCTGGAACAATATACCTCATTCCGGCAACCAATTGTAGTTCAATACATTTAGTCTCTGCAGCCCATGGAAATTAAATTCTGTATAATGTTATCTATATAATGTTCGCTAAACTCCGACGTGGGAAGCTCTGAGTAAATACAATATTACTGGATCTATTTAATGCGGCTCTGTCGCTTCTCGCTATGTGAGTCAGCACAGATAGAGGAGAAGATGCCGAGTTTAGGGATGTAAAAGAAAAATCCCGTGAGCCCTGCTTCCCCTGCCCGCAGGCTGCGGTCAGCTTGTCCTGTATGGCTATGTTCACACGGCTTATTGCGGCGCGTATAGTACGCACCACAATAAACCGTGTGTTTTGGAACCACGTGCTGATCTGCGCGTAATTCTGAAGCACGGAGATTGGGCGGCACCAATGACATGCATTGTCAGCGGCGTGTATTCGCTGCTAACAATTGACATGTCAATTCTCCCCTGCACGTACAATACTATCGTATTGTACGCGTGGGGGGACGACGCATAATCCATAGCTTTCTATGAAATGCTATGAATTACTGTAATTGCGGCGTGCATTTCGCCGCATATTAAGCGAAATAGGCATGCAATTACACTAGAAAATAAGCCGTATGAAAATACCCCATGAGTGTATATATGGAGAGCTAGTGCTTAGCCTGTGTACTGGAAAGTGGTATAAAATAAGGAAATGCTGATTTATATAACAGAAAACATACTGTATCCCCGGATTACCAACCCCCTCTGGGTTTACCCTTCTCCTAAATCACATGCCTCCAACAGACATGGAAGCAAGGGAAGCCTTTGCTGCTGTGGCTTATAGCAGTATCAAACTAGTGTATTTTGGGCTGCAGAAATACACAGTCTGGTAAAGGGCACATTTGAAGTTTTACTTTTGGCCAGTATAGCGCAAACTGTAATGATTATAAACTAATAAAAATAAAAAATTGTAATAAAAAAAAAAAAAGATTATCCTTAGATGATCACTGCAGTAATGGAAAGCCTGGAAATCTGAGTAATATAGTGACATATGGAAACAGTTACCATAATGAGCAAAGCATGAGATGAAAGACAAGCATTTATTCCATGAAACTTCTGTGAAGCACAGACATAATTATAGACACAACTTGCAAACAGAAGAAACATGATGGAGCCCAGGTACTAACTACACAATGTCAGCTTCTATGTCCTCATTAAAATGATCAGTAGGAATGAATTTCATTGACCCAAATTCGATGTGAGCTAAATCTAAGCTGTAATTACTGCACATTTGATTAAACAAATAAAAACGGGGGCCTACAACACCAAACGTTAATGAAAATATTGATTCTGTATAACAGAACTGAACCTACAGACTAAAAGCTTTAAAAAGAACTTGTCAGGTGGTTTATGCTACTATATCTGTGGACAGGATGTGATAGAGGGGGAGCTCTGTGATATATAGGTTTATATGTTTTGGGGCAGGAATTTTAAAAGCAGAGTAAATCCCGAGAGGACTCCTTTAGAGAAAGTGTAAGCCCTGCGTACCCTGCCCACATACAGAGAAAGCTGTCAATCACTGTGTCAGTGTGTGTACAGAGCAAACCGTCAATCACTTAAAGGGGTTTTGCCACGATCTCATTTCATACCTCCTGCATCCATCTCTTCAGCTTGGTGTGCTCAGAAGGGGGCGTGTGTGATTTGTTTGAATTGTATATCATGTGACCCAGCAGGCTGACATCATCACCAGGCCTTTCCTCTCTCTAATCAAAGAAAGGTCTGTTTATGTAAAGCATTGTGAGTAGCTCAGAGGCAAAGTTTTTACCTCACAGCACAAGGGTCCCAGGTTCAAATCCCTGCAGGAACCAAACCTGTAGATTTTTTTCCCTTTATCAATGCACAGACCTCATTGAGGTTTCTTTTTTTTTATTTATTTGCACTGCTTGACTAATTACTAAGGAGGACAGGAGTAGAGTGATAGCACCTGGGGTTTGAACACTCAGTAGCTGCCTGAGAGGAGAGGTGATATATGAGCAGGAGTGAGGAGCTCTCAGCCCTGGTCGTATCCCCTAGAGATGAGCTGTAAACAATGGATCACTAAAGAAGCAGCTAAAACAAAAACAGTGCAGAATTTTTAATGATGATGAATGGTGAAAATGTTCACTATTTAGTTTGCAAGCTTCCCACATCAATTTTACTTTGTGACAAAACCCCTTTGAAGAAAAAAGAAGCTTGTCCATTGTTCCATATAGAAACTTTAAAAATCTTTATTAGTCAGATTCGAAACACTCAGGGACAACAGATGGCTGACCCATTTCAGGCAATGGTCTTGCCCTTTCTTGTAGTCTATGAGCATAAAATATATATATATTTATTTATTTATTTATTTTTCGAACTAGGGTAACTCATTGTGTCATTCCCATTTAGATGAAGATCACATCATAGTTCAAGTCAATCTAAATTAAGAATAACGATAGTGTCAAGTGTTTTGACATTTTTAAATTTGTATGCAGAGTGACTGCCGTAAACAGTTTTTTATTCAGCAGTAAGTCTGCTGGACATTTGTGACTTGTGATTCAGCCATGGAAATGTTTTTTGTACTAAACCAAAAGCCGACAATACACTACTGACACCACTTACCTTGACACCTTTTTCTGCACAATTCCTCTCTGAGAACAGCTTGTTAATGAAAGAGCAAAGCAATAAAGTATCAGAATGTGGTGCGGTCTTGCAGCTTGCTACCATATTACAACACAGTACATTTGGTTGTGCTCACACTGGAAATCTGAGTAGTGCGAATGAGAAACAACCGACTAATTTACATGTAAGGGTTTAAAAAGGGATTCTGAGAGCTGTTCGACTACACATCTTACTTGAAGATTATATTATTACAGGTTATGGGGACTAGATTCTGGAGATAACCAAACAAAAAAATCAAAATGGATGCTGTCTTCATAAAAAAATGTTTTCTGTTTGGTTATTTTTGGCTCCATGGATTCAGGGGCTGAAGGCTTTGCATACTCAAACATTTGATTTGGCTGTGCTGCTGGATACCCTATGTGTAGATTCTGGAGATATGACATTGATCCAGGGAGTTATTCTGATTGCCAGGTTTAGTTATCCTCTTTCCCGGGCAATTGGCTCCTACTTTATAGGTTTTTTTTGCTTTCTTCTGGGTCAAAACAGTAGGGATACAGGTTGGATGTGATGGACCGGTGTCTTTTTTTCAACCTTATTAGGTCATTACAGTATGTTCCCAGAAGTGTTTAAGGTTGAAAATCCAAATGACAGTGGCATTACGCCTCAATTGATGCCAATTAGCATTTAATGCAACACAAACACCAGAAATAAAAAAAAATAATAATAGTTTTAAACAATCAAAAGTCAAAAGAGTGCCCTTTTGTATGGCTAGAAAGTGGCATTCATCAGAGGGTTCAGTTGGAGGTAAATGTTAGAAATGATCCCAAAGTATACATCTGATAAAAGGCTTACAAATAAAAAGAGGCTTAGAAAAGACAAAAC
The DNA here is from genome assembly GCA_025379985.1 of Phyllomedusa bahiana. Taxonomy (NCBI): domain Eukaryota; kingdom Metazoa; phylum Chordata; class Amphibia; order Anura; family Hylidae; genus Phyllomedusa; species Phyllomedusa bahiana. The sequence continues at coordinate 173,961 of JAODAL010002681.1, read as the reverse complement.
AGCTTAAAAAATCTAAGGAAACTGTAAAAAACTTCCCTCCATGTAAGAGGAGAATGGTGAACATTTAGGGCCCGTTTACACGGCAGAGGACAAATACTGGTTGGTTTATCCGTCCAGTTCATGTGCTGTCCCCACGGCCACAAGGAGGGGCGGCTTTTCTCCGCGATGAGCTGAGAAAGCCCTCCCTCTTCCCATTGACATGTTCATATTCCGTCCGAAAACCGGATGGAAGAATGAACATGTACAATGTTTTTCAAACCGCCGTGCAGAAAACCACACGGGTTTTCCATAGAAGTTCGCTGTGTTCGTTTGCGGACGGTTTTTCAGACGGTCTGCAAAACCGCAAACTGTCTGAAAAACCGGCCACAAACCGTTTACTACACTATATAAAAATAATCCCACAGACATATAGCTATAGTAATCCTCAGACAAAAAGAGGCTCATTGCCACTTAATTCCCAGAGTCAGCAGGGGTCCCAGAGGTCGGACCCCACTGATCAGTATCTTATGGTCCTTTTTAGAGAAACAAGGTAGTATCTCTTTATCAAAGTTACAGCTTATATTTACAAGGATAAATACAAATACATACCTTCTCAACACAGTCATCGAAGAAAGCCAAACTGGCATCCTTATCGCTAACAAATGAGCATTCCTCAATAAAGCGGATGAACATCTGAGTTTTTGTCATCATGTTGTAGAATTTGTGGTGGGACCGATCACGGCTTTTTAAAAAACCTAATAAATGGAGAGAACAAATAACATTAATATTTCTCAAACTGGACCCATCTTAAGCATGTAGGGAGGCACGAAAGTCAAGAACTGTTCTTGTTCACTTATAATAAGTAACTAAAAGGTCTCTATAACAGAAGTTGAACAACCAATATGGCTGCTACTGGTGTTCCCAAAATGGTAGGGAATGTGTAGCTACAAACCAGAAAGCATAGTGTCAAGTTACCAAAATATGATATAACGAACAAATGTCTGCATGCTACACAATGTAACAGAAGAAGCCACACTAAAGAGAGGAAAAAAATTACTAATATTATGTTTTTACCTTGGAGCTCAAAAAGGGAGCTGGCATCTGTGGCAGTCTCGGAGGGGGCCTGTGTGATCGGTCGAAGATAGGCTCTGTAGCCCTTTAAAATGGATGCCATGAAGCACAGGAAGGCTTCTTGAATCTCCATATTCAGCTGATGGAGTTTCTTTCCCGAATTGAAGTCGTAGTCGTTCATAGACAGTTCAAGCAGAGCATCCTCTCTAGGTCTTTGCTGTACTAAGAGGAAAAAATTTAAATGTATTGGTCCACTCGATTTAAATAATATTAAGTCAAGAAGGCCACTGAAAACAAGCAGTATAAGGCAAAATGTAAAGGGCACTAATAAAATAATGAAAGACACCGGTCAAAATATAATATTCACTATGAAACATACATGTCCTTATATTACTTCCTTTTTTTTTATCTTATGATTGATGCATACTTATCACAGGCAGGCTTACATTAACTTACTGGTGATGTTATAAGCATCTATTACTTTTTCTATAAAATAATAATTTTCTGATACACTTGTTTGTAATCTTCCGCTCACTTAGAGGGGTTTAGTCGCTTAGCAAAATCCCTTTCTGAGGCCTGCTTGTAGCTTTCTTTGAGCCGACCTCAGAGAACAGGGAGATGGCCACTCTTGCGCAGTTTTTCACGGTCTTTTGTATGGTACTTCCGAATATGGTAGAGCAGGTGCGATTGGCTGTATTAGGAACGTCCATAAATTTTAATGTCCCAGAGCCGCTCAATTGGCATACCCCCTTTATATTCAGATTTGTAACACTGCTGTCATGGACATTTATAAATAGACGATATCTAATTTTATAGTTGTTGTGGGCAGAGCTAATAGTTTTGGTTTGGGTTGTTAATTTTTATTTAATAATAAATTATTTTATGTTATTTTTTATTATTAATTTATTTTACATATATAGTGTCCGCCATAAAATCAGAAAAAGACCTGGGAGGCATTTTAACATTTTCTTTTCTTATTTTTCCTGAAACTGGGGCTGACAGATTAGTTCCAGTTTCGGGGGAAATACAACCCCTTGTACTGACTGCAGTGCGGATCTGGGTTAGTTAAGACCCAGCCGAATCTGCAACTACCAAGGTCTGGCGCCCACGTGACCAATGGCGCCAGGATGATGCCTGTTAATATGTAAAAATAGTGGTAGGGAAGGCAGGGATGGTAATAAACTGTCCCTGCCTTCTCAGTGGAGAGATATGCTTGCTCTTTCTGGGCATATTAGATATGCTTGCTCATTCTTGGCTTAGTAGTCAAGTGGTCAGCCCTACTCCGTGATTGGCAGCTATCTTTCAAATTCCTTCAGGTAAGGCAATCAATAACTTAGTAGGACGACCCAGTGGACTTCAAAAGACCAGGACAAGCACAGATGTAACTACCGTATATACTCTAGTATAAGCCGAGTTTTTCAGCACAAAAAATGTGCTGAAAAATGCGACCTCGGCTCATACTCGAGTCACTGTCGGCACTCAGGCGCTGCGATGGCCGAGTGCCGACAGGGATGCTTCAGTTATATGCGGCTCCTCAGGGAGCGCATATAACTGAAGACCGAGTGAGCGCACAGTGTCCGGGCACTGTCCGCGATCCCTTCACCTACATGCGACTCCTCCGGAGCGCATATAGGTGAAGGGATACCACTGCGGAGCAGAGAGCGAGCGCTCCGTGCTCCGCAGTGGACTCCGGGCGGCCACAGACTGGCGGCTGTCCGGAGTTTCTGGCACAGGCAGTGTGTGTCATCACGCTGCGTGCGCGGCCTGATGACGTCACCCGCCTGTGCCAAGAAGACCCGAGGACAGCGTGCGGGAGGCGGACAGCGAGGAGGCGGAGCGGCGAGGGAGACGGAGCAGCGGGGAGTCAGGTAAGCGATTGTTGTTTTATTTTTTTAAACTGCCTATACCCGCCTACAGCCGGCCCTATACCCGCCTACAGCCGGCCCTATACCCGCCTACAGCCGGCCCTATACCAGCCTACAGCCGGCCCTATACCCTGCCTACAGCCGGCCCTATACCTGCCCTATACCTGCCTACAGCCAGCCCTATACCTGCCCTATACCTGCCTACAGCCGGCCCTATACCTGCCTACAGCCGGCCCTATACCTGCCTACAGCTGCCTATACCTGCTTACAACCGGCCCTATACCTGCCTACAGCCGGCCCTATACCTGCTTACAGCCGGCCCTATACCTGCTTACAGCCGGCCCTATACCTGCCTACAGTCGGCCCTATACCTGCCTACAGTCGGCCCTATACCTCCCACCTCATACCGGCCCTATACCTGCCTACAGGCCGGCCCCAAATACCTGCCTACAGCGGCCCTATACCTGCCTACAGCCTGCCACTATACCTGCCTACAGCCGCCCTATACCTGCCTACACCCCTGCTGCCCTATACCCGCCTACAGCCGGCCCTATACCTGCCTACAGCCTGCCCTATACCTGAGTATGGGGCCATATACCTGCCTATTACCTGCGTATGGAGCCATATACCTGCCTAGAATCTGCTTATGGGGGACATATAACTGCCTATTACATGCCTATGGGGCCATATACGTGCCTTTTGGGACATATACCTGCCTATAGGGCCATATATCTGCCTATAATTGCCTATGGGGGACATTAAACTGCCTATGTAATTTTATTGGTATCTATTTTTATTTTTAAAATTCACCAGTAGCCGCTGCATTTTTCACCCTAGGCTTATACTCGAGTCAATAAGCTTTCCGGTTTTTGTGGCAAAAGTAGGTGCCTCGGCTTATACTCGGGTCGGCTTATACTCGAGTATATACGGTAAATGCATTACAAGTTACTCTCGCAATTTTCTAACAAAACTATATATCCAGCTCCTCCTGCTCTATATTATGCTTCATGTAGATTAGACTGCATTTTCAATGTAATATGTTTGCTTTAATGCAGCGGCAGATGGACCACATATATTGTGCACTTACATTCTGCCAGCTGCTGGTACAAATTGCTGAGGGTATTTAGGAGATTCTTGCAGGCCTTTTTGGGAAGGTTCTTCCAGTTTTATCATAACTGTGTTATCATACATCTTCTTTAAAATCAGCTGACATTCCTCTTTCACTTGCCAAAAATCAGAGATATAATGAGATACGCAAATGGATGCACAAACCAAGCTTGGCAGTCATCACTGGGCTCACTTAATCTAGCAATGAAAATAGGACAATAAAAATCCTAAAGCAGATGCAGAAGCCCTATGTAATATATGATTATACACCAGGATATAGACATCTAGGCTCTTCTCAGAACGTTGTACTGCCTCTGCTGGCCTGCCTTCTTCCCACAGTGTATTGGTTAACGCTACCTTGGTAATAGCAGGTATAATAAAAGTTCGAGGAGATCACCTTGATAACTAGATCATTGCCCCATGGTCTAGGTTTCATCCTTTCGTGACTGTTTCCAAGCGGACAGAAGTCATCATGGGCACTCTGACCGGTCTTAGTCACCATGGTGCTATGAACTGTGCGTTCTGACACCTATCTCACCAGTAATAACTTTTTCAAAAGTTTTATCATAACTGTGTTATCATACATCTTCTAAAAGATCAGACCAGACAGGCTAGGCCTTGCAACAAAAGTGCATCTTTGAGCCTTGGGCACCATTGATCCTGTTATAGTTCACCAGTTGTCCACTATGGAACCACTACTGAAAAGTAGTAACCGCTGCCTATTAGGAACACCTCACCTGCTGATTCAACCCCGTTGCCAAGCCATTTCAATTTTCACTTCACCTGTTAGGCTATGTTCACACGGTATAATTGTGGGCCTGCCGTCCCCATAGACTGTCATTACTCGCAGCACGTAAGCACCGCGAATAACTGACATGTCACTTATCTCCCGAGGCGTACAATACGATTGTATTGAACGCCCGGGAAGAAGGAGGCGTAATCCATAGTTCTCGATGACAACTACGGATTACCGTAATTTCGGCGCGCATCTCGCTCGTATAAGGCTATGTTCACACGGCTGATTCACGCCGTAATTGCGGGACGGATTTCGCCCTCAATTACGGTGTGTGTACGGGAACGGGGCGGGCAGCTCGCCGGCCCCATAGACTTTCATTATCCACAGCGCTTATCCCGCCGGGATAATGTGCATGTCACTTTCTCCCCGCTTGCCATATTTCGCGAGCGGGGATAGGATATGGAATCCATAGTTCTCTATGACAGGGACGGATTTCAGCCGTATTTGCGCGCCGTACGGCGCGCAATACGGACTGAAATCCGTCCCAAAATCAGCCGTGTGTACATGGCCTTAGAGCGCAAATATGACGCAAAATGCGCGCCAAAATTAGCCTGTGTGAACATACCCTTAGTGGTTTTAAAGTTATAGCTGACTGGTGTATACTATACATGATAGTTGGAAAGTCTGATTTGGCTTTGTGGCCTAGGGGCATCAAATTACACCTTTAGCAGGGGTCCTAGTTCTCGGATGAACCCGTCCGATGATACCTTGATATAACTGCTGCAGATATCCAAGCATGGTGCATGCCATATGATAAATTCAGTAATAAAGCCTCCAGTTATGAGGCTGGTCTTTCCTTACCGCCACAGAATGAATACTTCATCCGCAATGACACTGTACTGAACCATCAGCCTATAACAATCACGTCGGTCCACTCCTGCTAGAGGGCTTAGTGTATTTTAAATTACATGACAATCTCCTTTTGTTGTAGTGCAGCAAGTTCCAATCAAGAAAAACTTACTGAGAGATGGTGTTGGTATCTAGGTCAACACAGCTCACATCCGGAGGGGGCTCATACAAATCAAAGTAGCGAGAATCAATTCCCACAATGAAAGGACATGGGGCACTCAGCACGTCCGCGAGGGCCAAAGGGCAAAGAGGAATATATGGGCACGGCCAATGGAAGGGGAAAATCATCTTTGGGAAAAGAGAAAAAAAAAAGAGAAAATGTTTCGACTACTGGTTAATGCATGTATAAAACCGCCTGCAATACAATAAAATGTCCTACAGCATGCTTCTCAATGTTTTTTGGACTCAAATCGTCCATTCTGCATATTCTGATGTCCACTCTTGCCCAGATTTCAATATCGCTAGCAGGTGACTACAATCATAACACAGCTGCATTCAGGCAAAGGTAAAAAAAAAAAAGATTACCAAATACAATGATGTTTGGATTTTGCTTCTCTTTAAAGCTAGAGCAGACCTCCTGCCATTGTGCACAAGCCTTCCCTGGGTTATCAACCACTTCTCTGTGCTCTAACAGCCCTGGTCCGGATGTGACATCACTCCCTGCTGTGTCTTAGCAGCATACAAGCTTTTTTTTTTTTTTTTTTTTTTTAAAAAAATTTTACAAACTTTAACCCTTTAGGGCTCTTTAGCCTTGTGCACTGTTGTGTAGAAACCTCCATCACTACTGTCTCTCTAACAGGCTCATCTAGGACTGGCAGAGCAGATATGTAAATCACTGGTGTAAACCCGCCCACATCCTAATCAGGAAGTGCAAGTCTGAAGCTGGCTGTAAAGAGCAGGCTCCGTGAAACAACCTGATGAGAAAACCTCTTTGCGGCCTGGTTCACATCTGCGTCGGTGGTTTAGTTCAGAATCTCCGTCGCAGAGGTGAAAACCGGGAGCCATGGGATTTGTTATTTTTTCTGTCTCAACTCTGAACACCACAGCTGAGACCAGACAGATCTATTGCAATTAACCCTTTACTGACATATGACGTACCAGTACATCATTGCGTTAGTAAGGGGCTTTGTAGCAGTACCTTGTCGCTATCCCGCTACACTGTGCTGGCTGCTTATTGCAGCTGGCAAATTCCAGTAACAGCACGGGATGGAACCGGCGCCATCCCGCGCTGTTTAACCCTTTAGACGCCACAGCCGTGCTTTCCGCAGTGTCTAAATGAATGAGAAATGGTGCTGCGCACTGTTCCTCATGCCGATGGGGCCTCCGTGGTGAGATCGTGTGGTCAGGATCAGTTAACGTGGTAGCTGGAAGTCTGGGGAAGACTTCTGTCGCTGCCATGTTTTTCTTTTTACTACTTCCTACCCTAGGGAGGAAGTAGTAAAACCACCATATATGTACACCCTATTGCACTGTCTAAACAATGCAATAGGCTGTATAAACAACTGCGCTCCATTGGAAGACTCCATGCTAAAGTTAAAAACATAAAATAATAAAAAAGTTACTCATAATTAGTATCGCCACGTTTTTAAAAGTCCAAACTATCAAAGTAGAACATAATTTATCCTGTACATTGAACATCGTAGTAGAAAAAAAATTCCAAATGCCAAATTTGTGTTCTTTTGATAATTTCACGTCCCCTAAAAGTTGAAAAAAAAGTGATCAAAACAATCGCATGTATTCCAAACTGGTACCAATAAAAAGTACATGCAATCTGCAAAACATGTCCCCTCACTCAAGTCTGTAAATGTTAATACAAAAAAGTAATTGGTCACAGAAAATTGCGCCGTGGCAAAAATGTCAAAAATAGTAAATGCTTGAATTTTTTTTTTTTTTACAGTATCAAAACCCTACACGTTTGGTATTGCCGGATTCATATCAATCTGTAGAATACAGGTAACACAACATCTATACCAACAATGGAACACCGTAAAAAAAAAAAATCACAAAAAAAATGGTAAGTTTTTTTCACATTTTGCGCCACTTAGAATTTTTTTGCAGTTTCCCAGTATATTCTATAGTATGGTGAATGACACCATTATAAAATACATCTTGTCCCGCAAAATAAAAGCAGAGTGCTTATTTGTTGCTACTGGCAACCTTCGTTTGATTAACGATGCCCAAAGTTCTAAAATTACCTACACCTTTCTCATTCGTCCATACCTCCACCCTTGTTTGAGTGCAATGGACATAGGTCTTTTTTCAACCGTACTAACTATGTAACTTTGCATCCTAAGGCCTCGTTCACACGGCTTATTGCCGGCGTAATTGTGGGGACGGATTTCGTCCCGCAATTACACCGGCAGCCGTGCAGCGGGGCGGGGCCGGCAGCTCGCCGGCCCCATAGACTGTCATTATCTACGGCACGTACACACCGTAAATAATTCACATGTCACTTTCTCCCCCTGCAGCGGATTCGCCGAGCGGGGAGGAGCAACGGAATCCATAGTTCTCTATGAGGACTGTGGATTACCGTAGTTACTGAGACGGATTGGAGCCGTACTGCAGCGCAAATACAGCGAGCAGTACGGCTCCAATCCGTCCCAGAATAAGCCGTGTGAACGGCCCCTTAAATGTTTTACCTGCAAACATCGCCTGGCCAAAAACACACATTGCAAATCCATACCAATGGAAAAAACACATTGACGGACACAGAAGTTGGAGGTATGTTAAAATGCCACGTAACCAATTCTATTTAACCCAACAGCAGATGCTGAGCTCCCCCAACAAACAAACTGTTGTCTGATCCCTCATTTAATCTAAGGGGTATCGCTAGCTTTATTCACCGCCACAGATCTCCCATTTATTGCCTGATCGGAGAGGACAAGCACTGGAGACATGGTGCAGGACATTAGCATAATGCTTTAAAGGGAATGTCTCAAAGTTTCATAGGATGCATGAATGAAAAAATGCTTCTTTGCTCTGTCCCTTCCTGGTCAAGCTGTCTGTAATTAGCATATGAGCTCCATGTATTCAGACCTCTGCTAATTAGATAAACAGCAGTAATTACTGGCTTTTGTCTGAAAGACCAGATAACACACAATAATAATAATAATCTTTATTTATATAGCGCCAACTATTTGCACACTTACAATGTAGGGTATAATACAGACAAAGACAGACATTACACAGTGAAAGCTACATACAGGTGAGACACAAGGTGTGAGGGCCCTGCTCGCAAGAGCTTACACTGTCCAAAGTTGTGAGCTGCCATGACCTGTGTGATGATGTCACTCTTTACTATCAGATAGAACAAACAGCAGTGTGGGGGGGGGGGGGGGGGAAGAGGGGGAAATACACAGGTAGGTCACTTGGGGAAGCAGAGAGCACAGAAGGTGATAAAATAACTTGTAGCTCCTTAACAAAAAAAGATGAACAAAGCAATATATTTGGAAAATGTCTTTATTTAGTGTTCCCTGCATGTTGAAAGCTGATCTTTGTAGCGAGACAACCCCTTTAAGGAGAATTATACCAGTGACTATGTGGAATTTAGCACGGAGATGTTATAATGTAGATGTGGCTCCCTACACTGGAATAGAAGATTTATTTTTCCGGAAAAGGAAAAGCTATACACAATCTTAGAAAATGAATGTGTATGCCGGCTTCAAGAGGATATAAAAATTAGATTGCTTGGAAAATATACTGTTAATTAAAAAGCCTAAGCAGAAAATAACGTTTCCAGCAAGTTAGTTGTCCAACAAAATTGATGCATCACGCATAGGTATCCTGTACAAACGAGTGTTCCAGGGACATCACGATGTGTCAGAGTTGCAGGTTTTAAGCCTTGGATATCATTCTGGCTCATTGGAACTGGCTGGGATTTTCATGAACTCTATGCAATATGCTCCCGCATAAGAAGTAGAAGAGCAGAACAGTGATCAGCTCCTCTGCCATATGCCTCAGTCAGGCATACTTCACAGGCTGGCTCACAAATGCTGCATTTGGATCCAGTCCAGTAACAAGAGAGCAGCCAGTTAATGTGATGTAAATGAGGCCATGGAGCATCTCAATCTAACATTACCATGCAGGCAGAGCAAGAAATACCTGAGGGATCTGGAGCTGCACAGTAGAAGGATACTTACTCTGGCGTAAGGTGCTAGAACAAAGATTCTCAAAACCATAGTAATTATAGCAGAAGGCAAAGCCAAAGAGATGCACAGAAGAGACAAGTGAAGAAAAATCACTGGCTGGAGGACATCACTTTAATGGCACTGTGTGTAAATAAGCTCTGCGTGTAGATGCACAAAGCCACAAAAGTGCCGTTCTATGACTCCGGGTAAACACCTCTGAATACATTTGGCACATCTTACACAACGTACCTGAATGTAGAGAGGACTTATGACATCCGCTGAAAACAGAGCTGACAACTTCAACTGATAGCTGCCACTCCACAGGGGTAGGGGGCCAGGAAAAAAAAATGAAGGGAAGATTAAAGATATTGTCCATCTAATTTTATTTAACCGCTTCCCCCTGAATGGTCATAAAAACATGGCTCTGTTTTGTTCTCCTCCCCGTCTTCCAAGAACCATAACGTTTTTATTTTTCCATCTACATAGACATGTGAGGGCTTTCATTTTGCAGGACAAAATGAACTTTCATTTACCGTACCAGAGAATACACTGGGAAACCCCCCAAAAAATTCTAAGTGAGGTAAAATGTACTTGTGCCATGTTTGTGGTGGGTTTGTTTTTACAGCGTTTAGTCCTCGGTATAAATGATGTGTTGTCTGTGTTCAGGTTGATACTTTTCCGGCAATACCAAACATGTAGAGTTTCTGCTATGTTATCGTACCATAAAAAACCCAAACATTTTCTATTGTTAAAATTTGCGCCGCATCGCCAATTTCTGCAACCAATCACTTTTTTGTACTATGGATCTGAGTGAGGGGGCATTTTTTTGCACGCTGAAGTGTACTTTTTATTGGTATTATTTTGGGATAAATTGGACTTTTTTTTAATCACCTTTATTCCAAAATTTAGGGGATGTGAACTGACGTTGAGGCCTGCCGCCGCCCCCTGCCTCTGAACACCCGGGGCCTATGCCCTGAGCGTTTAGAGGCAGGAGTCAGACTGCTTGGTATTAGGAGGCTAACTCTCCTGGTAAGCCCAAGGCCTTAGGCTTCCCAGACATCTTCCCTCAGTGCGGACGTGGGCGCAAAATAAATTTGCAAAAATATCTACATTTCTGTTTTTTTTTCTTTCAAGATGGGGGCAGAGTAATGAGCAAAAAAATGAACTTTTTTCATGTTACCAAATGGCTGCAATGAAAGAAGGAGTGAAAAATGTAAAGGGGGTCTGAATACTTTCTGTACACACTGTATATGGCCCCTATATACCTGCCTGCCTATATGCCCACTATAACCTTACCTATCTATATATATTCCCTATATGTCCCCTATAACCCTGCCTGTGTGTGTGTGTGTATATATATATATATATATATCTATATCTATATATATCTATATCTATATATATACATACATACTATACATACACACAGCAGGTCCCGATATGGTAAAGCTCGGATCCGGCGCACTTTGTAAAGATATCAATCTTTTGCGGGTAGTAAAATAAACGTAGCCTTTATTATTAAAAGCACAATTGATTCTTACCACCGTGTGATTAAAAATCTAAGACAAAGACAAAGTACTTGACGCGTTTTGCGCGGAATACCCGCGCTTCCTCAGAAGTATATCTTTGTATCCCCAATGTGCTGTGTATATAATCACAGTTTAATGGTCATGCATTGGTACAAACTATTTAACCAATCTCTAATATCATCACTAAAAGTAGCAAGGTTTGAACACTGAAATTGTCCGTGTTTGGATAGGAGGCATATCAATCATCCTGAGAAGTCCAAGTGTTCCGTAAAGAGAGTAGTGAATGGTCAATCGTAGTAAAGTCTGAATGCTCCATTAAGGACTTAATGAGTGGTGGAACAACTTGTCAATCAAATGTGAAGTCACACCAGACACGGTGCGGCTTCTATCTATCAAAACAGAGTATCAGAACATATTGTGTATAGCAAAATCTATGAAAAAACGTATTAATCTTGTAAAAACTTGCAATATATACATGGTCGGAGCATACCGCCGCTAAACTTTTGATCTTACAACTTGTGTCGCACCAAATACATGAGTTACGTAGATTGTGCTATAACTAACGTTATACATTAAACTTTTCGACCTGTGCCAAAGATTACATAATATGGACACTATATAAACCAGCACTATAACTCGTCTTTTTAACAATTCTAATCTAAAATGTGCGTATAATAATCAGACATAAAGACAAACAAAATAAATGCATAAGAATATGACTACATTTAAATACTAACACTGTTATATTCAGAGGATCAATCTGGATAAGTATATATCTATAATATATAACTCGTCGTATAATAAGATCTATAAAAGGTTATTTGCACATAAGAGAGTGACTCGGTAGGAAAAAGAGAAAAAAAAAAAAACAAACACAAAACAAAACTACTTTTATAATACCTTAATAGCACTGAAAATACCTGAAACTAGTTACGACCTAAGAATCACAATATAACTTCTACATTATCGTTCAGACCTCTTGGATGTATGGTTTGTAATAGGTGCATCCAGTAGAATTCTTTGTTTTGTAGGATTTGAAACCTATTTATCTGTTCAGGGAATTCTGTGTCTATGGGGGTGATTTTGAACACTGAAAAGCCCTGTGCATGCATTTCTGTGCAGTGTCTCGTTACACTTTGGAGGAGATCACCTCTCTTAGTGCTGGCTCTATGTCCATTCAAATGCACATGTAAGGGGCCGGTGGTTCTGCCCACATATTGGATGGGACAGATGCAGTCTATGACACAAATAACATAAGCGCTTTTACAATTGAGCGCATATTTGAGTACGATTTTTTCATTGTCATTGATATATTTTTTGTTGTCCTGATGCTATTACAGCATTTGCATCTTGAGGTACCGCATGGTTGGCTGCCAGCGTTTTTCCTTCTATAGGGTTCGATAAAGTACTCCTAGTACGGCTGGGGGCTATCATTCCTTTGATATTCGGAGGTCTTTTATAAATCAGATTCAAGTTATTAGGTAATATTGGAGCTAGATAGGGATCCTGTTTTAAGAGGTACCAGTACTTATTCAAAGTTGCTTTTATTTTAGGATGTGATGAATTGTAACGTGTGATAAAAGAGAAACGTATTCTATCAGTATTGTCACTGTTTCCCTGTTTCTTTCTATTGACAAGACATTCGGCCTGCATTAATGATTCAGATCTTTTAAGTGCACCTGATAATAATTCCTCTGGATAGTGCTTTTCTTTAAATCTGTTTTTGAGAACCTGGACCTGTTTATGAAAATCAACATCGCCTGAACAGTTTTTTCTGACAGTTTTTTCTCACTCATCATTAACGCAGGCCGAATGTCTTGTCAATAGAAAGAAACAGGGAAACAATGACAATACTGATAGAATACGTTTCTCTTTTATCACACGTTACAATTCATCACATCCTAAAATAAAAGCAACTTTGAATAAGTACTGGTACCCCTTAAAACAGGATCCCTATCTAGCTCCAATATTACCTAATAACTTGAATCTGATTTATAAAAGACCTCCGAATATCAAAGGAATGATAGCCCCCAGCCGTACTAGGAGTACTTTATCGAACCCTATAGAAGGGAAAAACGCTGGCAGCCAACCATGCGGTACCTCAAGATGCAAATGCTGTAATAGCATCAGGACAACAAAAAATATTATATCAATGACAATGAAAAAATCGTACTCCATTAAATATGCGCTTAATTGTAAAAGCGCTTATGTTATCTATGTCATAGACTGCATTTGTTCCATCCAATAGGTGGGCAGAACCACCGGCCCCTTACATGTGCATTTGAATGGACATAGAGGCAGCACTAAGAGAGGTGATCTCCTCCAAAGTGTAGCGAGACACTGCACAGAAATGCATGCACAGGACTTTTCAGTGTTAAAAATCACCCCCATAGACATAGTATTCCCTGAACAGATAAATAGGTTTCAAATCCTACAAAACAAAGAATTATACTGGATGCACCTAGTGCAAACCATACATCCAAGAGGTCTGAACGATAATGTAGAAGTTATATTGTGATTCTTAGGTCGTAACTAGTTTCAGGTATTTCCATTGCTATTAAGGTATTATAAAATTAGTTTTTGTTTTTTTTTTTTTTTTTTTCTCTTTTTCCTACCGAGTCACTCTCTTATGTGCAAATAACCTTTTATAGATCTTATTATACGACAAGTATTCTAGATATATACTTATCCAGATTGATCCTCTGAATATAAGTGTTAGTATTTAAATGTAGTCATATTCTTATGCATTTATTTTGTTTGTCTTTATGTTTGATTAATATACGCACGTTTTAGATTAGAATTATTAAAAAGACGAGTTATAGTGCTAGTTTATATAGTGTCCATATGATCTAATCTTTGGCACAGGTCGAAAAGTTTCATGTATAATGTTAGTTATAGCACAATCTACGTAACTCATGTATTTGGTTCGACAAGTTGTAAGATCAAAAGTTTAGCGGCGGTATGCTCCGACCATGTATATATTGCAAGTTTTTACCAGATTAATACATTTTTTCATAGATTTTGCTATACACAATATGTTCTGATACTCTGTTTTGATAGATAGAAGCCGCACCGTGTCTGGTGTGACTTCACATTTGATTGACAAGTTGTTCCACCACTCATTAACTCCCTAATGGAGCATTCAGACTTTACTATGATTGACCATTCACTACTCTCTTTACGGAACACTCGGACTTCTCAGGATGATTGATATGCGTCCTATCCAATCACGGACAATTTCATTGTTCAAACCTTGCTACTTTTAGTGATGATATTAGAGATTGGTTAATTAGTTTGTACCAATGCATGACCGTTAAACTGCGATTATATAAACAGCACCTTGGCGATACATAGATATACTTCTGAGTAAGCGCGGGTATTACGCGCGAAACGCGTTAAGTACTTTGTCTTTGTCTTAGATTTTTAATCACACGGTGGTAAGAATCCATTGAGTCTTTTGGACAAGTGATCCTGGCAGCCGTGGTAAGAGCGACGGCCACAACAGCCCTGCAAGCTTTAAAGAGAGTTGTGCCTTTTACATTGCACAACCTCCGAAGGTGAGCACGCCTTTACGTTGTTTTACTGCATATTAATATATACGTTTTACACTATTGTGCGCCCCTATCTTTTTTCTTTCATATATATATATATATATATATGCTCCTTTCTGCCCCCTAGATCCCTGCCTGCCTACCTACATGGTCCCCTATACCCCTCCTAAACCCTGCCTACCTACCTACCTATATGGGGCCCTTATACACTACCTAAACCTTGCCTGCCTACCTACTTGGCGCCTATAACCCACCTAAACCCTACCTGCATACCTATATGGCACCTATACCCTACCTAAAACCTGCCTATTTGGGGCCCCCTATAACCGATTTACCTACCTATCTACCTATGTGGACCCCACCTATAGCCTATCTACCTGGGACCCACCTACAGCCTGCCTGTGGTCTGCAAACTCCCTACTTAACTACCTGGGGTCTACCTACAACCTATCTACCTATCTGGGGGCTGCCTACCTTAATGGGGCCCAACTACTGCCTACCTAGGGCCAATCTACTTACTTACCTGTAGCCTACCTACCTGAGACCTTCCCAACTACTGCCTACCTACCTAGGACCAATCTACCTACCTGGGGCCTAACTACTGCCTACCTACCTGGAGTCTACCAACATTCCTACATAGGGCCTACCAACCTATCGAATGGGTGTCTACCTGGTAACATGATTCTGAGGGGTACAGGCCAAAGTAGTAACACAATCTCTAGGGGGTGAATCCTCTGTTCCTCCCTTTTTTTAGGAGATTGGACCTCTAAGCTATGGCCTGTACCTGCTGTGCAACCTCTTGGAGGTTTGTACAGAGGTTGGGGGCAGGGAGTGAGGTGCTGGAAAAGTGAGGATTCTAAGATATGTGTGTCCAAATCTTGAGGGATGAGTCGTGGCCGGGAGAAGTCATCAGGGTGGTCTGGACTGGATGTCAGAGAAACGTCACCTGTGAGTCACAAGATGTAACTGCACTGTAATCACTTATATGTCTGCAGAGTCTGTATACATTGGTATCTACCACTATATGGTCACTGTATGGTGATTACATAGTCTGTAGGGCCTGTGTACATGTATCTACCACTATATGGCGGTAATATTGGTTTCTGTATACTTTATTCAGTAATAATGTAGGGGTATTATTCAGTCACTATGTGATGGTAATTTGTGGCCATGTTCTGGCGGTATAATCTGGTCTATATGTAGTAGCAGCGTTATTGGCAATGTTCATCTGGGTATAGTGGGATTTGTTTGGTAGATATACTGTATGATGGTGATAAAATCGCTCCTTATAGTATCTAGTAATTGCAGGTCTTAAAAGGTCCTGGTAAATGTTTGTGGTCAGGGGGAGGACCCCATCCAAAAGTTTGCTATGGGGCCCAGGTTACACCCCTGGATGCAGTCATCCTTGTTCCAGCAATGACGCTGCCGGTCCTCTGCCTGGTCTGATGTTGACTTCCTGGTCATGGCAGTCTGAATTTCACCACTGCAGTGGTCACAGTAGATTTCCTGACGTCACCACTCAGAACAGCTCACTTCAGAATGGTGATGTCAGGAAAGGTCAAGTGACTTATGCAGCCAATAGGAGGCGGCAGGGATGACATTTTGACTGCCAGGACCAGGAAGTCAATAGAGGACATGGGAAGAAGACCGGCAGCGACATTGCTGGAATGAGGGTGACTACAGAGACAAGTATTTTTTTTTATTTTAATACAGCAGCACTAATTAATGTGAATAAAATCAGATAGACAACCTCTTTAAGTTTCCCTTCTTTTTCTTTTTTGCCCAACGTCACCCTTGCCCTCTTATCAACCGACATAGTAATGAGCCTCAAACCTGGGCTGGGGGGGGGGGGGTCTCCACTTCTCAAGGTGGAGAGTGCTCATATTCATGCCCCATTGACAAATGGGCACTGGTTCAAATCCCCTTGACAGCCTATGCAATGAGACTATGGACTGTCAACAGAACATTTACCACTGCTCAGTTATCATCCGGACGAGAACCTGATCGCTCTCCCTGTTGACAGTTAACAACCTATTGTGTCCTTATCTTCTAGGAGATTTGATTACTTAATGTTAAAGTTTTATGATTTCCGCAAGGTTGTAATAAGACCATGGTAGGATCCAAATGATCACATATATTAATGCCCCTGCAAATACATACTGTACATCAGCCACTATTCAAGCTCAGTACTAAGCAGATACTATTGTGATCATTTGTATTCACACAAGGTCTATGTAACAGGAATCAGAAGGGGACCTGCTATTATCGGAATCATGAGCTTTCACACCAGTGATTTTATTCTGCAAGGTGTTCTTTAAATAGCTATACCAATGAGATTAAATGGGTATTTTAACCCTTACACATGAAGGCAAGATATTATTACCAAATACACTGCTGGTCTGTTTTAGCTTCCTGTTCGAGTTAGAGCAGTTCTTATCTCCTGCATGTGTACACAAGCTTCCTAGCTTACTGACCATCTCTCACTGCTCCAGCAGCCCTGGCTGGGATGGTGATGCCATTCCCCGCTGTGTCTTATCAGCAGCACAGGAGCTTAAGTTGTTTTTTTCTAATATATATAATAGATTTTTATTAAGGCATTTCTTCATTTTAACAACATAAAACCAAGGAAAAGTAATAACATTTGTAAGGAAGGGAAGAAATAACAGAGACAGACAGTACAAAATGAAAAGAGAACGGCCATGGCGTAAGCCTTCCCATATATGACCATTACACCAAAACAAATGGAGGCCTGAAACGGCTAAACATGTTTCAGTAGAGAAATGAGGAACCGGATAACCCGGAGAGCTTACGTTTATTTAATGATAAATCTAACCCTTTTGGGCTCTGTAGATTTCTGCCATGCTGTTAAGACCCCTCTATCACCAATGACTCTCTAACAAGCACAGCTAGGAGTAGCATAGCTGATATGCCAATCACTGTTGTAGAACCACCCACAGCCTGTACAGGAAGTGTAAGCCAGAAGCTAGACTGTGAAACAGTCTAATGAGAAGAGCCCATTAAGGTGAATAAGGTCAAATCATTTTAACGCTTAAAATAAATGTTTGAGAAAATGAAAATGTAGAATGTATTTGAGTAATAAAGTCACTTACAGAGACCAAAGCTTCAGTGACACTGGTGAGGACAGACGGCCGTAAGGAATGGATGAGAATTTTGTGTTCGGTTACAGCGAAGACCAAGAGAGTCACTGCATTCTCAGGGCCCAAATTCTGAAGTAATGTAGAAAACTTCCCTCCACTGTTAAGACAAAGGTTTGTTTAAAAGTGACAATCCAAGCTTGCACAATATACAACCACATATCTTTACTTGTATCTGGATCTTAAACTGCATTTTTAATCTCTCCGGTTAGTCAAACGGCACAAAATGTATCAGTGATGTGCAGACCTATCCCTCTAATATGCTACCTTTATACAGCACAGAATATTCAGGTGATACATTTAGATAATTAGCTATAAAAGACAAAAGAAAAAAAAAATCACCACATTATAATGTTGTCTTTTTATGTCAAATAGTTTCAAGTCTATTCCGATGTTTATTAGTTATAACCAATCCTGGGATATTTGGGTGACAAAATCATGAATGGTAGATATTCCTAGTAAGCTGTTAATGCAGGAGCAGTAACAACCTAAGGGCCAATTGCTATGTTTAAATTTTTATGCAGGTGCATAAATCCTTGTCAACTCCACAAAAATGTTGTATGTAGTGCAATAGGCCAGAACACAAGGGAATGTGTCATCAAAAAATGACTAAATGACTTCTTGTTTAACTCATGTTTTTATGTTCAATACATTTTTTAAGAATTTTTGGTTATGTTTTATTAATTTCCATCTCCCTTTCAATATTATTTTTACATATTTTAGGTCCTGCAGGTCTCACTTTGGCCACTAGGCCTAATAATAGTCTCACACTTCCTGTTCTGTAGAGAAAGTTTTTCAGTAGTCAGTATCTTGTTTTAAATTAGTAGAAAAAAGAAATTTCCTTTAATACCTCTTTATTATCTGCACAGATTTTAGTCTGTACCATTGAAAACAAATTATCTGCGAGAGGAAAGAGCATGTTCATTGCTCTCAAGGATCATGTATGGAAAAGCCCCGGATAAGCCACAATAAGGCTACGTCTACACAGTAAATGTTAATCCGGGCGGAATATCCAACATGTTTTAAACTCTGCCGTATGTTTTAAAACCGGTCGTAAATAATCTGTGCTGTGTAGACTACAGCACAGATTTTTTTTTTGTTGCTGCAGTACTGTCGGATATTTGGCAGATTCTAAATACTGAATCCGGCAAAAAATTCCGTCACAATTCTTACTGGTGCTATTTGTAGGAAAAAGCTTAAGGGAATGTTCACACAGTGTTTTTTGAGGTAAAAATTTATGACTCAAAATGCGCTTCCAAATCTGCTTCAAAAAACGCCTGATTAGAGATTTTTTGAAGTGTATTTTCGGGCATAATTAGAACAAATGTGAAGCGTATTCACACCAAAAATAAACGTGCCGCAATTATGCTTGTAAAATACGCGCCGTGTGACTGACGGCGCATATTTTACATTGGAAGTTAATGAAAAGTGCTCTGAATATTGATTGAAGTGTACTTTGCCACGGATTTCAGTGCAAATTGCGCGCCAAAATACGCCATGTGAACATACCCAAAGTCTAAACTTTGTATAGATCTACCAACATATCTTCATCAGAAATCAGTTGGCCTCTGATTTTTGTACACGTCGCTTTCACCACAGGCAAACCCGGTATGCATGAACCTAACTTTAGACTATGTTTTTAGACGTATGCTGCATTTTTTTATGTTGTTGAGTTATGCAATGTGTGTAAAAAAAAACGTAAGTGCACAGCAATTATTTACAGCAAGGAAAACCCGTCGGGAGCTTGGTCGTGAATTAACCCCACTGGATGGGACTAATGCGCCTTCTTAAATGCAGCGAGATCTGTGTGTAGAAACAAGTAAACTAAGCAGCAGAAATATTGGGCTCTCCACCTGATTTCTTCCACATATCACAGTGTATTTTTTTAAAGAAAAATATGCTTTGTGAATCTAGTCTAAAAAAGGTAAATATACTTTTCAGAACACTAGGACAGCAGGACGACAACCCCACTAAGAGCTGTACTGGTAGCCATAATTGTTAGCCCTACAAACACAGAAGTATATAGATAATTATAAAAACTGGAGATTTTTTTTTTCAAATGTAATACGTAAGGCTTTTGCATTTGATATGATCTTGCAGCTTCAATTATAAGGTAAGGCTATATGCAAAGGGTAGAGGACAAAATACTTGTCGAATTCTAAGGGTATGTTCACAAGGCGTGTTGACTCTGTGATGGGATCTGTTTTTAGATGCGCGTTTGGTTTCGTGTTTCGGACCCTAAACGGACGCAGACACGCATCTAACAATGTGCAGTGTGATTTACATTGCTTTAAATGTAAAACACGCATCATTCAAACGACTGATTGCCGATGCGCGTTTACATGCGTCTTTCAGATCCATTCAAAAAATTGTCATGTCAATTCTTGATCTTGATCCGAAAGATGCAGCAGACGCCCTATTTAAATCTATTGGATGCGTTTCTGTTTTAGCCAAAACGCAGTCAAACACGCACCTGCGTGTTGGATGTGATTGACGCAGCGTTTTTGGATGCGATTTTCAGATCCAACACGCCGTGTGAACATACCCTAATCTGAATCCAACCAGCATTTTACACTCGGCTTTCGTTTTTTGTTGTGGTTTTTGGATTTCAGCCGTCACATTCAATTGGACAGTACTATAATCCGCCATTCTGAAGTGAAATACAGAGGATTATAGAACAAGTTTTTTGGCCTGGTTTTTGGATTTGAAATTCAACCTCAGAAAATCCGAACTGTGTAGACTACAGCTGGGATTTTCTATTGAGGTCTATGGGGATGATTTGCAGTCGGATTTATGCGGATTCTAAATACAGAATCCACTTAAAAATCTGACGGTAAATCACTGCCGTGTAGATGTAGCCTAAGTCGGCGCTGCTGCATTGCCCATCCAGTTCATTTAAGAACAGTGATTCAGGTGTACATTCCAGTACATAAGGTCAGTGCTTTCACTGAACATCCATTTTGTTCACTATCGTTTGCTTGCACAGTGATCGACCCAGGTGAAAGTCCAGTAGAGCAGGGGTGTCAAACTGGCGGCCCTCCAGCTGTTGGGAAACTACAACTCCCATCATGCCCACTGTTCTAGATTATACAAATGCATGATGGGAGTTGTAGTTTCCCAACAGCTGGAGGGCTGCCAGTTTGACACCTGTGCAGTAGAGCTATAATACTGTATTTGTTTAAGAACCCTTAACGATCCTGTATGTCATAATTCTGATTTAACAAAATCTATACAATTAAAAGGACCGGACACCAAATTAAGGAGGGTCAGTGCAACTCACTGAGTAATTAAATGGGAAATTCACTGGTTCTGTAGCTTGCCAGTGAAGGTCGTGGGACCCTGCCAAGGATGGCAAGCTACCAAAAGAAGAAAAAAAAGATTATTCAACACTAATTAATTTTCCAGTAATTAAATGTAAATGTTGCCGCTATTATGCTGCAGTGGAGAATGACAAATCACCATCCTTTCACTTTATCCATGGTGTGCTAATGAACGCTAGCTTACGGTCCTAGGCTGGTCACAGCACTGTATCCTGTGACACACTGTAAAGAGAGAGACGTCGCACTGCGGGGGAAGAGAGGTTGCTAAAGTAACCAAACTCCAACTGTGCCGGGAGGCTTACAAAACATGTCCGTCACATGACAGCACCCATCAGATTCAATTAGCATTAGTGGAGCAGAATTATGCAATCTAATCCGCAGGAAGTTGGAATTCTGCTAGTGCACCTGGATGTGTCTGAGCTGAAGAACGTGTACTTGCCTTAGTGGAAGCGGTGAGGACACAGGTTGGCTCAGTATCAGGGTATCGTGCGGGGACAGCTATTCGAAAAGACAGCAAATTGTGTTTGATCAGCAGAGCAAAAGAGCTGGATTTACATGAGAAGAGAAACATACAGGGCAACGGCACAGTAAACACTGTTATTCTTATAATTATCATTGCAACATCACAAAGTGGTACAGAAAAAAAAATATTGGAACGCAATTTAACCCACAAATCTTTCAGATTCTTCAGGTCAATTCTCCTACTCATAACATGATCAATGCAGCATAAAGAGCCTGACGCAAGTCTTTGGAACATAAAGGCTATGGCCACCGTCCGGAACACATTTTATAATTCTTTCAATGTATATAAAATAAACAATAAGGCAATGTTCACACGGCTTATTTCGGGGCGTATTTGCGGATGTAATTACGTCTGCAAATACGCCCCGAAATACGTTTCGAATAATGAAAAATTAGATTAGCATTGATTCCACTAGGCGTATTTCCACGGCGTATTTTCGCCATGTAAATACGATCGTAAAATTTAGTCCCCTGTCACTTATTGAGGCGTATTTTGCGACGTAAATCCCCATAGTAAAGAATGGGGAATGTATTTACAACGCGAATATGTGCCACACTTCGCGACATGCATTTGAAATGTATTTCGGGACGTATTTGCGGACGTAATTACGTCCGCAAATACGTCCCGAAATAAGCAGTGTGACAAAGCCTAAATCCACGGTGCCATTGATTGTCATTAAAAACATCCTACTGTTTTGTTGATACAGCTCCTATGGGCCACACGTATGAAAACTGTCTAGGTCTAAAACGCTTTGTTGCCCATAGTAACTAATCAAAGCGCCCCTCTCATTCTTCCAGAGCACTATATGAAATGAAAGGGGCGCTTTGATTGGTTGCTATGGGCAACAAAGTGAGTTTTAGACCTAGACAGTTTTCATACATGAGGCCCTATGTATCTCCATGGTAATCCTGCAGTTATGCTCCCGTCTATCTGCCCTCTACTTCTGGTTAACCTAGACCAAATGTAGATCATTATCAAGCGGACAAATGTAAGAACGTTTGATGCTATAATACTTTAGGATCGGATGATTCAGAATTTCACCTTTCTAGTGCTGGAACTGAGCATGCCTGACCAGAAGGCTGAGACTGAACTACAGGTCGTATCCCTTGGTAACGAGGTATAACCATCAGATTTTGAGCCAGCAATTGGTGATCGACTATGTGGGAAACTACTGAAAATATTTACTTACTATAGATGGAAGATTTATACTCTGTACTTCACACTCTAAATAGGAGTCAAGTTTTGTATGCTGGAATATCCCTTTAACTAAGACTGTGCAGCAGATGACCATAAAATGTGGTATTACACAGAATTTGTTATTTTTTTTTAAAGATGTGTTCAGGTGTGGAAGCTCTTTAAATTCATATTATTACTAGGAAGTTTATATTAATTTCTATGTTCCCTCTTTTGTATATGAAGCTGGACATAGACATTAGGCTTCTATTCCGCTGATCCTTTTAGGGCAGTATTTCTCAACTCCTGTCCTCAAGACCCACCAACAGGTCATGTTTTCAGGATCCCCCACAGAATGCACGGACAATTATATCACCTGTGCAGCATAATGAAATCACCAATGCTAAGGAAAGCCAAAAAACATGACCTGTTGGTGGGTCCTGAGGACTGGAGTTGAGAAACACTGTTTTAGGGTATGTTCACACAATGTAATTTGGCATGTATTTTGTAACTAGCAGTGTCCATATTGATTAATTATGCAAAGAGTATCTTTTAAATGCAGAAAGCAAGATAACTATTTCACACGTAACAGGGTGTTCCTGTCTCATATCAATAAAATATACTGTAAATGACTGACAGGTGGGGTTCCTGCACCTATCTTGGGAACCGGCCCAGCAGTGAGGAGGTTGTGCTGGTGCCTCCATTCTGTTCTGTGCGAGTTCTCAGTACAACCGAGCAGTGCGCTTGGCTTTACAGTAGTTGTAACTCTAATTGAAATGAAG
The DNA here is from genome assembly GCA_025379985.1 of Phyllomedusa bahiana. Taxonomy (NCBI): domain Eukaryota; kingdom Metazoa; phylum Chordata; class Amphibia; order Anura; family Hylidae; genus Phyllomedusa; species Phyllomedusa bahiana. The sequence goes on along the minus strand of JAODAL010002681.1, from coordinate 150,134 downwards.
GGAGCTTGCCGCTCAAGTGCAACCTCCTCTCTGTTCAGCAGAAAGACTTCTGGGGGGCTCATCCTGAAGATAGATACTGTCCCAGAGGCTGGCCACCAGCCATCTAAAATTTATGGCATATCAGTATACCATTAATGTCCCCTTTAGAGGGGTTTCTTCATGATACACATTTATTACAGGTTATAAATGTCTAACCAGAGGGGTCCTGCTGCTGGGACTGATGACTAAAATGAAGTCTCCTTACCTCCTCACTGGGCCAGCGATGTACTTGACAAAACTTTGAAGGGGGCAAGCAGTGCACAAAGGGCGACATGTCCCAATGTGAATGCACCATCTTTTTGGTGTATTTTGCACCAAAAAAAACTGTTGACACCTTATTCTGTATATAAATGAACACTAAAACTAGGCACATTATACGCCATTCACGACACATTTGAATGCGCCTAAAAAGGTGGATCAAATTAATTTACTATGCAAGTTATACCACTTGCCAGATTTTTTTTTTTTTTTTAAAAGGTTTGTACTTTCAGGTGTACTTTAAAATGTTCGAACACCTTTTTCAGTGTAAGTGCTAACAGTTGTACCCCACCCAATCAGACACTTGTAACCAATCCTGTAGACAGTAACGAAATATTGTAGAGCAACCCCATAAACTATTTTGGTTCTTGAAGACTCCAAATGGACAGCACAAAGAGCTCCAAGTTAAAGGGTTTTACTGGACTGATCAATGCTAGTTTGTCCATCAGGGTATGAGTAAAAATTTAAGAGAAGACTCATACTTACCTGCCAGAGGCTCCCGTTCACTCGCTCTGCCGGTGCATGCATCCCGGGCTAAAGGAGTGAAGATCAGCGTTCATGTGACAGCTCCAGCCAATCACTGACCAGAGAGGTCACGTGTGTGTGATGCTGTGGCCTGTGATTGGCTGGAGCTGTCACGTGAACAATGGACGTTCACTGCTTACTTCCTGGTTGAACGGAATGGCAGCCGGGAGTGAACGGGAGACTCCGGGAGGTATGAGTCTTATTTTTACTCATACCCCGACGGACGAATGAGCATGAATCAGTCCCGAAACACCCCTTTAAGGCAATGTTCACGCAGCATAATTGCGGGGCGTAATTACGCCCTGCAATTACACCGTGTGTTCGGGAGCTTGCGCCGATCGTTTCTAGGAAATTTCAGACGTGTGTACAGAGCCTAAGGCTTAGTCATTTTTTGAAGAAATTATTTAACAGTGCCAACACAGATAATAGGTGTAAGGATTTCCTAACACTTTAACCAAAGTAATGATGTAGCGGTAGATTTACCTGTACTAATATTCTTGGCCTCTGTGGAGAAGGGAATGGAACTTTGTGCATGAAGTGGGAGATGTGCCTGAAATGAGAGAAGACAGTCACCAACATCATCTATTTTGAAAAACCAAATTTTCATTTGCGCCAAATAGAGCCCCCCCCACGTATTTGATAAAAGGAGTACAGTAAATGATGTAGAATAATGATCTCACTATAAAATACAGGGCAAACTCCCCGGTCACCGAGGTCTGAAAGCTGATATGCAGCGTACATCCAGTAAGTCACAGTCTGACACTAGAAGTCAGGCTGCTCAGAACAATGCATATTTATATGAGCAGACAGAACAAGACAAGGACACTAAATTATTCAAAGCCTCCACTAAGGATAACTTACTTCTCTATTGGGAGCACATGAGGTCCAGAAATGGAATAGCGATAGAGGAAAGTGAGAAATTTCTTGAATGCATCAAAGAAAGGCCAATGAGACAGGAGGCAGATGCACTTGCTGACATGGAGGCTTTTGGAGACATCCAGCCTTTCCTCGGCGACGCTCGCCAGTCCTAACTGAACTTTCTGCTTTTCCGTCAACTGCTCGTGCCCATACGGCTCATAGAACTGTATGGCCGCTCCATACACCTGGAAAATGCAATGAGTGAAAAGGTCGTCATAAAAAGATTAACAGGAGCAGAGGAAGGCTTCAGGAGGCTGTAATCTGCTCATGTGTCCAAATTATAGAGATAACAACTGGACCTGATATGGCTCTACCAAACAACTTATCTCGTGGTTTTGTGGTGATCGAAGTACAGTTTTGTCAAACAGTGGGAAGACTTTGTCTTACTGCTATATTGAAGAGGTCTACATTCAACCAGCCTTAAAGGGGATTTATCACTTCATCAGTTCGTGATGATATCCCTCCTTTCACTGTTTATGCTCGCTCCCGAGTCAGTTTGTTTGTTTGAGATCAGTGGGAGGGGATAGCACATCCCTTCTCCCCCCCCCCCCCCACTCTGTCCACATGAAACTGTGTCGTTCCTCTCCCTATGCAGTCTTATTTTGTAAGAGCTGTATGTTTACATAGCACAGCCCTGTATTCAGTCTAGACAGTCTTCTATGAACTCTGAGCACTGATATCTTCTCCTCTCACAGCTGGGGGTCTGTTACAGTTGAATCCAGTCTTCTATGAACTCCTCCAGAGCAGCACAGATCTGTCTCCCTTCTATGTTTACACCCAGCAGCATTAGACACCATGCACAATTCTGCTGTTTTCTGATTGTAGAAGCAGCTGCAGCGTTACTGTGGAGCTGGTGGCTGTATAGAGTGAAATGCTGCCGGCCCCTTATTCTGAGTGAGAGGCAGGAATGCGCGCTCCCATGAATACGACCGGGGGCCAGACAGAATGTAAATTAGTAGAGCCGGCAGCCAAAGAAATGAAAGGAGGAGGAATCCGACCGGCACTGGGGAACAGTGTTTACAGAGAACGAAGATAAGGAAGACTGTGAAAACAAGACAGCTTTGCAATTGACATATAATTGCAAAGTTTCTTGCTTTCACTGTCCCCTTATCCTGAAGACCATTTAATGTAATGATAATACCCTTTTAAGCTGTGTTCACACTGATTAACTCATTCTCCCTTTAGAATAATGACTGGCTAGATGGGAGCAAGAGACCCAGATAGTTCCCCTTTTTGAGACAATGGCCACAACCCTGACAAGAGAAACGTTACATATAGAAGAAAAGTTTCTGATTCCAAAAGGTATTGTGCCAAATGAAAAACCAAATTCACCTACATTAGCAAACTTAGGTGTACTACATGAATAAGTCTGTATAAAAAGTCCAATGATTACAGCACTTCAGTTGTAAAAAAGTAGAAAAAATTTATTTTACATGTCTCTAGCTTGAGAAAGGTTCTGCGATAGAACGAAAACCTGGGGATTTATTTGCAGGCACATCTTTATCGTTACACACACACAAAAAGTTAGGGATATTTGGCTTCTAAGTGAAATTTATGGAGAAGTCAAATTTCCCGCTACAGTGATATTTTATCCTGAAAGTCGGCCAACTGTTGGTTTTCTTATTTCAAACAATTTAATGAAACAAAAGCCAACAGTGGAGGGTATGCACCATCCAACATGTCAGTGTCTCCATAACATGTCATGTGGCCTTGAGCATCAATTACAGCTTGACATTGACATCTCATGCTTTTCACAAGTAGAGTTATTGACTACTGAGGCATGGCACTCCCCTATTCTTGAAGGGCGCCACTAAGGTCATTGAGGTTCAGGGGTACAGAGTTACGAGCTTCTACACGGCGACTGATCCCTAGGAGATTCAGGTCTGGAGAAAGTGCTGCTGCTTCAACAACCGTTCGCTAATGATGTGACCTCAATGAGCAACAGTGGCTGATGCATAGCACTCTCCTTGATGTTTTCAGCATTATTGGTGGCCATCATTTCTGTTCAGAGTGAATCGACTTTTATCACTGAATGGCACTGAGGACCACTGGTCCCTCGTCCAGCGTAGATGCTCCCTGGCCCATGCAAGACAATGATGCCTGACCCTGTGGTGTGGTCAGATCGTCTAGCATGCATACCACGCTGATGTAAACAGCTACGAATGGTCTGACTTTGCCTCTCCCCTCCTTTAAACAAGCTTGGAGTTGTGTGGCAGTCATCATCCAATTCCGCAGGACAATGTTTACAATGAAGCGCTCATCAGTCCACTTCTTTGCCTTTCTGTGACTCTTCCAGTCTCTTTGTATTTCTGTTGCAACCTGCTGATGACACTCTAAGCACAGTGGCTACCTCCGTTTGAGACCATCCAGCTTGAATCCTCGCAATGGTGAGATACTGTTGATTGTCTTGGCTTCATAAAGTCAAAATGTGAACAGCATGGTAAGGAGGAGGACTGTTTATATCCTAATTCAAATTGATCCCCTAAATTTATTGAGGGATAAAAACTCCTATTGCGATTTTTGCCATTAAGTTCATTGTTAGAGATCAGCAAGTTGTGCAAAAAGTACTGAAAGAGAATGTTCACACGACGTGTTGAGTCCGTGTGAACATACGTTCTCAGATGCATTTTTGGGTCCATCTAGACGGACCCAAACTTGCATCTAGCAATGAGCAGTGTGTTTTACATTGCGAGCAATGTAAAACACGCATTGGCGTTCAGACAAGTGATCTCCGATTCGTGTTTAATTGCGTCTCTCAGATCCGTTCTAAGAATTGACATGTAAATTTTTGATCCGAAAGACGCAGCAGGCGCCCCATTATAAAACTAAAAAGCACCCAAAACACACACCTGCGTGTAGGACTCGTTTGGATCCGATTGACGCTGTGTTTTTGGATGCGATTTTTGGATCCAAAAACGCTGTGTGACCATACCCAAACACTGAACAGTTGGACATGTGCATTCTTGTTAAGAGATGTTCTTATTTAAATGCATTTAAAAAAAATTCAAGAAATTTTATGTTCATTCTGAAGTTTTAACCAAAAACAAATCTAACTTTTTGGAATAGTATATATGTGTAGAATATTGCATTCACACAATGTCAGTCTATATGTCTAATATGTGACAGTGTGACCAAAGGAAAAACTATAGCAACAGAGACATCTGTGCCCAAGAACATTACTTTCTACAGTGTCAGTAAAACATTCAGCGCAGGCCCTAACGTCATTTACCTTCTCAGCAGATGCCCCAGTTAAAACAAAGGTAGAAAAAACTGGCAGCGGGTAATTACTGTCGGACGGCCAGCACTCTATCGTCGCCCCCATGGGCAAGCAGAAGAGAGGCACAGACTCTGGCAAAGGAAACGACTCATAATCCTCCTCCGGATATCTGCATATTAAACCTGTGCAAACAGAATTATGTTAATTATTCTCACAGAATTGCAGATTTTCAGAAATTCACAACCAATCCGTTTTAGAGCCTATTTGTATTGTGGACCCAACTATCTTGTCTTTTCACTTACAGCAGGAGGAAAGCAATCAATCAGAAAAATAAACTGCTAGAAACACTAAAACTGTATTATATGAGACTGGTGACTATATACGGAGGTTGTAGTTAAAAGAAATCTGCAACTGTATTGCTACCCTTTCCCGAAGCTATACAGCAGACAATCTACCTCTTAGGAATCCCTAAGATCTTACATGAGATCTGTTATCTCTTCCAGGCACCACAAAATCAGATATTTCTTAGACAATGTTCACATCTGGGTCATAGTTATTATTATTTATTTTAGAGCGCCATTGATTCCAGGCCGCTGTACATTCAAGAGGGTTACAAACATAACATAAGTCAAACAAGTACAATGCTGACAGTATGTGACAATCAAATGGCAAAGAGGAAAAAGAGAACCTTGCCCGTGAAGGCTTACAATCTACAAGGAAGGGGGAAAGAGACAGGAGGTGAGGGGCAGACATGTTTGCGGAAGGTGTAGTGACAGCAGGGGTACTATAGGTTATAGGCCATCCTGAAAAGATGGGTTTTCAGGTTGCTTTTAAAGCTGGTGAAAGTGGAGGAGAGTCTGATGTGTTGGGGCAGTGAGTTCCAGAGTGTGGGTGAAGCACGGGAGAAGTCTTGGGATGGTTCTGTGAGGAGCTGATAAGGGGAGAGCAGAGAAGAAAGTCCTGTGAGGAGCAGAGATTGCGTGAGGGGAGGTATCTGGAAATGAAAGCAGAGATGTATGGAGGGGAGAGGTCATGGAGAGCCTTGTAGGTCATGGTTAGCAACTTGAAGTGAATTTGCTGGGCAATGGGAAGCCAGTGAAGGGATTGGCAGAGGGGAGAGGCAGAGGAGTAGCGAGGAGAGAGGTGGATAAGACGGGCAGCAGAATTGAGGATGGATTGAAGGGGAGCAAGAGTGCTAAAGGGGAGGCCATAGAGAAGGATGTTGCAGTAGTCTAGGCGGGAAATGACGAGGGCATGGACCAGCATTTTTGTAGTATCAGGGTTGAGGAATGAGCGGATTCGTGAAATATTTTTCAGGTGGAGGCGGCAGGCGGAGGTGAGGGTTTGGACGTGTGGTTTGAAGGACAAAGTAGAGTCAAGGGTTATCCCAAGGCAGCAGACTTGCGGGACCGGTGAGAGAGTGTGCAGCCGTTGACTGTAGAGAGATCAGGTGGAGGGATGGAGTGGGACGGTGGGAAGATGATAAATTCAGTTTTCTCTCCATTAAGTTTTAGGAGACGGGAGGAGAAGGAGGATATGGACGACAGACAATCTGGGATCCGGGACAGTAGAGAGTTGATGTCTGATGCTATGAGGTGACTCAGGCCAAGAGTGTAGACAGAGAAGAGTAAGGGACACAGGACTGACCCTTGGGTGACAGCAACAGGGAGAGGTCGAGAGGAGGAGGTGGAGCGAGAGTGAGAGACATTGACAGGAAGTAGTAAAACAGAAAAAATGGCGGCGATGGAAGCCTTCACAAGGAGGATTTCGTCACGGGCACCCTCATCAAAGTGAGGAACGGTGCTGTGAATTTGAAACCCGCAGTGCAAAAGAAAAGAGAACATGTCAATTCTCTGATGCAGAATCTGGTTGGATTCTGCACTGGGCAGCTGAAAAATGGATTCATCTCCATGAAATGAGGATAATCTTCAACCAAAGCCACAGTAAAATCTGCGTCAGCATGAAAAATCAAACATGTGAACATACCCTTCAAGCTGCAAAAGCAGTCATATTAATGGCAACACAGTTAACTAAATATGTGATCAGTGGAAAAAACAGTTGACTACAGTGTAAGAAATGTATTAAAAGGGTTGCCCAATTCTTAAAAAAAATAAAGAAAAAATAAAAAGGGTCATTCCCCAGAATTCCCCCCCCCCCCCCCCCCTAAAATGAGTACACTTGGCTTTTAATCATGTGGGTTTGCCCCCTTCTGGGATCAAACATATGGAACAATGAACTGGTTTGGGGTCTGTCTTTTTTGGCCTTACAAACCGTGTAACTATATAACATAAGATGGAGCCAGAAATATAAAACCTATACTCATCTTCCTCTGGTCCTCGTTCGGACTGGTCTTCGGGGGAAGTGACGTGAGCTATTGATTTACATCACTGTTAGGTTTTTTTTTTTTTTTTCACTGGTGTAATTGGGGGAAAATATTTCGCCCGCAATTATGCCGGTGCTGGGAGTGGGGGCCCTGACATTTATTATTCATGGGGCATATAAGCGTGAAAAAATGACATGTCACTTCTCTCCCGCTCGGTGTATTTTGGAGCAGGGAGAGGAGAGAATCCATAGTTCTCTATGAGAAAAAGTGGGTTACCGTAATGACGGGGGGCGTATCTCGCCCGTTTTTTTTTGTCGCGCCGTATGCGCAAAAACATCCCCGTTTTAAGCCCTTTAAATAGCCTTAGGAAGTGAATAGCTCTGAATCTTGATATAAGTAGAGGCATGTGACTGCTCCAGCCAATTAGCGGCTGCGGCGGTCACATGCCTGTTCGAAAGTAGAAGAAAGTAAACAGAAGACTGGAGAGATGTATCACTTGAATGGGGAACTGGGAGGCAAGTATAGTTTTTTTTTTTCTTCTTTTTTTGGGCCCCAGATTGCTTACTGTTAATTTTTTTAGGAACTGGACAAGTCTTTAAATAGATATATCTTTGAAAAGAAGAAAAAAAACACATCTTAATTAAACCGGAGTTAAAGAGAGTATCACTGAAATTACAGCCTAGTAATTCAGAAGCAATCACAGCTAATAAGAGACACATTACCGGAGCTGATAATTCTCATTTACAGTAACAGTAGGGAATTATCTCAGGATAATATGAAGGCTTTGACACCTAGTTTGCTAACAGTATAATTGGTAATTTGAGCTTCCAATATTTGTTTAAGATCGTCATCAACCAAATACGCTGCTGGCAAAGGACCAAACCAAAATCGAGCGCTCCTTGTGAAGAGAGATAGAAAGGAGTTCCAGCCTGATCCTTACCAGACAGCTGGATTATGCTGGATATCTCGCACCTTTTCTCACGGACTAACATGAACTACTGTACACACTTAGTCATACAGGTTGTTTACTGATAATACTTTGCCACTGGGGGAGATTTATCGAACACTAGAGCACAGCAAAACTTGTGGCCCATAGAAACCAATGAAATACTATCACCAGATCCTAAGCACAGGGTAACTATAAGGGTATGTTCACACGGCATCTTAGCTCCATGTGAACATACGCTTTCGGATGCGTGTTTGGGTCTTTCTAGACGGACCCAAACACGCATCTAACAATGAGCAGTGTGATTTGGTAATGGTAAACACGCATCAGTGTTCACACGAGTGATGTCCGATGCATGTTTACATTGCGTCTTTCCAATCCGTCTTTTGGATCCGTTCCAAGAATTGACATGTTCATTTTTGATCCAAAAGACGCAGCAGGAGCCCTATAATAAACTATAGGTTGCGATCCTGCTGCAGCCAATACTCATCCAAATACGCAGCTGCATGTTGAATCCGATCGACGCTACGTTTTTGGATGTGATTTTTTGGGTCCAACACAGACCTGAAATTCTATCCAAAAACGCAGTGTGAACATACCCTAATGGAAAGGTATACTCCTGATTTTGGCTTTGAAGTACTCAGGTCAAAAACTGATCAAATCTATGAATAAGTGAATAAGGCTAATAATGCACATGTACAGACATTTCTGGGACTGTGCCATCTGCCTAGAGAGCACAGAGCCAGAGAATGTATCTTGGTGGCCGGTCTACTAATGACCGAAAACCAAATTGGGTCCAAAAGACTCCAAAGATTGTGATGACAGATAATATTAAAAGTTTTTATTTTTTTAGAATACTTGTAAAAAATAAAATAATTTTTAATATTACCTATAAATAAAATCTTTGGAGATTCAACGCTATTTGTACCCAATTTGGTTATCAGTCAGTAGCAGACTGGCCACAGAGATACATTCATTGGCTTTGTGCATTATACTCTCTTGCATCTCTCTGCTTGGACATAACAGGACCCTGGGACCAGCAAGCTCCACCACCGGGTGTTACTGACATGTCGAAATACGAAGAGTTGTGCCGCCTACAAAAGCGCAACCATGCCAGTTGAGCACATATAAACACGTACTCATTTGTATTGATGTTTTTTGTCATACTAGAGTGTGCACTCCTATTTGTGGCATTTTCTCTCATACTCTCTTCTAAGTACATACCTGCCTAGAGAGGGCTTAGAAAAATCCATGTGCATGCTACTGAATTAACCCTATTCGGGGCTATGTCGCAGGTATCTATCGGAAGGCCTTGCAAAAAGGTGTCCCAACACCAAGTGTGGAGAGGCTATGGGAGTCTATGGAGAAAACAAAGTCTCTTTTGGACTAGGTTTGCTTTATTTCACCTCTTTAGGTGCTAGGTACAAAAATATGGTCAACCACTTTTTTTTGCATCTGGTGCAATGAAGCCTGAACTGACGTGAAATAGAACAAACATAATCAAAAACAGATTGGGGCACAATTGTCAAGGCAGCTGCGGCAGAATTCTGTTACAATTTGCACCAAGAATATTGGTGTATGTGCTTTACATCAAATTATGTGTTTTAGGCAGTTTCTAGACACTTCTGTGCCTTGTCTAAACTAAAGGGCATGGCTTTGGTGAAAGAAGCCGTACCTTACATGTGCACCAAAAATTTTGCCGCAGTCGGTGACATTAAATAAGCTAACTTAAAAAAGGCGTAAAGTTAGACTAGACCATTCTAAGATTTGCCAGATTTCTGAACACTATGATACATGTGATGCATTGTAAGACTGTCTAATCTAACTTTACAGTATCTATCTATTGATATAACTGCCCCTCTGTGTTTGCTCTACAGACCAGGCATCGTCAAACTGCGGCCCTCCAGCTGTTGGGAAACTACAACTCCCATCATGCATTTATATTACCGTTAACAGTGGGGATGATGGGAGTTGTAGTTTCCCGACAGCTGGAGAGCCGCAGTTTGAGGATGCCTGCTATAGACATGTTATTTGTCAAGCTACCTTTTTCTAGACAACCCAACGGATATCTGTGACTTAAAGCCAAAACGGGATGTTATTAGGGGCAAAGCAAATCTGCTACATGTAAATTCATCCCATTCTTTGGCACAAATAATCAATGTTAATGTGCACCAGGCAAGAGGTGGCATAGAGAAGAGGGTTCAACATGCCTAGAGAGTTGTGCCAAAGTCATCATGTGGCCTACCCCATTTAAAAAAAAACCAAAAAAAAAAAAAAACAAGCAACCTGTTAAATAAACAGATCCTATGAGAAACTGAACTCATTATATTAAAAAGCATGAAAATGCAGATGCTCTCACTATTTTCTGGTGCTTATTATAGGCATAGGACCCCTTTAATATTAGACTTAGATTGACAGTACCAACTAAAGTGATGGCTACTTACCGGCTTTATAAGACACTGCATTGGCTTTCACAACAGACTTCTTGTAACAGAGGTACACTGCTGAGCCCCACTGAAAAAGAGATGGAGGCACTAAATCAGGTTCAAAGAGCCACCCGGGTGCAGGGCCCTGACTATAAATAGCCGTGCTTACCTCGCACATAAATCAGGTCTGCTCATTATTATATACAGCAGATCCTGCAGCTGCTAAATCTCTATTGTTGCATCAGGAAAGATCCAAACTGCAGTTTAATCTGTTCCTCTGCTTAAAAAACAACATCTATAGCAGGAAAAATTGTGGGCAAAAACTTTACTATTACAAGGAACAGATGTGAAACTGCTTAGAAGTAGTATAAGGCAGAGCGAGGCTATTCTGCTGTAATTTCACTTAACGCTACACGATTTCTATAAAAAAACTATTATTGTGGTATCTGGTTTTGGTAGCAGGAACCTGCCATGTCCCAAAACTCACTAAAGGGCAGCACAATGTATTATTCTCATCATTTATTTTAGAGCACCATTAATTCCAGGGTCCTGTAAAACCCAAGGGTTCAAATGCATAACATGAGACCAGGACAAACGCAATAAATGGATATAACTTTATCTATCTATCTCTCTTTGCATCTATCCATCCCTCTATCTATCTCTCTTTGCATCTATCTATCTATCTATCTATCTATCTATCTATCTATCTATCTACCTATCGCATTTGTCCCCGTCTCATATTATGCATTTGAACCCTTTGGTTTTACAAGGTCCCAGAATTAATTTGTATATAAACACGCACACATATGATAGGAGATTGTATCTTAATACAGGCAGTCCCCGGGTTACGAATGTGATATGGACTGTAGGTTTGTTCTAAAGTTGAATTTGTATTAAATATACCTGGACTTGCATACATGTGAGGTGCAGCATGCTGTACTGCGAGCGTCCGGAAGAGGAATGGCAGAGACTTGCGATGTTCCAATGATATTATGGGGCATGACTCAGTTTGTGATGTCAGCACGCTGAGCCACAAGTCCCCGTTCCTAACTAGGGGACAGTCACAAGTCGGGGACTGCCTGTATCTAGTGCTAATGGGGCCTAACTCTAGGATGTGGGTGATAAACTCAAAAACACAGTGGGCCAAAACTAAAAACTTTTACTAAATTGTCAGCATTTTGTCAATGAATATCAAGGCTGGCTGTTTTTGCAGCCTGATCACCAACTGGTTTATAGTGTATAGGACTTCATCTGCCACTAAGCAAGGCTGAGGGTTGTAGCCAGAGGCGGGACGATGGGTAGGCAGACATAGGCGATAGCCTAGGGCGCCATACCTCTGCCTGCCACTAGGGGGCGCAGGCATGGAGCCGACTCAGTAGCTGAGCCAGCTCCATACATTGCAGCTCTGCCGGCTGTCTCTATACAGCCGGCAGCTAGGTGGAGTCCCTACGCCCCCCTTCTTCCTCTGGGCGCAGGGTAGGGGGTCGGAAGGTGGAGATGACAGGGGCAGCCTTACATTGGTGGCAGTGAATAGAGAGACATGTCAGGAGAGGTTACAATTTCTCTCTCCCAACATGTCTGCTCCCTGTGACAACATCCTGTCGCATGAGCGCCCAGTGTATGCTGGGAAGAGTGGGCAGAGCTTCGGCCCCCTCTCCCCAGCGGAGCACTGGATCTGCAAGTGCTGACAGGAGAGGTGAGTGGGGTGGGGGGGAATTAGAGCTATAGGAGGCTGTACTGAGGGAGAGGCTATACTGAGTGGGGGCTGTACTGAGGGGGGCTGCGCTGAGGGAGAGGCTGCGCTGAGGGGGACTGTAGTGAGGAGAGGGGCTGTAATGAGACAGAAGGGGGTTTGTAGTGAGAGACCCTTTTGCTGCTTGTACAGCGATATCATGTGGTGACTGTATCACCATTATCCAGAGATGTCATCTATAGAAAACTGTCTTTATAGCTATTTGTATAGGTTTTTCATTCACAACATATAAATACAATCTAAGATACCCTTCTAACCCCACTCTTGTGTGTCGGAATTGTGTTTTTTTCCCCCCAACATTCTGCCTAGTTGGGGCAGGGGGGATGCAGGCAGTGTGCGTAGGTTGGGCGGTTTATTTTTTTTTATTTTTTTTGGGGGGGTGTGGGGTTGGGGGGGGCACCATTGGCCGTACTTGCCTAGGGCACCAAAATGCCTTGTCCCGGCCCTGGTTGTAGCTGTATGTGCTTTATGTGGGAGATGAAAAACATCCTGCTGCTTATCCCCTTCTGTGTTGCTGCCGCATGACAGACCCGGCCTTTTCCCTCAAGTGTGTTCTTCCCCAATGCTTTATGTCCTGGTACACTCTAAGGGCCAAAAAAACAACCCAGTACTTACCACAGTCAGTTAACTCACTGTATCTTGCGATTCACAAGGTGCTTCTTATCTGTGCACGGCTTCTCCGTTTGGAGTACCCTACTGCCTGCAGAGATGATGGGGCTGAGGAGGAGCTGTGAGCTCCTCTCATGTTACCAGCGTCCCGCTGTCTAAGTCGTTTCTTCTGCGATGTGGTTCCTTCTCTGTTCTGTGCAGGGAGAGGACTGAGTGAGAGCAGTGTAATGACTGCTCCTGGCTTCTTCCTCTTCTCCTCTATATAATGCCTAAGGCTATGTTCACACGGCAATGACTGAAACGTATTTCAGTCCGTAATTCGCGCCATACTGCGCTCAAATACGGGCAAAATACGTCCCAGTCATTATGGTAATCCACAGTTCTCAGAGAACTATGGATTACGTCTCCTCTCCCCGCTTGCACAATACGGCGAGCAGTGAGATAAGTGACATGTCAATTATTCACGGCATGTACGCACCATGAATAATGAATGTCTATGGGGCTGGCGGACTGCCGCCCCCCGCTCCAGAGCACATGGCGTAATTGCGGGCGAAATAGGTCCCACAATTACGCTGTGAATAAGTCATGTGAACCCTGCCTGAGCGTTACATGTGGGCCAAATATAAGTACATTGTGGGCCAGATTTGGCCTGCGGGCATGAGCTTGACACCCCTGCTCTAGGAGATCCAGCCCTATCCCGAGTGACAGGATACTGATGGTTCAAGAAAATTAAAAAAGGGAAAATAAAAAAACACTTATTTTTAAGAAAGGGGGGATACTTTTTCTAGACGTTCCATCCCGTATTAAGATTTTTTTCACCTTCAAAAAAATTTAGGGTGGCGGAGTCCCCCTTTTGCTGGGGATAAATTATACAAATATCATTTTACCCCAAGGTTTTCCCGGGGTTCAGGTTTTTCGGGGGGCTTTTCGGTGTTAATGTAAGTTTTTGGGGAAGGGAAGTGCTGCTACTTATTTTAGAACGTCCTTTTGGGGGGCTTTATTCTGGATGATGGGGAAAACCCCTTTTTCACCCTTTCTCTTTCCATTCATACAGGACCCTGAAAAAGACAGTGTACATTTACTGCTGATGGATAGTACTGCGAATCTCCTGTGGAAATCCAGTGCAAGCAAATCTATACAATGTTTAGTATAGCTGACTGGCATCAAGCCTTCATTAAAGGGGTTTTCTCATACATTGTTAAATTTTAACTTCAGCCCCTTGTTTTTCTCGGTTTCATTTTTAAATTCAGAGGCATTTGGGGAAGGATTGCGTGAAGAGCTGTTGAGAACGGGCAGGTCTGATTTTATGGGCAACCAGAAACTGGCAGCCTTATCAAGATAGGGGAAAACCCGGTCTGTAGCTATAGAAAACCCGAGGAGCGAGGGCCCCTACAAAGGGGTATCCCCAGAATAGGGAGGGCCCCTGTAAAGGGAAAAATAAATTTTCAAAATGACTTATTTTTTTCAAGATCATTAACATAAAAAGCCAAACCTTGTAGTAAGAAAGCCCCTTTAAGGATGGAAAAGGGAAAATAAATTTCCCCAAAGGGGCCCTCCAGGTGGAGCCATCTCCTCAAAAAGAAAGCGTCTTTTTTACTTTTTTTACTTTTTGGTAACTTGTGTATAAAGCCAATTTTTATACTACCCCTTTTTTTTTTTTAATTTTAATAGATACGGGTTTCCCCAAAAAACACACGAAATCTGGCCCGACCTATAAAAACAGCAAAATCACTGAAAATTTTAACCCCGTTACATGGGAAAAAAAGGCTGAAATACAAATTTTGAAGGAAAATTTCCCTGGGCGTAAATTGACCCTGCTCGCAACACTGCTTGTAACTGCAGGTCCTTTCAGTGCACGTCTGCAGCACAAAGGGGAATTGTGTTAAAAAAACACATTTTTTGGGAAAACTTTTTCCCGCAAAAAATCCGCAGGACAGATAAAATCAGCAGCATTTTCATCCTTGTAATGGCTGTGCCTGGTATTCAAGCTCAGTGCTTTCTATCTCAGTGCTGCCACCAAGACCAAAAGTACAACTCTGTGCCTGGCAACAAATAAAAAATGGGGGGCAGTAAACCTTTAGTGAGCTTATGCCTTTAAAAGGTACCCAAACCGCCCGAGGAAAGGTCAACAGCAATACTAAGGCTGTAAAACATACCCGGGTACTTGCTGCAAATTCCCAAAACCCGGATTTAAAAAAAAAGGCAATAGAAAAGGGTCTTAATGATTGACCAAAGGGAAAAAAAACTCCTGCAACGCAATTGCGGGGTAGCCACAGGGGGTTTCCCCCGGCGGGCCCCGAACCGTAAAAAAAAGGGTCCCGGGCTTTCATGCAGTAAAAGTTCATTGTGGGCCCAAAATAAGCTTTTTCTATAGGGTTTCCTATTTGTGTTTTGGCTACTTTTAAAAGGGACGATTTAAAGTTTTTACTCTTTGGGATTCAAAATGGGACCTCAATAGAAAATTCCAAAATGTTGTTTAAAAAACGGATTTTCTTTAGGTCGGATTTTTAAATCTGAAATTTCATCAAAAAATTTGGAACATGTTCTACAATCTGCCAAACCCCCCCCGGGGGGATTATATTACTTTTAAATTTTGGGCCCCGGCCAAAACTCAACCGAAAAACCCCAACAAAAAAAAAAAAAAAAAAAAAAATTTTTGGTAAAAATACTGGGACGTTTTTCAATAAAAATTCTGCCGGTATTTTTATTTTTTGCCTTCAAAGGGACAAAAAAGCCTTTAAAAGGGGTTGTCCCCACTACATCGATTCATCTTACCTCAGCCCCCTGTTTTTCTTTCTTTTTTAATTTTGAATTCATTTGGCGTGTTTGACGGGTTTCCACTAGGCTGCAGTACAAGCCGGATCTGTAGCAAATAGCGACCAGTCCCAGCAGCCCAAATCAGGAGAGATAAAACCCAGGTCTGAAAGCCATAGAAACCGGGAGGAGCTAAATGCAGCTCAACAAGAGGGGAAAATCCAGAATGGGTAGGACACGTTAAGGGACAAATTACAAAAGTGACTTGTTTTTGCAAATTTTTAAACCCATAAAAAGAAATCCTTTTAGTGAGAAAAACCCCTTTAAAGAAATTTTAAACCCACAACACATGGCTTGGTGCTGAAAATTGCAATGCCGAATCCATGTGAAATCTGCATTTGGAATCCACGTTGTTGAATGCGGATTTTACAGTAATGTAATGGACTTCAATGGGACACTTCCACAGCAAATCCCCCTAAGGAATGAAGTATATTCTTTTTTTTCCTGTGGCATGTATTGCCAGATCTTCATGGGGTTAATGAAGAAAAACAACACAAAATGAAAAAAACCCCTCTCAAAAGTTTTCCCTACAGAAAAAGGGCCCTTCTCATTTCTGGGCTCGGATTAGGGGCCCCATTTAAAATGGGAAATTCCCCACATAGTAAAAAACAAAGAATTTTTGACAAAACCACAAAAATGTTTTTCATAAAAAACCCAAACGTTCCCAGATAATACATGTTATGTCTCCATCACAGAATACATTTAAAAGGAAGAAAAGGCGGGGAAAAAACCCACATGAACGAATGTGTCATCCTGGCCACCCACATTCATTGTTCAAGGACGAGGACTCACCCCAGGTCTGTTAGAGGCGGCTTGTCTCTTCCTCTCCTGTAACACAAATAAATCTGAGGGCCTCGGATGCTCCCATTATTGAGGTCAGCCGACGGCCCCCGTGGGAGTAGGTTTTCCAAACAAAATCCCGGAGGCACCTCTTCCCCGAGGGACTTGATAAACACTTTTAAATATCGGGTGATCGGCCCCCTTTGGTTTAAAGGTTTCTTAGGGCGGGCACCCTTTTAATTTAAATTTCCTCCTCAAGGGGTTTCGAAGAATCTGTTAATCCTGCAACAACAAAGTAGTCGGCAACACGGGGTCCTTTGTCTTCCATCATCTTCCGTGTTGGGACGAGACAGCTGAAATCACAGGAGAAAAAGAAAAAAGGTTATCCCCCGTTATAGAAAAGGGAACCCTTTACAAAGGAAACAAAAAAAAAAGGAAAAGGGGGAAAAGGGACTTTTTTCCCAGTTTGTACGGTTTTTTTTTCTCTGCCTTGATTTTTGAAACGTTTTGACCCCCTGTAATTTTGTAAAGAAAAAGGGGTCGGGTATCTTTTTGAGCCTGATATCCACTTTATGGAAAAAAGGATGCAAAATTTTAAATTTATGGCCCTCATAGGAACGTTGAGCATAGTGGAACCTGGGAAATTGTAAACGGGGGAACCATGATGAAAAGGGTTAAAGGCAATGTTAAACACGGTTTTATTTGGACGAGGTTTTGGACGAGGTTTTCGGAGCGTTTCCTCGCCAAAACATTTCCCAAAAAACTCCCCCAGTTCATTTAATTGATTCCTATGAAAAACCATGTTGTAGTTCACACAGGGACGAGGTTTTTAAACCCCGCTTTCTTTGGAATTGCTGAAAAAGAAGTGTCATGTCAATTCTTGAAGCGTTTTAGGCACGTGTTCGGCACAGCTTTTGTCCTGGCTATTAATTTGTATGGGTGAAAATCTCGTCGAAAACCTCATCGAGAAACGTCTATAAAACCTCTTCTGAAGAAGCGTGTTCCAGGTGAGGTTTAGGGCGAGGTTTTGGGAGCGGAAACGCTCGGAAAACCTCGTCCAAAACCACGTCAAAATAAGCAGTGTAAACATGGCCTAATGGTAATCACAGGAATCTCTATAGAACTGTAGTGGTTCTCTGCTTGGAACGTCCTCTATGGTGACCAGTATAGAGAAGTATAGTAGCCGTATACAACGTTTCGCTTCACCTGAACCTGTGTCAGGTGTAAAGGCTGGAGACAGCAGGACCTGTGCTAGGCCTATACAAGTCAAGGCAGAGTACCAGACGCTTACTGGTTGTAGGGTCTTCAACAGAACAAACTCTCTTTCTTCCCCTCCCTATAACTTTACTCATTTTGAATAGTTTGCACATTGAGCCTTTTTCTACCATTCCAAATTCTCTATTTTCTTGTTGTGTGCCGTGGATTCCCTACTCTGTATCAGATGGGACTCTCTTTAAGTTATCCATATCCACACTACCAAAGTGACTCTCTAGGAGTCCCCCATACAATAGCCTATTCCCATCAGTTTGCAGGTGCCAGTTTCCTAAAAATCATCTTTTAATCATTGGTGGTTTGGTATCCTGTACTTTATAACCATTTTGTGCTTACGGTAACACACACACACACGGTAACACACACACACACGGTAACCACACACCCCCCACACCACACCACCACACACCACCTCACCATGCCCTAACTTACTTGTGTTAAATCTGTGTTTATATCCAGCAGCCAATTAGGGGTGGCAGAGCTGCTGGGGGCGGGAGAGAACAACACCCTGAACCAATGACGAGACAGAAGGCGTGTCTCAGACTACCGTAGACTCCCTGTAGGCACTATAGCTAAACTCAAGTCCTAAAACAGAAATCTAAAAAGCAGCCAAGCAACAGGATCTAAGGGGATTAAATATCATGCAAGTGCTCCAGAAGAGATGACGCCAACATCATTGTAAGCTCATGAATGTACAGTGGCTAAAAGTAACACTGACAATACTTATCTTACGGATTCTCTTCTCCATTATATCAAGAGCTCCATAAAGAATTCTTCTAATGTAGATTCTGAGAAGATGAGAGATAAAGATTATGGGGACCCATGTGTTGTGATTTCAGGGAAATGGCCAAACCCAGTACAAAATGGACCAGGTGTATAAGTGTCTGTGTGGAGAGTTTCTTCGGTTAGCGAGAAAAAAGCCCCCCCCCCCCCCCCACCTTCATATGAACTTTTTATCTTCCGTCCGAAAACCGGTCGGAAGATTGAACATGTTCTATGTTTTTCGGACCGCACAGGAAAACCCGTACAGTGGGGACCGCTACACGGATTTTCCATTAAGGTCTGTGTAAAGGTTTGTCAGCCGGTTTGCAGCTGGTTTTCAAAACCGAAAACCAGCTAAAAAAGCGGCTGAAATACAGTGCTGTGGGGACAAGGCCTTAGGCAGTGGCGCGCCAAACTTGATACTTGTGTTTGAAAGTGTCTCGCGGCACTTTATAAATGTGTTGCGTCGTAAGACAAACTGCCCGTGCGCTAAAAAAGTGCCTTTTGGTATGTTCTCATGGCGTGTTCTGTCCACGTGTTTATAGATGCAAACACGCATCTGACAAATAGCAGTGTTATTTTACATTGCTTGCAATGTAAAACATGCATCGGCGTTCAGACGAGTGATCGCCGATGCGTCTTTCGGATCCGTTCAAAGCATGGACATGTCAATTCTTGATCTGTTTGATGCAGCAGATCTTATTTAAAACTATAGGGTGCATTTCTGCTGCAGCCAAAACGCATCCAAACATGCACCTGCGTGTTGGATGCTTTTTGGATCAGATTGTTGCCGTGTGAACATAGCCTTAGCCTCGCACTTTGAAAGCGGCATGAATATCGACGTCTGAACTGCGACGCTTTTTGAAATGAGAGCTACATAAATGTGTCTTATCGTAGAAATGGGCATAGACGCCCCCTGCAGAGTGGCGCACACATAAGTGTGGGTTGGACAGACTCATTATTTCGGTGGACATGCTTTAGGAATACGTCAGACATGGTGCACATCTTCATTTTTGTTGTAATCGACAACAGAAGATTGGTGCAGCGACTTTTATACATCTGGGCCAATGCCTGTAGCCTCCAGTGAGGCTCTATATTTACACAAGTCACTTTTCTTTTGCTTCCCATTGAGGGGGTTCTTCAACAACTCCTACTTCTTAGAAGAGTCACATGACAGTAAGCAGATAAAGTGTCCCCCTGCTGGGGTTCAGCAATTGGTTATGATGCGTGGGGAAGCCGGTCAGTAAGTGTTCCCATTCACTGCAGCGCCACCACAGCGATAGTTAAGTATTACAGTTTCCATTCTCTCAAAAGGGGTAAGATGTCGCATTAGGGAGAGCCATTATGCCAGCAAGTGGAGACTAATTGCCTCCAATGAAATGTAAATATTCTAAAAGGCTGCAGCGCACTCTAATGAATGTAGCATTCCTACATTTTCATCGGACTCACTGATCCTTGCATTGTGTATGTGGTTCATAAAGCCAGTGTGTTCATCTGCAGTCAGCTGTTTCAGGGTATTGCCCCTCATCAGTGCAGAGTAGCACACTGGATGGCTGGGTGAGAGGCAAGGGGCATACCTCAAACCTTGCTCTTTTGAGCTACACTTTCTGCCTTTCACCAAGTCAGGCAGGCTTCTATTCTGCACTGATGCCCCCACACCGCTGTCTGCAGATGCACAATCTGGTATGCGTATATTAACCCTGTTCACATTGCAAAGCCTCTTGAGAAAGCCTGGCGAAACGCTCGTCGAGGCTATCCCATTTCCTTGGCAGTGCATCTCCTCCATTCCTGTATACACTTGGTATTGTATTGTGTGTGAGAGGTGTGGCATTATTGTATGCCCATCTTGATGTGACTATATACTATTTAATCACTTGATCTCTAATATAAGACACTTTAATACTAATGTTATACACCTTAGATGACTTTCTCTATTCAGGAATGGTGGGATTTGTATGCCTTGTTTGATATGGGCATTATTTTTTTTATTGTTTTTAGCCTTAAATTTTGTACAAATTTGTGACA
This sequence comes from Phyllomedusa bahiana, assembly GCA_025379985.1. Classification (NCBI taxonomy): domain Eukaryota; kingdom Metazoa; phylum Chordata; class Amphibia; order Anura; family Hylidae; genus Phyllomedusa; species Phyllomedusa bahiana. The sequence continues at coordinate 129,467 of JAODAL010002681.1, read as the reverse complement.
TATTAGCTTTTAATATTTATTATTGAATTAATAAAGATTGTCAATATATATTTTCCTATGACTTTTTTGTCATTGTAGTCTTTCTTGGTTAATCACATTGCAATGAGTCTGATGTGACTTAAGGAACGCTACATCCAATAAAGTCTCAGCTCTATACCCCATGAGCCTTTTAGGCTAGTTACCATTCAGATCACCAATTCCTCCAGAGCAGGAGATGCACTATGCAACCTCTCTGATAGCTAACAACTCCCTAACAGGAGACATTAGAATGGATATTCTAAACTGGACAACCCCTTAGGCCATGTTCACACGGCTTAAAATGGGACGTATTTCAGTCCGTAATTACGCGCCGTACTGCGCGAATTGCGGCTGGAATACGTCCCAGTCATTACAGTAATCCACAGTTCTCATAGAAACTAGGAATTACGTCTCCTCTCCCGCTCGCAAATCCCCCGCGGGGGGAGATAAGTGACATGTGAATTACCAGCGGCGTATACGCGCCGCTAGTAATGATAGTCTATAGGCCGGCGAGGTGCCGCCCCCCCACCCCCGCTGTGTAATTGTGGGGCATAAATACGCGCCGCAAATAAGCCGTGTGAACATAGCCTTAAAATGATAGAAACATGATGCCAGCATTGTGTAGAGTTGATTAATACTGAACTCACTGGGGGAGATTGACGGTGTTACTGTCTTGAATTCAGACAGCCTAAAGCCTGCAGAGACAGGCAGCTGTGCCGCATTCATCACAGTGGCTCATGTGTGATAGACTTCGCACATCTTGCCAGACACCTTGCTTATCCTTACATCATTGCTTGGTTTGTGTACGTAAGACTAATATTTTTAAGAAAGTTTTGCTTTCAATTTTTCAATCTTAAAGGGTTGTTCTAAAACATTTATCATCTTTCCTCAGTCCTGTTTTCTTGGTTTCATTTTGAATTCAGGGGTGTTTACTGCTTCCACTAGGCTGCAGTAAAGCCAGGTCCTTGTAGCTATAGTAACCAGTGCTGGCAGCCTAAACAGGAGAGATCGAACAGGTCTGTAGCTATAGCGACCTGAGGAGCTGATGCAGCCCATACAAGAGGGGATATCTAGGAATAGGTAGGACACTGTTAATAGACATATATTGCAAAGTGTTTTGTTTTTGCAAGATCTTTAACATAAAAATCAATCCGTGAAGTGAGACGACCCTTTAAAGGGTATGTTCAAACGAGCGTATTGCGTCGTGTACTGTATGCGCCGCAATGTGCCGGGTGTTTTAGAAGTCCGCGCTGGTCAGCGCATATTTCTAAAGCGCGGGAGGGGCACAGGGGAGGCGGCCCCATTCACGGCGTGTAAGTGCCGCAAACAAGTGACACGTCACTTCTCTCTCCCGGCGTACAATACGCGTGTACTGTACTCTGGGGGAGACGGACGTAATTCATAGATCTCTACCACAGCTATGAATTACCGTAATTGCGGTGCACATTTTGGATATACTGAAAAAAAGCGCCCTGCAATTACGCCGTGTGAACATATTCTAAGACTCCCCTTTTCAAAACCATCTATTGAGATATAAAACATGTAAATTTCTGTTCCTGCAACTTTCCACTGATTATAAGTAAAAAATGAACCCACACTTACCTCTCCCATCATCACCATTCCAGAGCTCAAGTGTCTCCCCCCCCACTCACTGATGACATCACGTTCATGGATCACATGATGCTGCAGCCAATCACTGACCGCTGTGATCACATGGCTGCAGCATCATGTGATCCATGAGTGTGATACCATCAGTAAGGGACAGGGGACACTGGAATACACCAACTTTGGGCACAATCTGAGCCAGCATTCTGGTGCATGTAACTTAGCAAATCTCCCCATTGTACATCTACAGTATACTATATGTTAAGCAAAACATGCCTACCACAACAAAACCCAATATCTGCTCAACAGAGTCAAATTATTATGACCACTTCCTACTTTAGATGTGGGCAGCATGTAGCTCATAAGGAAATTCCTATGTCCTGAGCTGGCTTGGTGGGTATATATGGCGCACGATAGGCTTTCTGCACAACTATTATTGCCATCACGGGTAAAAGCGACAATTCATCAGCATTGCAAATGATTATTGGCTTTCGAGCTAAGGGCGGCAGCATTTCTGAAACTGCGCAGCTCCATTGTGAATAAGGGATGTGGAAACTGGAGCTTTCGTACATGGGGCTGAAAACCAGGTGGATTGTTGCATCGACAGAAAAGGCTTCAACATTCCCAGCAGTATCAGAATTGGGCCTCTGCTGAATGGCAATGGGTTGCCTTATCTGATGAGTGGAGTGTTCTTCATGAAATAGATGGACAATGATGTGTAATGAGAGAAACAGAGAAAAAACAGGCTGCAACCATTGCTGGAAGACCACAAGTTGATGGTGGCAGCATTATGGACTCATGGCACTCTCTGGGCCACTCAGCCATGTGGAAGACTATCTTAACCGATGTGGGTATGAATCCATCCTTGCAGATCATGTAATCATACTGCAGACTGTCTTCCCTGCTGGTCATAATAATACTCTGCTGCCTCTTTTAAACTAGTGCAGGATAGTTCAATTGCAAGTTCCTGCCACTCCCTGAGAAGTTGTAGTCTGAACGGACTCCTAGTGAGGTAACATGTTAGTGGTTAGGGACTCACCTGTACTGGGATCCCCTTGACGCTATTGGGAGGTGAGCTTAAACAATTTTTGATCAAAAACTGTATACTAAAAGTCCCAGGTTTTTCCCATTTTCCTTAGCAGTAATGCATTTCCAATATTCCTATATACCTTGAGGTTTCACTTAGTTTTTAGTGTGCCACTGATTTTTGTATTAGGGTCATAATAATGTGACTTGATTGTGTAATATTAAGGTTGGTATTTTAATGTACGTGGACAGCCCCCAAGAAAATGACAAATCTTTATACAGAGAAATGTCCATAGAGTGCAGGTAAAGTAGTTTTTGCGATCTAATTTTTAGTGATGTGAAGAATATAATTCTGCTCCAAATAACCTATGCCAGCCAATTGCCGGAAGAAGTAAAAAGTGCAAGCGTGTTGATTCTGTCATTTCCAGGCATTATCATAATTGGAGCCCTTTAAATGTCTCATCACCGTAAACGGCGTTTGTGCGGTAAATTGTAGCTCAATTTAGCCTGTGCCTTGGAACAGAGCATTGTATAGTCTGATGTATTCAGCTGTGACAGGCACCTGGGGGAGAAGCTTGCCTGCTATCAGTCTCTAGAATAGGGAAGTAGCCTGAGGTAAGGCTTGGAGGGGGGCGTTTAATAGTAGATTCATCGTGGCGGCGCACAAAGAGGAATTTTTATCGTTTTTCAAGAATGTTTATTTGAGGCTAAATTCACACAACCACATCCATGTGACGTCTGTCCATCCTGTGCTACTTAGCATAAGGTCTCAAAAGAAAAAGGTCCCTGCTTCCTCCTAATGGGATCCAAAGCCCTTATCCTGCTTTTAGTCCAAAAAGAACTAGGGCAGTGTGAATTTCAATATTATGCACATATTAAGGTAAGTCTAAGAGGCCGTTTTTTTTTTCTGACGGTTTTTAACCCCTTAGTGGCCAAGCCTTTTTTTTCCAGGGCTGTGGAGTCGGAGTCGTCATAAAATGGACCGACTCCCAAAATATATAATAATTTGGTCCAGTTAGTTCGATGCAGTGCAAAGAGCAAGAGGAATTGGGTCCGGCCAGTGCTACTGTTCCCATATCTTAGACCTCATCACATGAGGAGTGTAAGTGATGACATGGAGCAGGCAAAGCGCTGCCCCAGTGGAAAAGATTCCGCTCCCAGGGCAAACGGATTTCCGAAAAAATTTTCACCTGTTTTCAAAGAAGTAGAAGAGTTCAACCATTCATCAGTCCTGACTGTGGCTGAGGCAATTCCTTTATACCCGGACATTGTTAGAGATGTTGCCCCTGTGGTCACCGCTTTTGCCACCAACCCAAGTTAGTGTAGAGAGGCCGTTCTCTAGCCTGGAAATAATGAGATCAGATGTGAGGTCATGTTTTGCAGGATCTGATGGAGGCAATGCTATTTCTCAGAACAAATTCAGAGACTCCACAAATGTTCCTGCAGTGTTTTCCATATTTAAAATTTTTTGTGTCCCTAAAGTCATGTCCCAATAAATATATTTTACACTGACAAGCAAAATGGTAACAAATGTTTTTAACTTGTGACTTTCAGGCTCCATATCTCTCCATCCACTACAGCTTTGTACATGAGGCTACTGTAATTTTATATACAGTCATCTTACCTATCTTATACATAAATGTGACTTGCAAGTATTTAGCATCTGCTTAGTTCTGCAGATTTTTTCCTGTAACTGCTTAGTTTACAGTTTTGCTCCTAAAAATCAAAATGTTAATTTTTATCATTTTGTTTAGTATTTGGGAAATCCACCTTTTTGGTTTCAATACTGCCTGAATCCTTCTGGGCTCTGGGTCAGAATCAAGCATATCTTTGAAAAAAATTTCTGTTTCCAGGCCCTCGTCTACACATTCCCAATCTTGGTGCAGACTGGACTTGGATACAAATACAGCTTTTTCTTCAACTCCACCCACAAGTGTTCAAAAGATCAAAACATTGTTACCCTTTTGCTTGTGTCTGTTCTACCTAAATAGCTTGATTATTGTATCATAAAGTGATACAAAGCCTGATGTTACCATTTTACTACAGTAAAGTTATCACTTAAACATGCGCCGTGTATGAGGGAATCAGGAGTCGGTGTTGGAGGTTTGGGAAATTGAGGAGTCGGGGCTTTGGCTTGCTGACTCCACAGCCCTGCTTTCTTCACATTCGTTTTTTTCCTCCTCACCTTCCCAGAGCCATAACTTTTTTTATTTTTCCACCTACATAGACACATGAGGGCTTTTATTTTGTGGGACGAGATGTACTTTCTAATGATGTTATTCATATTACTATAGAAGATACTGGGAAACCACAAAAAATTCTAAGTGGGCCAAAATGTGAACAAAAATGCACTTGCGCCATGGTTGCGGCGGTTTTGCTTTTTCGCCATTCAATATTCGGTATAAATTATGTATTATCTGTTTTCTACAGGTTGATAAAAATCCGGCAATACCAAACCAAAAATGTAGGGTTTTCGTGATATTTTGCTACCGTAAAAAAAAAAAAAACCAAACAAAAAAACCCCCTCTATTTTTAACATTTTTGCCAGGGCGCCATTTTCTACGACCAATAACTTTTTTGTACTTTTACCTACAGACTTGATTTTGTGGCCTGAAGTGTACTTTTTATTTGTACCAGTTTGGAATACATGTGACTTTTTTGATCACTTTTATTCCAATTTTTAGGGGACGGAAGGGACCAAAAAAAGTAATGTATTGGATTTTTTTTATTCTATGGTGTTCAGCATACGGGATAAATGATGTAATATCGTAATAGATCAGACTTTTACGGAGGCGGTGGCATCAATTTTATGTCACTTTTATTATTATTTTTTTTTTTTCAACAAAGTTTATTGAGGAGGTTGTGTAACAGTCAGTATGAAATAGATGGCAATATCATATGCATAAAGAATGTGGGAAAAACAGCAAAAATGAAAAATCACAATGAAAGCCAGACCTACAACGCCAGCAAGAAATGACAACATAAAGTATCATCCTATCCGGATATGATAAAATCTAAGTCCAGTATACAAAACTAAAAAATATACATTCCAGAACTAATCTCAATAACAGAAGTCAGGCAGATGGTCATTCTAGAAAGATGTAAAAACCGCATTTGGAGAACACTTTGTGAACATATTTAAATATCATCAATCATATAAAATCAAGCAATCAATCATAACCAAGCGAACAGGAAAGGGATGTAAGGAAAGGAAACCAGCTGAACGGTCATCAGGAATTATTATTTTATAAAATAGCAAAAGAGGGGGTGATTTGAACTTTTAATAGGGGGTGCGATTGTTTATACAGCCAATTGCATTGTAATACAATGCAATAGGGAGTACAAATATGGCGGCTTTACTACTTCCTGCCAAAACCTGATATGAATGGGGCCTTAGCCTAGTGCCGTCTCCTTACACTATATGAAGAGAGGATTATAGAAAGTCTATGAGCACGTAATTAACTAGTGAAGAAACACAGAGCTCAGCTAAACGCTTTTGTCACGGTTTTTAGCGACTAATGGCGGTCTCTGCATCAGGGCACTTAGCACATTTTTTTTTATTACCATTTTTATGCCATAGATCAGGGGTCAGCAACGTCAGCTCTCCAGCTGTTGGGAAACTACAACTCCCATGATGCAATTATATAATAGATATAAGTGGGGATAATTGGAGATGTAGTTTACCAAAAGCGGGAGAGACGACGGTGCAGGCCCCTGCCGGAGAGGTTTCCAGTCCTCAGTCAATCAGTGTTCATGGTGTGCACATGTGACGCAGATTGGCTGCAGGATTATCATCAGAACCGACCCCTCCTCTGACGAGACCCCCTGGAGATAAAATGTGCAGAGTCATTGACTGGATATTCCAGCAGCAATCATGGTGATTGGTTGGATATTGCAGCCCGTCGCCTTGCTCCTCTAATGACACAATGCACGGGCATCAGAGGTGCACACCCATTGGCTAGAATATTCAGCCAATCGCCATGCACGTTGTAGTGGGTATACCTAACTCACAGCCAGCAGTTGGTGTGTGCATGGGAACGCATGCACCCAGCTGGATCTTCCAGCCAATTGCAGCGTGCTCTTAGCAATGGCCTCCCACAATGTCTGTGGCAGCTGCTGCCTCCTGAGGCATCGGAAATTGCGGCTGGATTAAATTTATGGAGGCCGATGAGAGGCCATCGTAAGCTGAACCCATCGCAACCTCAAGCCACTGTATCTTGGCGGACCCCTATACTCGCTTGAAGAGGTTTTCTCATCAAGCTTTCACAGACACTGTGTTTCACAGACAGCTTCAGACTCACACTTCCTGTTCAAGTATAACCAGAGTAAATGCAAAAAACAGATTTTACTCCAAATTCCACAAAATGGTCAAAACAGATACCAAAAGCAACGAGGTGTTCCTCTTCGTTAATTCCCAGGTCCCCCAACTCCTCAGACTTAAAACACAATTGAGCAGGACAACCTTGATAGTTATGTTCACTCCACGGATCGTCCAGCAGCTGTGGGATGCAGTGGGCTCCGGGCACCTGTGACAACCTACCAGGACCTTATCGAGTCGCTCCAAGACTGTCCAGCTGCCCACTGCGGTTGCTCTGGATATTAGCAGTAGGTCATATTAATGCGACTCAGCGGTCTACATCTATCATATTATACCATATAATATAAATATAGTCAGGGCTGAATTAAATTCCACCAAGAGAATCGGTACTAGTAAGGGTATGTTCACACGGCAATGTGCGCCGCAATACGGCGGGTGTTTTAGAAGTACGTGCTAGCCAGCGTGTACTTGTAAAGCGCAGGGGAGCCGGCCCCATTCACTTTCATTATCCACGGAGCATAAGCGCCGCGAAGAAGTGACATGTCAATTCTCTCTCCTGGCGTACAATACGCGTGCAACGTATGCCGGGGGAGACCGATGTAATTCATAGCTCTCTATGAGAGATATGAATTACCGTAATTGTAGGGCGCATTTCAGGTGTATTGAGGCACAAATATGCAGCAAAATACGCCCCGCAATTACACCATGTAAACATACCCTAAGACATCTGGGATTCAGTGGCGCTTTAAAGGGGTTTTGCCAGGACATGAGTTCCTTACCTCCTTATCAGCACGGGAGTAGAATATAAACAAATCATGCTGAGTCATGAAAGCTGCAGGGGAGAGAGGGAGGAGAGAGGAATAAGGGAGCGTCTCAAAACTTAACTCAAATAATAACTTTACAACAGTTGATTCTCTATACAGCAAGACACAGGCTCATACACTGCACTCACTCCCCAGCCCCTTGAAGCTCATTCATTTTCCCTGTCATCAGATAAGTGTTTCACGCAAGCCGGCCTGTCAGCTCCTCGTGTCTAATGCAAGCTTTCAGGTAACTAAGGGGCACTGAGCAATGCTGTAGCTCTCAGAGAGTCTTCACTTTTTGTAATCACATATATTTAGAAAAGTGATTAAATACCCATTTTGGAGGATCCCATGTCAACATTACATCGTGGCAAAACCCCTTTAAGTAAAACGATGAGTCTACAAGTAAGCACCATCGAGCTGGGCTGTAATTGCACACAATCCTACCAACAGAAAACAGAAGTCTTTTAGTCATCAGTCACGAAGAAAATGGAGCAGAAGTGGATGGAAATATTTTAGACGCAGCAGATTTAAGAAGTGGACTTCTGTTTTTTCTTATTGGCAGGAACATATTGTTCACACTTCTTAATAACTTACACCCAAAATACATTGTACTTCCTTCCCAGTTCATCATTCACATAGATATCAAAATGCAGGGGATTTACGTCCACAATCCTATCACATGAAAATGTAACATCTTAACCCCTTACTGACCAGCCAAATGTTTCTGTTCAGGATCTGATACCTGTATTTTTTCATTGTCCTGGCTGTATAAGGCTTGCTTTCATATACCAGAAATTGTAATGGTTCTCCATAAACGACGGTGCAATTTATATATTTAGGGCATGTTCACACAGCGTTTCCTCACCCAAAACCTCATCCCAACCACATCAAAACCTCGCCTGAAACACGCTTCTTCCGACGAGGTTTTTGACGAGGCTTTGATCAGGTTTTGGATCAGGTTTTCAACAAGGTTTTCACCCATACAAATGATTAGCTAGGACAAAAACCGCAGTGAAAACTGCGGCGAAAACGCGCCAAAACCTCGCCTACAATGCACTTCAAGAATTGACATGACACTTCTTTTTCATTTCTTCCAAAGAAGCGTGTAAAAACCTCATCATGTGTGAACTACAACGAGGGTTTACATAGGAATCAATAAAAACTGGGGGGGTTTTGGACTTTTGGGACGAGGGAAACGCCAAAAATCTCGTCCCAAAATCGCCGGTAACAGGGCCCACTTTATTTTTACATTTTAAGTTTAAGGGCCCATGAAAGAAAAAGTCTAAACTTTTTTGTTTTGCCCAACAACCACCAAGCTCCCTTTCGTTTTTTTTCAAGCCTATATGAAAAGGGATATCTGGGTTTCTAGGGCAACACGGGAAATCCCTTTCTCAACTTCTTATACTGAGGCCTAAAAATTTAAGGGGGTTTCCACAATGATATTTCGGGGGGTTTCTTTACCTTTAACGGTAAGGGGGATTACGGTTTTTTTATGACCATTTTTTCGTGTATTTTGGCCGAACTGGGGCTCTATAAATGACGATAAACGCCCATATTATGTAATGCTAGCTCCATAAGAGAACTATGGATTACGCTCCTCTCACCATCACTAAATTACATCATATTGTATAATGCGGAGATAAGGACACGTCAAGATCATGTCCATGGCCCACGGCTGCCCCCCCGCATGTCGGGTAGCTCGCCCGATCAACACGAGCTCTAACAACCCGGCGGACTGTCGTGTGAACATACCTAATGGCTGCAATGCGCCTGGCACACACCCATACGGTAAAATCCCCGTACTCATTGAGTGCCATGTTAAGCCTACATATTTCCGGTGCACGCTCGCAAGAAGTAGTGACGTGTCACTTTTTTTTTTTTTTACATTATTTTTATTAACATTTTCAAAATATTAAGCACAAACAAACAATACCCCCAACATGGGGGAAGAACAAAGACAAATCGGGAAAGGGGGAAGGGATGGGAGGGGAATGTAGGGGAAAGAGCGGATGTAAGGAAGGTTAAATAAATATACATTATATATATATATATATATATACACACATACATACACACACACACATATACATATATACCATCTGTAAATATACGAATGTAAACAAAGGAATGGTGGAACTACAATTATCAAGTATCAAACATGTCATGCCAAGCAGATTACCGGACAATATAACCGGGGTCAAGCATGTTCAAGACACAACAGGGCAATGCCAGAACCACATAGAAAGACAAACTATGCCGGAAATAATGCAGTTCTCTTTCATAAAGTCCAACCTACTCAAATATGCCATCTAAGACATCCTAAAGGAGAAAAAAAAAAAAAAAAAAAAGGGGGGGGGGGGAATATCCAGGGGGGCGCGGGTCCCCCCACAGAGGAGGCGAAAAGAATAATGACCACAAGTCGATGTCAGTCTCCACTCAGCAGGGTGGCGAAGTATCCAAGATCGGGGGTTGACCTCCAGCAACACACTCCAAATACCAAGTGGTATATGGAAAACAGGAGCGTATGCGGGTTTTGTACATGATCTGGAAGAAGATTAATTATGGGCTGCCAGGTTAGGAAAAAAGCTTCAACTCTTGATTCTTTCTGTAAAGAAGCATCCACCCAATCCATACGCAGCAAAAAAGATAATTTCTCTTAAAATAGCCGCAAAGATGGGTGAGAGGGGCCTATCCACGCTTGGAGTAGTGACGTGTCACTTCTTTCTGGACACTTACACTCCAGGGAATACTGGACAGCATAGGAGGCCGGCCCGTAGCGCTGTTGCCAGCCTAGCGCACACTGTCACCAGCAGGCGTATATCGGTATGCACAGGTATGTACCTATTCACATCTATATCTGTATGGTGCAGAATAGGACAAATCCTTCAGAACATAAGGCGTAGTTTGTAACCGCTCTCCATGTCTCTCCTGAACTTAGGTCCCCTTCTCTAGGAGTATGTTCACACAGCGTATTTCAGCATGTAACGGCACTGCAATATGCCCAAATTACGCTCTGCAAATAGGGTATTTCATAGCTCTCATTGAGTGCTATGAATATCTGCTGTATTCCCCAGTGTACAATACACGCTGGGGCAAAGAACTGACATGTCGCAGGCGTATAGTGGCATGCATAATACGCTTCGAAATACTGGGTGTGAGCACACCCCAATAACAATTTAAGGGGGTTTAACTTATTAGGGAAATGTTATGACGTTAAAGGGGTTTCACCACTTTGCAAAATCCCTTCCGAGGCCAGCTCATGGCTCGCTACGAGCCGGCCTCGTACAACGGGGAGATGGCCACACTTGTGCATTTCTCACTGTTCATTCCTATGGTATTGTGCTCGGCTACTGTATATTTGGAACTCCCCTAGATACAGACAGAAGAAAGCTGCGCGACCGAGGACCTCTCCCGTTTTCTGAAGCTGGCTTGCAGTGAGCCATGAGCTGGCCTCAGAAGGGATTTTGCAAAGTGATGAAACCCCTTTAACTTCATAACATTTTCCTAATAAGTTAAATGAAAATGGCTTTTCTAAATTAGACAACCCCTCTAAGATTTACGAGGGAAGGACTCATTTCTTCTCGACCTTGACTGAAGTTTTACAGGATGGGGGAATTGGCGTTCGTACATGCACTAGTGAATATAGTCGAACGGGGAAAAATCTCTCCTTGAGGAGAGGAACCAATAAATTGATTGGTGTGAGGATTTACTTGCCATTCTGACCTCACTGACTGTTTTGCATAAAGCAATGGCTTACGGGAAAAGAACTGAGGAGCTCCACAGCGCACTCTACTGGAAGTAGTTATGCTCTGTTCACATGTAGCTCGCAGGAGCCTAGCTATGTGAATGTAGAGCACCTATGACTTGGTGTCATACAGATGCCTTCACCTGACAGCGCTCTTACAGACAATTTCATTTTAAGTATACCATACAAGATATCATAATGATCACCTAGCAAACGCAATCTATAAAATGTGCTCTATTTGATCATGTATATCAAAGTTAAAAAGTCTAATGCTCACTGCAGGATATGTATCTGTGGAATAAAGCATAAAATGTTAAAAAGTGCCCTCATTAAAATATGCTCAATGTGCTGCCAGCAATATAAGGTAGTGACAAAATAAGCAGGTGACGGTGCTTTCATGCGCTCGCACAACCTGCCGGAGCTCAGGTTTAATGAGCACAGAACATTGTTGCCTCGTGCTTTTGATGTGAGAAAGACGGCTTCAGGATTTACCGCCTATAAATGAATAGGATGGAGTTCTGCAGACAAGCCCAGAGTGATGAATGGAGACTTAGAAACTCACCGCTGACCACACACTGGTCACAGAGGAGGGCTGCAATTTACACAGTGTACTCTATCATTATTGCTGCCACATGTCAGACAGCTGGAGAAGACCAGCCACGTCAATGATCGCTTAAAGGGAATGGGTCATCAAAAAATGACTTCTTGTTTAACTCACATTTTTATGTTAAACACATTTTTTAGGAATTTTTGGTTATGTTTTTTTTTAATTTTCCAGATCACTTTCAATATTTTTTTAATAATTCCTAAGTCCTGCAGTTTTCACTTTGGCCACTAGGCCTAATAATCGTCTGACACTTCCTGCTCTGTTTAGAGAGCTTTTCAGCAGTGTGCTCATTATCAGTAACAGCAGGGTCACACTGAAAGGAGACCCCATTGTGTACAGATAACACAGAATCCACCAGTCACAAGAGGAGACGTCACAGCTCCCCGCCCCCCTCTCGCCCTCCCTTCACAGTGACAACTCTCCTATACAAGTCTATGGGACAGAATCTCTCAAGAATCCTATGGGCATGAAGCTTCTGTAAAGTATCTCTCCGACTGCTGTTAAAGCAGTGCAAGCAAGAATGTCTTCCCCACAATCATATATAGACGGACGAATTGAGAAATCTACAATCAGGAAATAAAAACGACTGAGGGGAAAAGAATACGGATCAGGGGCTTGATTTAATAAGTAAGAAAAAAAAAATTGGCGACAGATTCCCTTTAAAGGGGGACGTTACTGCATCTTGGTTCCATATCCTTCCAATGAATCGTCTAAACAGTGCAAAGTCGCCTCCCTCCTTCAAATTTAGCTTTGTTTTATAGTTGCTAAAAGTGGCTCAGACCAAAAAATGAGGAAAAGTTATAAAAACTGTTGCAAGAGACAGTGGAAAAGTAACTAGATGGGTTCACACAATGCGGATGCATGTGATACTAAAATGCACATCTACCGGATGATTTAGACACCAAAATACGTGTCAAAAGATGCCTCACCTGTGCCCCATTAGTGCCACATAGTGCATTTTTTACACATTATTTTATGTGTTGCATGACCGGTAAAAAAACAAAAACGAGTGTGCATGTCAATGTAACGCGTGTTCTACATATGTAATTTTACAATGGAGAGTCAATAGAATTGTAAAAAACACACCAAATTACACATGTAGGTGGTATAATTTAATGTGTAAAAAGCAACAAATAAAATTAAGTTGGTTGTAGCAAAAAACATAAGAAGATAAAATCAAAAATATGCGTCCAAAAAAACATAAAAAGGCACCCCACGCAAACGCGTGTGAGTACACATGAAGCAAAACACAAAAAACATGTTTCTCAATGAAATGTGTGTATTGTAGAGCAGAATTTGTATGTCATCTAAACATGGCCCTAGGATAATAGAAGCCGACTAGTTGTTGGTGGCAGGGCTTACTGAAGCTTTAATAACTCCTCACCCGCGTTTGTATTGGTGGAGGGAGGAGTGGTGGGTGGTATATTGGGTTGTTTGACAGAACAATATTACAAGCAGCAAGTCATAAATACGCTAAATATCTGGCTTCAGCCAATGATTAGACAATTTCTGTGTGATGCACAACCACTGGTAAAAATGGTCATCATCACCCTTAGGGCTTGTTCACAAGGCGTTTTTGGACACGATTTCGGGTCCGTGCTGCATCCGACAATCGCACCCAAAAACGTAACGTTGATCGGATCCAACACGCAGCTGCGTAATTGGATCTGTGTTGGATGCAGCAGGATCGCACGCTTTATTATAGGGCTCCTGCTCCATCTTTCGGAAAAACAGATCCGAAAGACGGATCCAACAGACGCAATGAGACACGCAACGGCGATCATTCATGTGAACGCCGATACATGTTTTACATTGTGAGCAGTGTAAAACACACTGCTAATTGTCAGATGCTTGTTTGGGTCGGTCTAGACAGAACCAAAAAAAATGCGTGAAAATACCTTACAGGCATGTCCCCACTGCACGGGTTTTCGGTTTTTCAGACCGCCTAAAAAACCGGCCGAAAATGAGCACAATGGTGCTCTATGGAAAACCCTGCAGCAGTCCCCACTGCACGGGTTTTCCGCCCGGCGGTTTTGTCGCCGGCGGACCGGCTGACAAAACATTGAACATGTTCATATCTTCCGTCTGGTTTCCGGACGGAACATGTGCATCTCAATGGGAGGGGGGAGGGCTCTTCTTCGCTCATCGCGGAGAAAAGCCCCCCCCCCCCCCCCCCGCGGCCGTGGGGGACGGGCCGCAAAACCGACAAATACCGGGCCCGGGAAACCGGCCGGTAAATTTGTCCACTGCCGTGTAAACGGCCCCTTAGGGTGCTTTCACACGGTGCGTTTTTTATGGGTTTTTTCAATGCGTTTTTTGTGCAGGAAGGCACAGCAATTAATGCTGTACATTGCTGCACAAAAAAACGCATTGAAAAAAACGCATCAAAAACACACCGTGTGAAAGCACCCTAAGGAAACGTTGACCCAGCTTATTTAATAGCAAATACATTATATAGAACAACATTAGAGAACAGCTTCAGTGTGATCTCCTTGGAGATGGTTACTGGTCACTGAATATCACTTTCATCCAACCCTCCACTCTCCAGGACTGTTTTGCTTTATTCCACTATAATCTTGTTTTCGTCTTGTTTAGGTGTTAGTGTAGATTTTCTTTTTGCAAATCCCATTCCATTCAGCCAATTTTTTACAGTTCTGGTTGCTATTTCCACTGATCTGTTTTCAATTTGTTTTCTATTAGGTTTTTTATTCTCAAGGCATATTGGTTTGAGATTTCTATCTTGACGCCTTCCTTTGTCTACCAATACATTTTCTTTCGATAAACTTCCCATTTTAAGTGGTACAAAATTCTACACACAATTGACAAGAACAACCAACATCTCCTCCCATACTCCATGCTGTATTTCCTTCATGAAGGAAATCAATGAAATTTTCAAATCTCCATAAACAACCAACATCTTCTAGCACATTCTTTGTTGGATTTCTATATGGGAAAAATGTTGTACAATTGACAATCCTCTCTTTGATGCCATGTTTTCTTTCCCAATCACCCATGTCCAACAGCTCGGTAAGATCTTAAAGACTTTTTGTTGTAATTGCAAATTAATTTTCATTTTTAGACGTATGTGGGTATTTGTTTCAGAAATACAAATTACTCTACGATTCCATCATTGTTTTCCCTTAACATTCAGGGATTCTATAATTTTTCTTCTACTTGATCTGAATATGCCAGTCAACAAAATCAGAAACTCCAGCTGCCGACACCCTTACAAAATCAAAATCTGCCAATTTTCACAGCAACATATTTTTCTTCATCCGCACTATGGGTGTTTTCACACAGTGCATTTTTGGTGCGTTTGTTTAATCTGTTTTTGGTACAGGAAGGCACAGCAATTTATGCTGTACATTGCTGCACAAAAATCACGGCAAAAGTCGCGGTTAAAAAAAAAAATTGCAAATTTTTTACTGCGATTTTTTGGGCCGTGATTTTTTTGTTGCAGCAATGCACGCATTAATTGCTGTGCCTTCCTGTACCAAAAACAGATTAAACAAACGCATCAAAAACGCACTGTGTGAAAGCACCCTATCACTTATTTCTCCATCAACACCGCTATATGAGGCAGGGCTATGGTGTCAGTAAGCCAAAGCTCAGACTCCTCAGCTCTATTTCCCTAAGGCTATGTTCACACGGCTGATTTTGGGACGGATTTCGTTCTGTATTGCGCACCCTACTGCGCTGTAATACGGCCAAACTCCGTCCCAGTCATTACGGTAATCCACAGTTCTCATAGAGAACTATGGATTCCGTCTCCTCTCCCCGCTCGCACAATACAGCGAGCGGGGAGAAAGTGACATGCACATTGTCCCGGCGGGATACGCGCCGTGGATAATGAAAGTCTATGGGGCAGGCCCCCCCCACACGCACCGTAATTGCGGGCGAAATCCGTCCCGCAATTACGGCGTGAATCAGCCGTCTGAACATAGCCTTACTCTGACTCCCTCATAGATGCCGCGTGTTTAAGTGATAACTTCACTGTAGTAAAATGGTAACCTCAGGCTTTTCCTCACCTTCTGATACAATAATCAAGCTATTTAGGTAGAACATAAAATATATTTATTTATTGAACACAAAAAACTTTAATAAATTGTAAATATGAAAAACGCAGAAGTGGAAAAAAAAAATTCAATAAAAACACACTGAATAACATTTGTTGAGTCTATGAATTTGTTCCGAGAAATAGTATTCCCTCCATCAGATCCTTCTTCACAGACGACCTCACATCAGATCTCATTCTTTCCAGGCTAGAGAACGGCCTCTCTACACTAACTTGGGTTGGTGGCAAAGCGGTGACCACAGGGGCAACATCTCTAACAATGTCAGGGTATAATGTCAGGGTATGGGAGCAGCAGCACTGGCAATTCCTCTTGCTCTTGGCACTGCATTGAACTGTAGCAATTTATATATTTTTGGAGACGGTCCATTTAATAACGACTCCAACTCCACAGAGCTGATATGAGGGCTTGTAATTGTAACTATTTTTAATGGCAGTAATTAATTTATTGTGTAATGGATTTAGATTTTTTTTCACTGTGAAGTGCAAAAAAAAAACAACCTTAAAAAGCCATTATTTCCTGGGTTTAGCGTTTAATCCATTCATCTTATAGTAAAAATAACTTTCTTCTACATAGGAAGATTATGTAAATAACAAATTTATATGGTTTTTTCATATTTTACATTAGCAAAATAATTTAAACCTTTGCTTTATGTCATCAAAAAGTCCAATTGTTTGATGTATCAGTCCCAAGCGACCCTATCCGTCTTCATTTTCCCTTGACTCAAAGAATTTCCGGGGTGAGCTTTTCGGGCAGCTAAAATGAAAAAACCAAAAAAAAAAGCCAGGTGCCAGTGTGAACAGAGCCTAAGATGTTGAATCATTTTACCTGAAATCCAATGTAAGGGTGTGCTCACACGGCAGAGAGAAAATGCAGGTCATGTTTTTTGGCACGTAGGGAGATGCCTTTTGTCCACGATTTTTAGGGACTAAGCCGTCCCCGTTCCCCCACATGTTCATGTTCTGCCCCAAAAAGCGGCGAAGAAAAACTTTTTCTAAGTTTTTAGATACGCCGGTGGAGTGAAAAACAGTCCTGCAGAAAATCCGTGCAGTGTATGGCTTTTCAATTTAAAGGGGTTGTCTCATCAAGATTGCTTTTTTTTTGTTTTAAAAATTTGCAGAAAAAAAAGTCACTTTTCCAAAAGTCCATTAACGTGTCTTTCCTTTTTCCAGTTTTCCCCTCTTGTATGGGGTGAAACGCTCCCCAGGTCGCTATGCTACAGCCTGGGTTTACTGCAGCCCAGTAGAAGCCAGTAAACTTTTCCCCGAATTTAAAGTGAAACCAAGAAAACAGGATGAGGGAAGATGAATCAATGTAGTGAGACAACCCCTTTAAGTATATGTAAAAGGTTGACAATCCGTTTACAGACGGCTTTTAAATCCGAAAACCACCTGTAAATCCAACTGAAAACCTGTGCCGCGGGGACGGGCCCTAAATCCAAATAATAAAGTAAGGAGCGGGGCCATGTAACCAAGTAAACTCTGCTTCTTGCATCTGGGAGAAACACACAAGAGTATTCTGGATTCTGTATCAATCAATACATATAAGAGGATTCAGGATGAGCTCAGTGGAGTAAGCTTCTGATTAAGTAGGTGCTGGGAAGGTTTGCACAGCACCAGAATGTGACATGGAGTCCCCCCATCTGGTGCACACATTCCAGCAAGGACACTACAAGCCGTGTGGACTAAAAAGGTTCCCGGAAGCTTGTACAACTCCGGCCCCATATACAACTGGGGCCCTTTTTTACAAACTAATTACATGAAAATAAACATTTAAGTGGAAAATATCTCCGTTCCCAAGGTCACATTCAGGTCCGTCAACAGTCACAAGACCGGGTTAAAGGGAATTTCCCGGGTTTGGCCCATTTTACAACAGCGTTTTGGGGATTCCAATTTTTAAAAAAACTTTTACCCCCCGGGCGCCATGATGCAAAACCCAAAAGGGTCCCACCTGACTTTTAAAAGGGGACTCCCTACGGCCCCGGGGTTTTTTGGGGCCCGGTTTTCGACTTTGCAGACCGCCTGAAAAAAACCGGCCCCAAAAAGAGCAAAAAACGGGGGCTCCCGGGGAAAAAAAACCCCGGGAGATCCCCAAAAAACCCCGGGTTTTTCCCCGGGGCCCCAAGGCTTTTTTTTACAAAAAACATTCTTCCCTCCGTCCAGCTTTAGGGCGGGAAACTGTGCATTGAAAGGGGAGGGTTTTCTTTTTCTAAACGCGGAAAAAAAGAAAAGGCCCCCCCCCCCCCCAAAAACCGGGGGCCCAACAGGAAAAAATAAAGGGCGGATAAAACGCCGGTATTTGTCCCCTTGCCGAAGGGGACGCGCCTAAGGGAAAATTTCACACGGCCCGATTTGCATGGAAAACCACGCCAGGAAACGCGGGAAATTTTGGACTGGAAAAAGGCGCCCATTTTTTTTGAGGCCCGGTTTTTTCCCGTTCCCTACTTTAAAGTTCTTATTTCTATTAGGGGAAAAAAGGGAAGGAAGGGTTGCAGTAGGGTTTTGGGTGCGGATTGTTTAGGTTTGATCACAAATGAATCCTGTCAAATTTAGTTTTCCAAATCCTTGTGGGGAAAAGTACCCCACTAGGCTATGTCCCAAAACCCGAATGGGGGTTTTTGGGCTGATTTTGAGGGCTGTTTTTGGATTTGGGAAAAATTTTGAAAAATCGGGCTGTTTAAAACCATCCCCCTTAATCTTAAAGGGGGTTTTGCAAAGAGTAATGTTGACGTGGGGGTCCCCCGAAAAAAAGGTTTTAATCACTTTTCTAAACATTTTGCCATTAAAAAAATGCGCCTGAGAGAGCTTTCAGGGTGCCCTTTCCCCGCCCCTTTGTTACTTAAAAGCCTTTTTATTAGATAAAGACCGACAGAGCTGTGGTGGGGTTGAGAGAGAACACTTATTTAATTTCCCCGGGGGTGAAAGGGAGCTGAAGAAAATTTTTAAGGACCGGGTAGAAGTATTTTTTGTTTTTGTATACAGAATCCACTAGTTCTAATGTGATTATCTGAGTAGATCCCTGCTTTATCTGATGACAGGGAACATGAAGAAGCTTTCAAGCTGCTGTGGAGAAAGGCGTTGTCTTTTGTATACAGAATCCACTAGTTGTAGTTTGATTATTTGAGTGAACATTTTACATGATCCCTTTGCTTCTTAGCAGATAAGGCACGTCCTGGCAAAACCCCTTTAATCGAAAATCCGAACTGTAGTCTTCATGGCGCTGATTTTCTGTGGTCTGATTTCAAAACAGCAGTTTTTGTTCAAAAACTTGGAGCATGCACAATAATCAAACGGTTTTTCAGACAGATTTTGAACTTTCTCAAAAGACAGAGAAATAGAAAACTTAACCAAAATCTAAAGTCTAGTAAAATCAGTTCAAAATAATTTTTTTCTGTTCATATTCGGATTGAAAATCCTACAGCATTTCGATCTCTGTCATGCAGCCCAATAAGGGTATGTTCACACGGCTTATTACAGGGTGTACACTACGCCCGCAATTAAGTGGGGTCTGCGGGAGTCGTGCTGATCGTCGCATACTCCCGAGGCGGGGGGTGGGCGCCAGCCCGCCGACCCAATAGACTGTCATTACTCGCGTAAGTGCCGTGAATAAAGGACATGTCAATTATCTCCCCGCGCAAACAATACGATCGTATTGTATAAGCGGTGAGAGGAGGCGTAATCCATAGTTCTCTATGAGAATTGTGGATTACCGTAATGATTGGGGCGCATGTCGCACGTATTCGAGTGCAGTACGCTCACAATACGTGGCGAAATGTGCGCCAAAATAAGCCGCGTGAACATAGCCTAAGGCGTTGGTGCCCATCATGTAATGGATGCAGCACTGATGATATGTTTCAGCTTTCTGTTAGGGGATGTTCACACAGCGTTTTTGAATGAATACGTTTTCGATCCAAAAAACGTATTCAAAAGCGCTGTGTAAAACACATCCAGCATGAACCCAAAGTGTGCTGCGTGTCTGGATGCGATTTTGCTGCAGCAGAAACCCACCCTTTAGTCTTAAATAGGGTGGCTGCTGCGTCAAACGGATCAAGAATTTTGAATGGATCTGAAAGACGCATCAGAAAGATGCAGGTAAACACTCATCGGTGATCACTCGTCTGAACGCTAACGCGCCTTTTACATTGAAAGCAATGTAATCACACTGCACATTGTTAGCTGTGCGTTTGGGTCCGTTTAGGGTCCGAAACACAGATCCAAACACGCATCTAAGACCATCCCCTTATTATAACAGACTGGATTTACATCTGCTTCTGATATAAGCTTGATTAAAGGGTCTGTCCAGTCCAGGAATATTGGGGCACATTCAGAAATACTGTAACAACGAGACTAGTGCACTCTTGGGTATGTTCACACGATGCACTG
The DNA here is from genome assembly GCA_025379985.1 of Phyllomedusa bahiana. Classification (NCBI taxonomy): domain Eukaryota; kingdom Metazoa; phylum Chordata; class Amphibia; order Anura; family Hylidae; genus Phyllomedusa; species Phyllomedusa bahiana. The sequence goes on along the minus strand of JAODAL010002681.1, from coordinate 108,887 downwards.
CGGCGCGGACAGTACATCGGGTGTTTCAGGAGCTCGCACTGATCAGCGCCTGCAGCCCGCCAGCCCCATAGACATGCATTGCTCATGGCGCGTAATCGCCGCAAGTAATTGACATGTCACTTATCTCCCCGCGCGTACAATACGATGCAAAAAAGTACGAAAAATGGAAGATTGGAAATGGATGATTTGGAGCGATGAGATGAAAGTCAATAGACCGGGCTATGATGGGGGCAAATGGATGTGGAAGAATTAATGGGAAAAGGAGCGAACGGATCAAGAAAGTGAGTAAACTGTCAAGTTCGGTGGAAGAAACCTGATGATATGGGGATTTTTCATAGCTAAAGATGTTGGATACTTGACCAGGATCGATGGTGATCTCAATGCTGGGCTATAGGCGAGTTACTTCATACACTCGAGTACTATGGGTATGAAAAGGACGACACAGTGTTCCAGCAGGACAACGACCTGAAGCAGACGTCAAGGTTGGAGAAGGAACGGTTCAATGACAATGAAGTAGAGTTGCTGTATCGGCCTCCACAGTCCCCAGACCTCAACTCTATCGAACACTTGTGGGCAGAGTTAATGAAACAGCTGTATTCATACCCAAGTCCAGTCTGCACCAACATTGGGAATGTGTAGAAGAGACCTGGGATCAGATTTTGGTCAAGATATGCTTGAATCTGATCCAGAGCCCAGAAGGATCCAGGCAGTGCTGAAAGCCAAAGGTGGATTTACCAAATACTAACAAAATAATAAAAATTAACATTTTGATTTTTAGGAGCAAAACAATAACAATGCAGTTAGAGGAAAGAATCTGCAGAACCAATCAGATGCTAAATACTTGCAAGTCAAATTTATGTATAAGATAGGTAAGATGATGTCTATAAAATGATGGGAGCCTCATGCACAAAGCGGTAGTGGATGGTGAGATAAGGAGCCTGAAAGTAAAAAGATCAAAACATTCTTACCCTTTTGCTTGTCAGTGCATGTTCTACTTAAATAGCTTGATTATTGTATCATAAGGTGATAAACGGCCTGATGTGACCATTTTACTACAGTAAAGTTATCACTTAACACTAGAACTACTGATGGAGTCATTTTGACTCCTTTAGTTTTTTATTTCTCTTCTGTGACTACATTTTTCAGAATTTCCGGCTTTGAAAACTCGGTGACTTTTCCTCAAATATGATGTGAAAAAAGATTTTGTGAGAATAAATAATTTTGGTGAAAAATATGCGCGTTTTTTTCTAAATTTACCAAGAACTACTGAAGGGAGTCATTTTGACTCCCTACTATAATTTTGAGGTCCTTTTTGTCACTAAATGTTGCTATAAAGTTTTTGTGCATAATTTTTTTCACTCTGTCTTATTTACCCTGATGTTCATATAGATGTAGTTCAATTTACATGTCAACTTTTTACATTTTCCTTGTGTTCTACCTGCTTGTATTACTGTGTAATGCTGAACAAAATAGCTTGTTTACTCTAGGCTCTTATCTTATGCTAATGAAGGGTGGTGTTTTTCTAAGGTTCTAGCAGGAGACAGTATTCTGGATAGTAACTTTACTATCAGTTCAGCTGAAGAGACAAAGAGAACAGACGCAGACATACGAGCTCTGAAGACTCATACAGGTATGAATTGTTATGAAATAGTTTAGCTGCCTGGCAACTGATTCAGCCCACCTACTTTTGAAGGTGGCAGGACAGTTATTATTTCTTTTAGTTTTCATTTCATTTCTATTTTTCAGCAGGGAACTATATAGAATTATGGAATTTGTGAGGAATATGGAGAGAAGACGTTTGATAAAGCCTCAGGATATTCTGGCTACTTTGCAATCCATACCGGAGAATGAATCGGAATCCGAATTGCAGGAACATGTATTTGATTCTGACAGTGATGAAGATTTCATTCCTCAGAACATATCAAGTGAATCTGAAGACTCAGAAGGAACAAATCCAGAAGGTAAGTAGTTATGTGTATTTATTTGTTCTTCCACACACTGAGTTAGGGCCTGTGCACACTAGCAGAATTCTGGCTGAATAGCCATCTGGATATTCTTGCCGCAATACAGGCCGTACCTGCCCGCTCATGCCTGAAGCTCCGCTCCGAACCCCGCGCAAGCACGGCTCCGTCCCAGACAGCGGCTCCAGCCTGGGGTTCGGAGCGGAGCTTCAGGTATGAAACTCCGCTCTGTACCTGAGCGGGCAGGTACGGGCCGGATTGTGGTGAGAATATCCGGTCGGATATTCCGCCGCTAATCCAGCCAGTGTGCACGGACCCTTACAAAACAAAAATTCTAAATATTCATCAACTTTTTTCCAGATATTCCAAGCACATCAACTGGGGATCGGGCTCATGCAGTTATGTTGCCTCGTGACCATCCTCCTGGTCGTGGACAGAAAAAAACAGCAAAACGTCCCAGAAATGAAAGAACAACAGGTAACGATGGCGGCGAAGGTAATGCAACAACAACACCAGAGAAGGCGAATCTAAAGGGAAATTTACTAGTTTCAGCGGATGGTATTCAGTGGAAACCTGTTGAAATTGGAGAACACTTGCCTGGTAGGCGTGACAGCCAAAATATTCTTCGAGAAGCACCTGGCCCTACAGGATACGCCAGAAGAAATATCATTATGGATAGTCCTTTGTGCGCAGGGCGTTTATTTTCTGATTCATTTATATTGACAATATAAAGAAATGTACGCTTTCAGAAGCATGCTGTAACAATAATTTACAGTTTACTCTATCTGATGAGGAGCTAGATGCATTCATTGCGATATTCTATGCTAGTGGAATATCTGGCTCGAACCGTCACTCGATTAGCAGTTTTTTGGTGTAATGACTGGGGACTACCGTTTTGCAAAGCGACAATGTCTAGGGACCGCTTTGTTGAAATTATGAGGTTTCTCAGATTTGATGAGATATCTACTCGATCGGAGAGACTGCAAACGGACAAGTTTGCTCTATTTTCTACTGTGTGGGACAGGTTTATTGAAAATTGTATTGCTGTGTTACAAACCTGGCCCATACATAACGGTGGATGAGCAACTTTTCCCAAGCAAAACTAGGTGTCCATTCACGCAGTACATGCCTTCCAAACCAGATAAATATGGCCACAAATATTGGCTAGCTGTTGATAAGGATAGCAAATATCTGGCAAATGGCTTCCCTTATCTAGGCAAAGATGACACACGCCGTGCTGAGGACCGTTTAGCTGACCATGTGGTAATGAAGTTATTGGACCCGTTTTTGAAAAAAGGTCGCAATGTTACAACCGATCATTTTTTTTACTTCAGTAAAATTAGCTAAACAGCTAAAAAGCAAAGGAACAACCATCGTGGGAACACTGAAGAAGATAAGGCGAGAAGTGCCTAAAGAAATAAAATCCATGAAAGAGGAATTGTACAACACTAAAGTGTTTAGAAATGAAGACAATTTTACACTTAGGGCTTGTTCACACGACGTTTTTGTGATCCGTTTTACGGATCCGCAAAACGGATCTAACAATTGTCAGTGTGATTAACATTAAGTTGAATAGCAAAAAGCGCATCGCTGTTCTCACGGGAGATCAGCGATGCGCTTTTGATAGCTCTTCTGCACTGCGCTTTTCGCATCCGCTTTAAGAATTGACATGTCAATTCTTATTGCGTTTTACGCAACTGAACGCCCATAGGAGATAATGGAGTCCGCTTTTGGCACTTGTCCAAAAGCGCTCCACACTCAGGGTACGTAACAGCTGCGCTTTGCATCCTGAAAGCGGATGCGAAAAGCGCACTGGAAGGCTGGACGGGGATCGCTGGAGAGGTGTGCGGCGGCAGCGGGAGCGCAGGTGAGCAGAGCGGCGGCGGCGGGAGCGCAGATGAGCAGAGCGGCGGCGGCGGCAGCGCAGATGAGCAGAGCGGCGGCGGCGGCAGCGCAGATGAGCAGAGCGGCGGCGGCGGCAGCGCAGATGAGCAGAGCGGCGGCAGCGCAGATGAGCAGAGCGGCGGCGGCGGCAGCGCAGATGAGCAGAGCGGCGGCGGGCGGCAGCGCAGATGAGCAGAGGCGGCGGGCGGCGGGCAGCGCAGATGAGCAGAGCGGGGCCGGCGGCGGCAGCGGGAGCGCAGATGAGCAGAGCGGCGGCGGGCGGGCAGCGGGAGCGCAGAGGAGGTGAGCGTCGGCGGCGGCAGCGGGGAGCGCAGATGAGCAGAGCGGCGGCGGCGGCAGCGGGAGCGCAGATGAGCAGAGCGGAGGCGCGGCGGGCAGCGGGAGCGCAGATGAGCAGAGCGGGCGGCGGCGGGCAGCGGGAGCGCAGATGAGCAGAGCGGCGGCGGCGGCAGCGGTGGAGCGCAGATGAGCAGAGCGGCGGCGGGGGCGGGGCGCGTGGAGCGCAGATGAGCAGAGCGGGCGGCGGCGGCAGCGGGAGCGGCCAGATGAGCAGAGCGGCGGCGGCGGCGCAGATGAGCAGAGCGGCGGCGGCGGCCAGCGCAGATGAGCAGGCGGCGGCGGCGGCGGCAGCGGGAGCGCAGATGAGCAGAGCGGCGGCAGCGGGAGCGCAGATGAGCAGAGCGGCGGCAGCGGGGGCGCAGATGAGCAGAGCGGCGGTGAGCGGCGGGGGAGACATATATGATGGCTGGTGGGCCGACAGGCAGTTAATGGTACTTGGGTGGAGACAGGCAGTGAATGTAACTTGGGGGCAGACAGGCAGTGAATTGAACTTGGGGGCAGACAGGCAGTGAATGGAACTTGGGGGCAGACAGGCAGTGAATGGAACTTGGGGGCAGACAGGCAGTGAATGGAACTTGGGGGCAGACAGGCAGTGAATGGAACGAGGGGGCAGACAGGCAGTGAATGGAACGAGGGGGCAGACAGGCAGTGAATGGAACGAGGGGGCACGACAGGCAGTGAATGGAACGAGGGGGCAGACAGGCAGTGACTGGAACTCGGCGGCAGACAGGCAGTTAACGGAACGAGGGGGCAGACAGGCAGTGAATGGAACGAGGGGGCCATCCAGGCAGTGAATGGAACGAGGGGGCAGACAGGCAGTGAATGGAACGAGGGGGCAGACAGGCAGTGGGCAGACAGGCAGTGAATGGAACGAGGGGCAGACAGGCAGAGAGAGACCCCCCTCTGCCGAAAACGCATCCGAAAAGCGGGATTGCGTAAAACGCAGGTGAAAAAGCATTCAAAACGGATCCAAATAAAGTATCCAATGCTGCGTTTTGCGGATCCGCTTTCCGGATGCGCTTTTCAAGTGCCGAAAACGGATCCGTAAAAAGGATCCAAAACGCCGTGTGAACAAGCCCTTACAGTATATCAAGGAAAGGTCAACAAAAATGTTGTCATTTTGAGTTCCGTCCATCCAGATGTTGTTGTTGCGTCTGATTCCGCTAAAAAAAACTCCAGAGAAACGGTTAAAGTTTTACAATGAAAACAAAATATGGAGTAGATGTAGTGGTCAGATGGCACGAAAATATACCACACGAACATGCACAAGGAGATGGCCTGTTCATGCATTTGAAAATGCCTTAGACTTTGCGGGTATAAATGCATGGATAATATTCAAGGAGATTACCCACCAAAAAAATGTCACGCAAGGCATTTTTGCAAACGCTTGTGAGAGAGTTGAGTGGTCCTTATGTCACAGATAGGGAAAAGGGTTCCACGTCCCAAGTTTTTTACATGCTCAGAAGTGATGGTTCAAACAAAATTTTGCCAGATCAAAGAAAAGTGCAAGAAAAATAGATCTGTCGGCAATTGTAAGACTTGTCTTTGTGTGGGCAATGTACTGCCATAATTCAAAGGCAATGCCTAAAATGCAAAAACACAAAATGTTTAGAAGGTGAATTCTGCGCCATATTTTCATTTTTATGCTCCTCCACCTACATTTTCTCTGCTTTTTGTTCTTCAGTTGTTGTTTTATATGTGTGCACTTGAATAAAAAAAATGTTTGAAAAACGTCTATTATAATTATTGTTATTTTCTGTAGAAAAATAAGAAAAGCAGAAAAAAAAACAATCAAAAGCATTACTGTTGGATCTCACAATAATAATACATTACAAAAAATATAATTATTAATAAATAACAACAAATGAAACTCTAAAAATAAACGAAAAACAAGCAAGGAGTCAAAATGACTCCTTTCAGTAGTTCTAGGCGGGGTCACGAGTCCAGTAGTCCTAGTGTTAAACATGCGCCATGTATGAGGGAGTCAGAGAAATTGAGGAGTCGGAGCTTTGGCTTGCCGACTCCACAGCCCTGCATTTCCCTTTAAAACAGTCAAAATACTGACTACGTTAAAAAGAGACATAACAAGACTTGATGGGCGAGTGTGGGAAGGACAAGCAGTTCTAACAAATTGGGTCAAACCTCTCTTATCTTTGCACACACTGTTCTTTTTTTTTACTATCTTTCTCATGTGCAAAATAAAACTAGTGCTAAATATAAAAAAAAAACAAAAACATCTATGTAGAAATTGTGTCTAGAATGCATAATAACATCCACATATTCATGGAAATGCAATAAAAAAAATAAAGGGCTAGGAAACCATAGAGAAGGATTTTACTAACAGGAAGAACCAAAATATATAGTGTCTACAATAAGTCAATATGCACACTAACTTCAATTTTTCACTTAATGTAAACCAGTGTAATGATCTCCCATAAAAACCCCATACACTTTTTTGCTTTTCTTGACAAGTATGTGCTTCAGACATATAACCTGGAGGTGATGTGAACACAGTCCAGCAGACAGGCGTACTCGGGAATGAAAACTCAGGTCGGTGAGATTTCAATAAGCTGCGTTCCCATCACATTTTTCCTCTCGGGTTAGCACATTACGTCTGGAAAGCGTCCAACTTATAATAAGGAACTATTAGTCAGACCGAGGACAAAAGAAGGTCCATGTGGTCTCTGTCTGTCCAGCATGTGTCAGTACACTGCGGAGAAAAGACGACCAAAAAGCACAGAAGACTTCATGATTCTATCCAATACAAAACCAGTAAAAAACAGATCCATGAAACAGATATATTATCCCAGTTGTGACCATTAAAAAAAAATAGCTGTCAGAAGAACCACAGCAAGGTACTGGTATGGGCATACAGTGAGCTTTACGGACCCGATCAAAGAATCGCATGTCAGTTCTTGGATCGCATCCACAAGAAGAACCCGACAGGCACAGGGCAAACACGCAGCGGCGATCTCTCATGTGAACGCCGCTGCGTGTCTGTCATTGCCGGCAGTCACTGCTAATGGTTAGATGCGTCTCTGGGTCCGTCCTGTCGTTCCTCGAGACACATCTAAAAAGCGGATGTTAATACGGAGGCAAAAAACTCTGTGTGAACGCGCCCTAAGGCTTCAAAAACTGTAATTGTCTGAACTGTATACCCACTGTTTTGTCTATGACAAGGTCTAGAGATAAGTGTCTGGCCAGGATTCTCTCTCTACATTTTAAAAGGAGTCCAGAAAAACATGGCTTCATGTGATGGTTCCTTGGCTTTATTGAGGAACAAAAGCTTTTACCCAAACAAAATGTGAACTAAATTATTTTGTATTGTTCTTGTGTAATCATCTGCATTATACATTGAAAGTCATATCTGATGTGTAGAATAAATTACAAAGGGCCTTTCCAAATTAAGTTATACATAGGCAGATTTTCAGTCAGACAATCTAGATCTATAAAACGGTTTACTCATCACAGGAGATATATAGTGTCTCCTTATGGTGGGAAAGGGGGATCCAGGGTGCCATAAAGGCATAAAATCTCCAGGCTTGGGTGACTGGGGAAAGGTCCTAAAAGAGCTCTTGAAGGTGGGAGAAGGGGGAGGGGAGTACACCTGGGTTTGGTACCCTTTGGAGGATCAGGCGTGGGAAGCACAGACTGTAGAAAATACCTAAGTGTGTGATGGGTCCATAGATGGTAAATAGAATATTGTGGTTTTAATGAGTTGTAACCATTATTGCTGATGGTAGTTTAAGTGTTTCTATGATATTTGTTGTTTCTTCTGTAATAATCATTGTTTCTTTATGTGACTGTAGCCATCTCCATATAGTTAAATAATAACCACAAAACAATCTTCCATATTATACAATATACGCTTTTAATACACTCACTCTTGTCTCATTTACTGCACCTAACCTTGAATCTAACCCATTAAGGAGGGTGGATTGTGTGTATATATATATATAATGATACATGGCAGAGTGGCCTGAGGCAGTCACATGTCTCTGCCACTAGGTGGCATACAGCAGGTCACCTACTAAGCACGTGACACCGAGAGCCTGGTCTCGGTGGAGGAAGCCAGTGATTGTGGGTCAGTAACAGTAGATTGCTGACACTGGTACCTAGTATGGTTGATATGGAGCTATCATGGACTGGTATTCCCAGAATGGCTATAGTGATGGATGGGAAGCCATTCCAACGCTACAGGTTTTACCAGGTATGTAAAAGTCTGGTGCCACAGAAAGACAGGGGGCATGGTTGCTACCTGAGGTTTGGGAGCAACACTGGAATGAGGAGTAAGATTACTGTGGTTGTGGTGCTGGGCATAAGGCTCAGGCCGCGGTTAGAGAGGGATTCTGTTGAGTTAGTGGCCAGACGGTGTTATTTTGGTGTTCTATTTGTGGTCTATTTTGTACTTTATCTTGCGCCTGAGAAATAAAGCTGTCCAAAGCCATTGTAAAACACAGCCGTGTGGTCCGTGTGATATTGGTGCCAATACCATTTACCAAAATCGGCAAATCCTGTGAGCTGAATACCCCCGGGCCTGTCCAGGATGACGGGCGACTGTCACTGAGACAACACAGACATTATATATATATATATATATATATATATATATATATATATATATATATATATATATATATATATATATATATATGATTAGCATTTCCTACACCCTCCACCAGATACTGCCTTAGACAAAAGCTCTTCGTACAAATACTAGCTTGCTGAAAACTGTAATCCTCATGTTCCTAGATGGCTCATTTCCTTCCAGTAACTTCTGCCTTACATTGTATTTTTTACAGCACGTCTATTTAACCAGAACATGCTTGGAACTGGCTGAGCTGTGCTTGAGAGGACACGCGAGTGACACTTGGGTAGGAAGAGAAGGAGCACACGATCCCTCCAGAGTTCTGCTCCAGCTTCTTCTCTCGCTCAGTAAATGTGCAGTACAGATGGACGTCTAATATGCATGGTAGCGCATGATCTCCATTCCTCAGCAGATGCCACGTCTTTCAAGCAAAGATCAAGGTATCAACTAGTTCAAATTCTCCAAGTTACAATTTAAAAAACAAACAAACATAATTCTCTGCCAAGCAAATGATTATCTCCTTCAGACAAGCAAAAAGTAGGACAATTCTTATTACCTTCCAGGCCTCTGGAAGCCATAAATAGCTTGCAGCCATCTACTTTAGCTTGGCATAGCCCCTTGTAATGTAAGTTGCAGCTAATGCAATACCTAATAGAACAGTCTGGGAATCATCATTGGGACAGATCCTATGCAGCACTAGAAGGTACAGCTTCTCCTTTAAGGTGTAGGGAGACTTAAAGGTCAATGCGCCCTGGGAAAAATCACATATGTCAATGAGCTCTAGGGAAGAGAGCTAGGGCTCTGGTGTCACCTATTGAAAGTAGCACCCCGTTAGCCAGATCCAAACCATTAAAGAGTCTTGAAATATGGCTAGGTATTGGAAGCCAAGGAAAAAAAGTCTCTTACCTGCAGACAGCTGTTTTAGGGTGTTGTGCCTCATCAGTGCAGAGCAATGGTCTGAGCGAGAGGCTTGAAGTATAGCTCTAGGGAGAACACCATAAAGGCATATAGACACTTATAGGCCATCAATTGCACCTTGGGAAAATTGAATATGCAAATAAGCAGTGAGTGAAAAAGAACTAGGAACTCTAAAGGGGTTTTCTAACCACATTGTTTCACAGAGCTTTAGCAGTTTTACACTTTCATCTCCTCACGCTGTGGGTGGTTTTATAGCAGTGATTAGCATATTCAACTTCTAGAGAGCCTCTGACAGTGCAGAGATTGTTATCTCTAATAAGAATACAGATCAAATGATACTTTTAATTCCTCACAGCATTTGTACCTTTTGTTAAGTGAAGCTAATCTTGTTAGATATATTTAGTTTTCTTCAATATCAGTCCGGCTGCGGGGTGATGTCACTACTTGCTCTCAGCTAATCAGATAACAGATGTCCGTCTGTCATGCAGGTTACCATACAAACCTGTGTGCACTTCAGAACACACAAAAAATGCTCTCATCTCACGACTAAAGGAAAATCTATTTTGGAAAAAAGTCTTTATTTAAATGTCCCTTTATGTCAAAAAGCTAATCTTTGTAGTGAAAAAACACCTGGGGATTTTAAGCAATGCCAGTAACTTCTCCATAAGGAAAAGTCTCCCATCTGCAGAGGGCTATAATACCAAAGACCTTGATGTCTTCCCTTAGCTGCAGATTTGATTGTATTCACACACACTTATGAGTAGGTTCACATGGCGAAACAGCTCTCTGCCTCGTATTCTTTCTATTACTCCGCGCCAGGAAAGATGATCGGAAAAATCACCCTAATCTGAACAACTAGGGTGATCTAATAAAATTCTTTTACCTTATTTGCGGCACACATCACGGTGCAATTACACCCTAAAATACGCCATGTGAGCATACCCTTATGGTTTATTGCGTCATAAACTACACTTGTAAACTCCTGAAAAATGCCTACTTAAATTCAAAAGGGGTGGGGGCTAAATTTCTAGGAAATGCACATATTGCACCCATAATAACACAAACGCCTGTCCTCTTAAAAAGATTGCCTTTGGGAGGGGCTTCAATGTACTTTATTAAAGGAGTTGTCCGGTTCTTCTAAAAAAAATTTAATAGGATGCTCCTGGTGGTCCCCCCCCCCCCCCCAAAATAAAAAAATAAAAAAAAAAGCCTGTACTAGTCTCCCCCACCATTTCATTCCAGCGTCGGGTCTCCTGATCTTCTTTCTTCTACTTACATCACCATTCGAGAGACACATGACCACTGCAGCCGTGACGCCCCAGAAGTAGAAGAACATAGGAGGATGGAGAGACTGAGCTGGAAAGGAGGCTTTTCTTTTGTTAGAGGGCCACCAGGAGCATCCAATTAATTTTTTAGAGGAGCCACACAACCTCTTTAAAGGTGCACCAAGTAAATTGAGCAAGTTTGTCAAGGTCCACTAAAATAAATATGGTAGCTACCTATGATCATTCACGGGGATTCTGCTAGTATTTCGGTCTTCGTTTTTAGGGCAAAAACAGGCGATTGTGGGGGCTTCTTGCAAGAGAATCAGTGCAAACAGGTTTAAGAGTATGGATGCCTTCAGGATGGAAAAAGTTATTGTGTAAATGTTAGTGGTTACCTTGAGTGGAAAAAAAATTGCTCTAAGATTTAGTCTGCAATATTAAGTCCTGCGTTCATTTTCAGGCCCCCTGATATTAGTTTAGAAGTGTAAGGCTATGTTCACACAATGTACTGCGGCGCGTACAGCACATCGTGTCTTTCGGGAGCTCGCGCTGACATGCGTGTACTCCCGTGGCCGTGGCGGCAATGTCACTTATCTCCCCGCGCGTACAATACGACCGTATTATACGAGCAGGGAGAGGAGGCGTAATCCATAGTTCTCTATGAGAGCTATGGATTACCGTAATTTTGGCGAGCATCTCATCCATATTAGAACGCAAATACGCAGGAAAATGATGCCGTGTGAACATACCTTTATTCTAGTCTGTTGTAGGCCCTGCTTTGTCTATATTCAGAAAGAAAATGAACAAATCAGGCAATTTTCAATGCAAAGGTGTCCATAACCTGTAGCTTTGGAGGAAAGTCGTCCAGAATATCTGTGTAGGAATCGTCGTCCTATTCCATCAGGCAGGAAAAGGCTTGGATAACTGAAATGAATTATAGATAAGCCACACAGACAAGATACATGGTATCGGTATATTTACAGATATAGCTGGAAACCTTTAGCTACAAGGGATGTATCTGTCAATGTGCATGAGGCATGAATGTCTCAATCCGAAAGAACTGATAGTGTGTGCAGAAACAGTGAAGATGTATCTCTAGGACATGCCATCAACGTGTGCTTGATACAGATCTGACTACTGAATACAGTGCTCCCCGAGGTTACAGTGGCCTTAGGGTAATATACACACACAATATATCTCGCCATACAATGGTCTTTCCTGGGACATTGTATGTTGAGTGTGGATGCAAGATACAATGTCCCAGACACTGCTGATCTGCGGCTCATGTGATTTATAGAAGATCCAACCAATTATCATGAACATTTCACTTGTAAAACCTCTGTATTAGCGCCTCTATACAGTACAATACTACATGTCCTGTACTGTACAGTGCAATACTACATGTCCTGTACTGCTCTTTTCATGGGCCAGGATAAGCACCAGGTGAGGGCTCCATTTTATCTGGTACATTAGGGCAGATTTAAGGTGGGTTGCCGCACAATTTGTTCCAAAATACTGACGTACATGCTTTACGCCACAATTCTGCATTGCAGACGGTTTATAGACACTTTTGCTCTGCGCCTGTAAGAAATTAATGACTTTGTGGGAAGGGCTATAGCTTGCTGTGCGGTGCCATGCACACACAAAAAAATTCATCAATATTTTGGCACAATTAGTGGCATAAAGCAAGCCTACTGCTACAAAGTGTAAACTTAGACAAGACAGACAAAACATGCACCAGATTTATCAACATCATGATAAACCTGCCACATTGTAAGGGCGCGTCCCCACGGCAGCGGACAAATACCGGTCAGTTTACCCGGCCGGTATTTGTCCTGTTTTGCGCGCTTCCCCACGGCCGCGGGGGAGGGGGGGGGGTTTCTCTGCGATGAGCGGAGAACAGCCCTCCCCCTCCACATTGAGATGCACAGATTCCGACCGGAAACTGGACGGAAGTATGAACATGCACAATGTTTTTCGGGTGGCCCGCGGGGCGCAAAACCCCTGCGGTGGGGACTGCTGCACGGGTTTTCCATAGAGCACCATTGTGCTAATTTTCGGCCGGTTTTTCAGGCAGTCTGAAAAACCGCAAACCGGCTGAAAAACCGCCCGCAAACCCGTCCTAAGACTGTCTTGTTTAAGTATTACACAGTATTGAGAAGTCTGCCCAATTGTGTACAAAGAAGCTTCTGTTCTCAACATAGAAAGTGATTTCCAGCAGCTCTTTTAGACTGTTAGATGTAAGGACTTGCTGGATCTGTATTAGAAATTTGAGTGATTTTCTTTGATCTTCATGTGACATTATGATGGTGACATTTGAGGTTCAGAACCAGTAACCAGTTTTCCATTGTTATGGTTCAACATATATAGGTTTCCACTTAAAATAGCGGTCTTGGAACCAATTAATATCTGCAGAATTCGACAGCTTCCTGTAGTTTTACGGGACACGTCGCCACTTCTTCCATAGGCTGTGTCTGATGCTGCAGATGAGCCCAATTCATTTGGCTGCGGCTGAACTACCACACTACGTATCCCAAGGATTGAACAACTGGAGGGTCCCAACAGTTACACCCCCACCAATCACAATTTGCCTACATAAGGTCAGGAAAATACGTATTTGATACATTGGCAATATTGCAAGTTTTCCCACCTACAAAGAATGAAGAGGTCTGTAATTTTTATTGTAGGTACACTTCAACTGTGAGAGACAGAATCTAAAAAAAAATCCAGAAAATCACATTGTATGATTTTTAAATAATTAATTTGCATTTTATTGCATGAAATAAGTATTTGATCACCTACCAACCAGCAAGAATTCTGGCTCTCACAGACCTGTTAGCTTTTCTTTAAGAAGCCCTCCTACCCTGCACTCGTTATCTGTATTAATTGCACCTGTCTGAACTTGTTACCTGTATAAAATACACCTGTCCACACAATAAATCACACTCCAACCTTTCCACCATGGCCAAGACCAAAAAGCTGTCTAAGGATGCCAGGGACAAGATTGTAGACCTGCACAAAGCTGGGATGGGCTACAGGACAATAGGCAAGCAGCTTGGTGGGAAGACAACAAATGTTGACGCACCTATTAGAAAATGGAAGAATACGAGTCGTCTGTCAATCTTCCTCGGTCTGGGGCTCTATGCAAGATCTCACCTTGTGGGGTAAAGATGATTCTAAGAAAGGTCAGGAATCGGCCCAGAACTACACGGATGGACCTGGTCAATGACCTGAATAGAGCTGGGACCACAGTCTCAAAGATTACCGTTAGTAATACACTACGCCATCATGGATTAATTTCCTGCAGGGCACGCAATGTCCCCCTGCTCACCCCAGTACATGTCCAGACCCGTTTGAAGATCGCTGGTGACCATCTGGATGATCCAGAGGAGGCATAGGAGGTCATGTGGTCAGATGGGACCAAAATAGAACTTTTTGGTATCAACTCCACCCACCATAGAGGAAGAAGAAGGAGGAGTGAAATTCCAGGAACACCGTCCTTACCATGACCCATGGAGCTGGAAACATCATACTTTGGGGGTGCTTTTCTGCAGAAGGGACAGGACAACTGTATTAAAGGGGGGATGGATAGAGCCATGTATTGCAAGATTTTGTCCAACAACCTCCTTCCCTCAGACCATTGAAGATGGGTCATGGCTTAGTCTTCCAGCAGGACAATAACCCGAAACACAGCCAGGGCAACTAAGGAGTGGCTCCGTAAGAAGCATCTCAAGGTCCTGGAGTGGCCTAGCCAGTCCCCAGACCTGAACCCAATTGATAATCTTTGGAGGGAGCTGAAACTCAATGTAGCCCAGAAACCTGAAAGATCTGGAGAAGAACTGTATGGGCCAAAATCCCTGCTGCAGTGTGTGCAAACTTAGTCAAGAACGTCAGGAAATGTCTGACCTCTGTAATTGCAAACAAAGATTTCTGTACCAAATATCAAGTTCTGTTTTTCTAATGTATCAAATACTTATTTCCTGCAATAAAATGCAAATTAATTACTTTAAAAAAATCATACAATGTAATTTTATGGATTTTTTTTTTACATTCTGTCTCTCACAGTTGAAGAGTAGCCACCATTAAAATTACAGACCTCTCCATTCTTTGTAGGTGGAAAAACTTGCAAAATTGCCAGTGTATCAAATACTTATTTTCCCCACTGTATGTGATAAACGTTTAGGCCACACAATCATTTTCTAAAGAAGAGGGAAGAAAAAAGAAAATCGGTATTTCACATTAAAGGCAGCACAGTGGCTCAGTGATTAGCACTGTTACCTTGCAGTGCTGGAGTCCTGGGTTTAAATCTCACCAAGGACAACATCTGCAAGGAGTCTGCATGTTCTCCCCCATATTTGCATGGATTTTCTCTGGGTATTCCAGTTTCCCTCACACTCCAAAAGCATCCCAGCTTTAACACAGATAAATGCAAGGTTATGCACACAGGAAAGTAAAATACATTTCATGATTACTTGTTAAACGGAAAAACGCTGGGTAAAAAAAGTGACATGGAGAAGGACTTGGGAATCCTGGTGGACAGTAAACTAAACTGTAGCAGCCAGTGTCAGGCAGCAGCTGCCAAGGCCAATAGGATCACAGTGTGTATTAAAAGGGGCATAGATGTATAATGGGAGAATAATGTTCTCATCATGTGCAAGTCACTGGTTAGACCACACATGGAATATTGTGTACAGTTTTGGGCACCAGTGCACAGGAAAGACATTGTAGAGCTTGAACAGGTACAAAGGCGGGCAACAAAAATAATATAATGACTGGGTGGACAGCAGTACCCAGAAAGATTAGCAAGGTTAGGGTTATTTAGTTTAGAAAAAAAGGGGGCATCCGCTACATTTAGGAGGTAAGGTTTCCACAGTGAAAGTGATTTTTTTTACTGTACGGGTATGCTCACACAGTACCTAAAAATGGACCCCAATCGTATTTAACAATGTTCAAGTGTGATTACATCGATTTCAATGTAGAATATGTATTGGCGTTCAGATGATACGTGTTTTATATACATTTTAACATTGTGTACAAAGAATTGACATGCCAATTGTTGAGCGGTTTAACGCATTGAAAAGGCAATAGAAACTATAGGGATACGTTTCTGCAGTTCAGAAAACATCCAAATACATTCCACACTTTGTGGTACGTTTTTTGGATGCATTTGACGAAATACGTTTTACCTATTGCAAAAACGTATCCAAGACGCCGTCTGCACATATCCTAAGAGCAGGGAGACTGTGGAACTCGCTGCCAGAGGGACTGGTCATGGTGAATTCAATAACAGAGTTCAAAAAGGGTTTGGATGCATTTCTGGAGCGTAATAATATAACAAGTTATAGTGATGAGGATTTTGCAGTAGGGTCGCTGATCCAGGGATTATTCCGATTCCTAGATTGGAGTTGGAAGAATTTTTTCCCTATAATGAGGAAAATTGGCTTCTACCTCATGGGGGTTTTTTTCCTTCCTCTGGATCAACACTGTAGGATAATAGGCTGAACTGGATGGACGTCTGTCTTTTCTCGGCCTGACAAACTATGCAACTATCCTGATGGGGTTACAATCTAAATTCTAGATTATCCTTATTCACATTAGGTTAATCTCTTTACAGTGCTGCAGAATATAAATAAAGAGAAGACATTATCCCTCAAAGCAACACATCCTTAGGCTCCCCACCAAGTAGGCTCATTTTGGGGATTTTAGTCATGGTAGAATTGAAGTTGTCACAAGACTGTTCTCCCAGTAGGAAAACAAAGTTTGCAGCAGTGCAGTGAACGTGTTAGCAGCCCTGTGCCATCATATGGACTAAAATGAGCGTTTCCCACCCCCTGAGCGTGCAGAAACATGGCGAACAGATCTACCCATGGACATGTATTATCAGTCATTTTACCCACATTTCACAGCTCCTCATCCAGTCCTATTATAATCCATATTTTCAGCTAGAATATGAATCCATATAGGAGGCTGCACTATTTTACACTCTAGTGGATGATAACACTGTCATGAAGCTAAGCACATATGAAGGATTGGTAAAAAATGTCATATCTTAATAAAAAACCTAATAACTTGATACATGTCCGGCATCCACTGGAAGCCTAACCGGCTCATGTGCAGCTCATCAGGCCGTGCATTGCTTTCCTTTTCAGGACCAGATGGTTCTACAAATGTGAGACTAGGACCAGAAATAACATCCAGCCCACAAAGGAGCTTCTCATGGCAGGATGTAGCATCCAATAGCACAACATTCCTAGGTTACAGAGGGCGCCCTATGAAGATGCAGGCGGAAGCACCGAGTCCATTGAGGTTTGGTTTTTATTTAGTTACGTCAAGTGTGTCCAATCCCCCGAGTGGCTGCACAAGCCTCAGTGCAGCCACCGTGCCGTGGTAAAAACCGTAACCCCTCAATCTAACTGCAGCTAGCCCGACAGCACAAGATTATACAGGTGTGAATGAAAGGGCTGGAGCACGGGGGATACGTCTGATGCCATTTGGTCCATATGGGACACATAGAACTCAGTCTTTATGAGGGTTGGAGCAGTGTAGGAGAGATGCTTGACCATTGACCTTGTTTTTAACTACAAACTGGGTTAACTCTTTCAGAGAACTACAAATTTTCCTAATGGTTTTTGTCCGGTCTTTTTTTCTTCTGCCCTTTTTTTTCCTTTTATGTTTATTATTATATATTTACTCTTCCATGGTCATGCTCGAATTGGCAAGCATATTACAGCTAAATGGAAGTGGATATATTGTTTGTATACTTTGCATTATTTATTTGTATGTTGCCTTTTGGGAAAAAAACCAAAGTTCTTAATAAAAATAGTTTTATATACGTATGCTAGTTTTTTTGGTATAAAATTATATATATACAATATATATATAATTTTCCCACAAATGTTTTGGAAAATAACTATTTTATATTTAAAAATTATAAAAAATTTTGACTGAAAATGGCTCTGTGAGAGAGTCGAAAAGTCGTTTATCTACTATTTGGGGGGAAAAAATTCACTTTCTCACTTTAAAAATTGCTACCTGAGGCCGGCAATTTTTTTTTTATTATGTCTTAGTGGTTTGGTATACTCATTATTTTTTGTTGGCACCTTTGGAAAAAAACCAAAGTTTAATAAAAAAGCTTTATATATTGGAATGCTAGTTATTTTTTGTGAACATATATATATATATATATAATAGATATATTAGTATATAGTATATATTATATATGTTTTGTGTAACATATATTGTTTATATATATGTATAATATATATATATATATATATATATATATATATATATAAATAAATAAAATATAAGCAATTGGATTATATATGGAAGAGTAAAAAACCGTACTGCAGAAAATCCGTGCAGTGTGAACTTCTGCACGGATTTTCTATTTAAATCTATATAAAAGATGGACAGTCGGTTTACAGACAGCTTTCAAATCCAACTGAAAACCCTGCCGTGGGGACGGGCCCTAAGGCTAAGTTCACACGGCATAATTGCGGGGCGTAAGTACGCCTCGCAATTACACCGGGTGTTCGGGAGCTCGCACATACTTCCGCGAAGCGGGGGAGGGGGTCGGCAGCCCACCGGCCCATAGACTGACATTACTCGCGGCGCGTAAGCGGCGTGAATAAATGACGTGTCACTTATATCCCCTCGCAGCGTATTGTACGAGCGGGGAGAGGAGGCGTAATCCATAGTTCACCGTAATGACTGGGGGGCATTTTGCTCGTATTTGAGCGCAGTACGGCGCGAAATGCGCCCCAGTTTAACCCATGTGAACATAGCCTTAGGCTGCATCCACACGGCAGAGGACTAAATATTCAATGGGTTCTAATCAGAATCCAATCAATATTTTTCACTCTGTTTTTGTGCGGCACTTTTCGGCCGTCCCATTCAATTGACCAGTACAATAATTTGTCGTTTTCAAGTGAAACATGGAGGATTATAGAACATGTTAAGTTTTTGACTCTGTTTTCGGATTCTAAATCCGAGCTGTGTAGACTACAGTTCAGATTTTCTATTGAGGTCTATGGAGATGATTTACAGTTCGCTTTTTGCAGATTCTAAATACTGAATCTGCTTAGAAAGCCGACAGTAAATCTCTGCTATGTAGAAAAATAATTAGAAAAAAAATAGACAAAATCTACATACTATAGCAGCCTACCAATCTCAAAAACACACGCATCGAAAAGATCAAACATAGGGTCAAAGAAGAATCTAAGATGTAGCATGCAGAAGATGCCAGCAAAATCTAGGTCCGTAAACTGTAATATAAAAACTAACAAGTAGTGCAATATCAAAAGTTTTTTTGTTTTTTTTTTTACATAAGACATAAGAATTGCATCATATATAGTAAATTTTACTTTATACTAAAAGTTACAAGAAAGAAATCTTTTTTTTTTTTTTTTTTTTTTTTAAAATAAATCACATTCTATTTGTTCTCCAGAGTTAGGATACATTCACACGGCGGACGAAAACATGGAATCAGCGTTGTGTCCTCGTTGGAAATTCGAAGTTTTAGGCGCAGAATTACAACAAGGAAGAGACGCCCACAGTCCTCCTATAGTTAGTACAGTCGGCACACGTCTATATTTAGCATGTCATCTTCTGGGGTTCCATATTACCCAGCCGAGACCCCATTACCTTTCATATACTGCTGGCATTTTGCCTGGATTTTCCTTTGTACAGCCCACTGAAGAGTTCAGGAACAGCTGAACGAAAAGCATGTATGATTTTGTTGTGGGCATCTTCTTTGTCTGCTTTTGCAGTATTAAGGAATTTCTGGGAACACTAGCAATAGTGTGTAGGGCCGCTCTTGTCAGGGCGATTGTCCCGCTAATGGTGAGAGCTAGGACGCAAATTTAGGATCAGATAACTTCTTCCTGTACCTATCTCCCCCAATTTTCAAATTCTGGGCATTGTCCAAACTTATGTTTTGAAGCCCGGCCTCTGTGTTACTTCTTTCCATGGCATGATAAACTTTTTGATATTTATACTCTAATTATATGCGTTTTATTGCTAATATATTAAAAGTTACGTTTTCTAAGGATTATTTTTGCTGTTTGGTTATCCATCAAAATAAGTGTAAGAAACTTATTCCGACTCCTATTACGGTGATGACGTGACGGAGATAAATAAGGGCGAAAAGTCTGACCTGGAATGTTTGCCCTTTAGATCTCTATGGCCCATCGCAGCCCTTCCGCGGTATCCGTTCGGATCAATTACTGATACGACAAAACAAGGAGCAGCACGGGGCCGTAGACAGTATGGTAAAATGTAACTTCATTGTATGGGTTCTATGCTAATCATTGATGTGGACAGTCACTAAAAATGCACAGACCCTAAAGGCAAGAACCCTTCTATGAATGGATGAGTGAAACACATCCATTCAATGCTATATACGTATCATACATATAGAGCAGCCAGTAAGGACTGAGCACAGAGCATAGCTAAAGAAGCAATAGTTACACCGAAACAACAATGTCCGTGAGGACCAATAACAATCCAAGTCATTAGAAAAATAAAAGCTTCAGTATTCATTGTAACAAGTAACTCAACAGAATCACTAAATCCTACCGACCTCCACAGTCAATACAACATTTTGAGGATAGTCGCAGTATGTCCGCCATACCTGATCAATCCGACAGCAGATCCGGAACCGAAGACGGACAAATAAGCCAAAGCAAGTGCAGAGATAACAAGCGGTTAAAAAAAAAAAAAAAAAAGTGACTGAAGTTCAGTAAGGGAGAGGGATACGACCTCTCCAAACAAAGTTTGACAATACACACGATGAAACCTTTGTACACAGAGCAGCGGCCAGGCTTACCTTCCGTGAACCTACACTTATGGATTAGGGAACGTCATATGCAGGGCTATAAAATGAAAAATAAGCGCCCCTTAACAAATAGCCTATATTAATACAGTGCCACCACACGGATTTGGTTCTGAACCTGCAACCATTGCTGGAAGAACACAAGCTGCTGGTGGCAACATTATGCTCTGCGGAACGCTTTTGTGGAATTCCCTCTTAAAGGGGTTGTCTCACCTACATTGATTCATCGTAGCTCAGTCCTGTTTTTTCAGTTTCATTTTTTAATTCAGGGGCGGTTTACAGGATTCTACTGGTTACTACTGGCCTGCAGTCATGAGCTGCTGAGGACACCAGGTCTGTAGCTATAGCAACCAGTACTGGCAGCCTATCAGGAGAGATCAAACAGGTCTGTAGCTATAGCGACCTGAAGAGCTGATACAGCCCATACAAGAGAGAATAACTAGGAATAGGTAGGACTCGGAATGCAATTGAGCAACGGTGGGACCACCTTGTCATGTTCTCACAACGGAACCTCCCCCACACTCCCAAGATATTGCAAGGTATCTTCTACTGAATTACACAAAGGTTGCTTTGGGCCTTAAAGGGGTTTTCTCACTACAAGGATTGTTTTTTTATGGTAAAGATCTTGCAAAAACAAATCACTTTGCAATAAATGTCCATTAACGGTGTCCTACCTATTCCTAGATATCCCCTCTTGTATGGGCTGCATCAGCTCCTCAGGTCACTATAGCTACAGACCTGTTCAATCTCTCCCGATAGGCTGCCAGCACTGGTTGCTATAACTACAGACCTGGCTTCTACTGCAGCCTAGTGGAAACCAGTAAACACGCCACTGAATTCAAAATGAAACCAAGAAAACAGGACTGAGGTAAGATGAATCAATGTAGTGAGACAACCCCTTTAAGGCTGTTGTATCAAAGGTTCCATGAAAAGACAAGAGATAGAATGAGCCAGTATCTCACAAAACTGAGTGCACTCATCACATTTTAGTAAATATTGCATTCTATCTTTTAATGGGACAACACTATCCGTATATCATATTGCAGTCTATGGAGAGTTTTTGCAGGAACATGCTGCTATCTAATATGGTTACAGATCACTTTCTACTCCGAGTGTATTTTATACAAGTTAAGGACATGAATTAAAACGGAGCAGAATTGTAAAGTGTTGGGGATGCGATTGGTGGAAACAGTCACCTGACACATTCCTAACTTATGGATGGCATTAATAGTGTATTAACAGTATGGAATGTATAACACGTATAATCCTTATTAATACATGATCTGCCGGTTAAACCCCAAATATGCTGAAGCAGAGCTGGTCTCATGTTGGTATTCGACAGTGAACAAGTGCAGCCTATTCCCCATCCCGCACCATCCACAGCAGGCCCGGAGAGCTCACAGTCCCAACAAGGTCCAACCTACCAAGCTCTCAATGGAACAACCTACTGACAACTATGCATGGAATGGTTTTGATATTTTTTCATACATAACAGTGAACAGCACTCAGAGCTTATACATGCTGTATGGGTTTTTCATATGCCTCCTAAATGCAGATCTCAGGGTCCGAAGCAACAGGAAGGAGACCAAAGCTGATGAGCTGCACGCTCTGTGAAGGGTTTTTGCCACTTTAGAAGCCTGGCACATCCTTACTATTCCTGCAACCACAGTCCTGCCAATCAAGCTCACCGAGCAAACAAACAGAGAATATTACAATGCACACGAGATTAGAATGCAAATTTAAGGGTATGTTCACACGCCGTGTTGGAGCCGCTTTTGCGTGTTTTGGATGCGTTTTGGCTGCAGCAGGACCGCACCCTATAGTTTTAAATAGGGCGTCTGCTGCATCTTTCGGGTCAATTTTCCTGGATACGTAATCCCATTTCTAAATCTTTAGAGTAACCTTACCCTGTTTCCCTGTAAATAAGACGGCGTCTTATATTAAATTTTGCTCCTAAAGATGCACTAGGTCTTATTTTCAGGGGATGTCATTTTTCTATGAATAAATTATAGCATGCTAGACTAGTGTGTAGTATACGACGCTGTCACTTAGCGGCGTGTGTTGTTCATCAAACCTCATTGGTAGTGATTGGTGACTTGGTTCATCCACTTTCCTCCAGATGACATCTGACATTCCCCAGCCAAGAGTCGGTGGGAACATCAGACACAAACCCTTAGTTGGCATGCACCGGGAGAGGGTCAGCGGCCTCTCAACCTGTTCCTTTCACACGCCTATGTCCCATCCGGGTTACCTCAGACCAGAGATCTTCTATGTGGTCTGGGCTCAGCGGCCCTATATAGCAAGGATGAACAATTTGAGGAGGGCAGTCAGCAATACTTGGGACAGCGAAGAAATGGGGCCAATATCCCTGCTTCTTGCAGTAGGCGGCAAAGTATAGATGTTGAGAGTGGCATGGAGGTCATGTTGTGAGGGGTCAGCCTCTGCATACCAAGACCGTTGATGAGGACAGCAGTGACGATGGAAACACAAAATAGATGATTATGTAATCCTACATCACATTTATCTTTATATTCAATTTTCTTCATCTCTCCTTATAATATTGCTTCATCTTTTCGTCATTCATCTTCTCATTTCATCATATTGATTATATTCCTTTAACACAACACACACACACATCACCACACACACACACACCACACGCGATCATACAACCATAAACTCCACCCCAAATGAACACACCCTCTCCGCGTACTACCTATATATATATATATTTGAATATAAAGACATCTGTGTTGGTCTAAACTAACTCTCCAAGTCCCTATGATCCAACACACGCCAAGTATATTCAACCAGAGTGAAGTCATGTTGCCCATGAGGAGTACCAAGACATACACTCTCCGACTTTCTCAATCCACCAACGCTTCCAATGTGTGTTCCATATATATATACGCCCCATTCAACACCTAAATATCCCACACTGCCTCTTTTTTCTTTTTTTTTTATTCACAACAAACAATGCTTGATGCTCCTGTTGTCGCTCCCGCCGTCCACCGCTGCCCTCCCAATCTCATCCCTCAAAACGCCTACCTCCAGCCCCCTTCCTTTCCTCTCATCCCCATCACCCATAAAATTTCGTCACATTTTTACGCACGTCCACACTCACTTTCCTCCGTGTGTCCATCCTGTTCCTATGCTTACATCATGTCCTCGTATGAGCTAAACCCTACTTTACCAACCTACCCCCTAATATCACACATCTCTCTAACTTTACCTTCTCTTAAATCTTTCTGCTAATCCCGCGCCCTCCCGTGCGTGCAGGCTATACACTTTCTTCGACTAACGCCATCCACCACATCAGTCATAGTTGAGTTCGCAACTGCTACCAAAACTCGTACATGTTCAATAACATTTTTCATATTTAATCGACTTCAACCCATTACTCCTGTCGCTCCACACCTAACACATATTCCTAAGCGATGCAACTCACTAACTTGTATCAGACAAAAGTACACCTTTTGTATGGCTTACACACTAGTTTTCTACAACCCTGCAAACAATCTACATAAAGAGATACAAACTTTGTTAGCAAACATAAAAATTGTGTTGTTCCCAATTACTGTCACCTTACATCTTTCCTTTGTTTCCCCGCAACTCGCCACCTGCTGTCTCTTAAAACATAGATTGACTCTATATATACAATAGCCTCGCACTACACACATATCCCAGCAGACCCTGTCCTGTACATCAACACTAGCCAGCGAATCGATCCTAACCGAACGCTGTGTCTATCCCCTGTCACACTATCCTTGTCGTGTTCGCTGTCCTGTTCACTCGTGTGTATAACACTAATGTTCAATTCCATGCATACTACTTTAAAAGTGGCCTACGACCACACTGCAAAGATCTCTAACATTAGACATCCATAAATAGTGTACATACGCACACAATAGACAGACCACCTAAAGCTGAGCCCTTGTCCTCATGTATCACGATAGTAATGCATCATGAATAGAGAATCAAAGAAGACATAGAGAGATATAGAGATATATAATAAAAATCACAATAGAACTAACTATGATAGAGAAATAAAGATAATGGAGAGAGAAGATAAAAGAGGAGAAAATGTGCTCTAGAAGTGTGAAATACATAATGAGATAGAACTATAATAGAGATCCAAGAAGAGTTGTTCCCTATCTCATGTCTCAGATCATCTACAATACCATATATACATACTAACCGATCGACAAGCAATATGAAAAAGATCGTCACCGATTTTAGAGTAAGTGCTCTCTCATCACAACAAACCCATGTTGTTATAACCACATATTAAACATCATAAGTCATTTTAAGTATCAGATACAACTAGATTTTTCAAGAAGAACCATTCTAGAGCTCAAACGATACAACAAATAATTAATAATCCGCCACACTACAAGATACAAAAACAGCTATCAATATCAAGTTTATCTCGTCCTAACCGCCTAAAATAAAATACAACCCCTATCACTACACAATCAGTCATCTCGAATCTTGCTATTACAGTCTACCCATAAAGAGAGTTCAAGATCTCAATGTCTACCGCCACTACAGAATACCTCCCATTCAACCTAGATGTCTGATGTACTGTCTTTCTAGCTGCGAACCAAGAGATGATGTGATGTGTAAGTTTTTCTGTTGACGCAACTATTCGCTCACAAACGACTCTCACGTTACACACCTATCACACGCCATTGTTACTAACACCCATGAACGGAGATATTGTCCTTATAACGCACACTCACCCTTGCGCACATCATACATCTGAACCATTTATCCTAATAGCCCCGCCAGATATAAGAGTAATATGTCTGTATAAATGCGCCATTTGTTAGACAACCATCAGCGACTAATAAACGTTTAACACTGTATCGCAGTAGCAGTCGTCGCTCCTCAGAGTAGTCTCCCGAATACCAGTATGATCATCACCTCTCCTACAGTTATACTCATCAAGTTAACGCTTTCCGAGAATATGAGTTCATAAACTATAACCTCTTACAATGAATCTGTAATATCGTTTGCTGACTGCACTATTGTAGTTCCTCTTTCTCCCGATACAGACCCTTGTTAAGCACGCCCTCTTTAATATCCTCTCACTGTATACTTAGTATGTAACCAACGTTTAAAGCCACGCCTATAATTTCTATCCCAACTTAACTGCACAGAGATATACGTAAATACCCGCGATCAAGTGCGTAGTATACTGGCGTGCGACGGGCGGCGGGGTGCCTCAGAGACAGCCGGAAGTTGCAGAGGAGCGTCTCTGGCGCAAAAGTGTTCGTGTAGTTGCGAAATTGTTGCATTCGCATACAATCAGTGGAGATTGCTCTCAATCTACAGCAGAAAGCTCATACCGCTGACTCGCTTATTCCGCATCCCTTGCAAGCTCCTTCATGGTCTTTCATCAGATCAGAAGCTGGCGGAAACACGCGAATGTCTGCGACCGATCGAGCCGCCTCGTGTCAAGCTCAGGAGTAGTTGTCACGCTACTGTGTCACAACTGATTCAGGGGATACTCCTGTAGAGGGGGACTGCTGTAAACGCTGGTAGCGCGCTGCACAGTGCCGCGCGTGTTTTTGTATAGATGTAATATAGTTAGAATAGTCAAGTGCCGCGCTAGAGATGGAATCGCTGCCACATAAACTCCTTCTGTAGGTTTGCTGTTCATGGTCTGGAATAGCCTCCATCACCCACAGAAGAATCATTCGAGTGTAGAACGTGTTGGTTAGTGCTCGAACCGCGATTAGTATTTCCACCCGAAAGTTTGGCGGGAGATATGCGCGTACACGTGGTACTGCATCATCGAAGAGGTCTGTCTAAGATACTCAAAGAGTGTTTATTGGTCGCCCTTTTCTTTAGCGAGGACGATGACAGAGATCCTCTATAAATAGGCTGTAGACTTGCGTATGGCTGTGAGTAGATCTGGTGCTTTTAGATGCGCCTCTTAAGGGTTGACAAAAGATTATGTCCAGCAGTGTTCCGTACAGTTCGAAGCATTTCTAGGGGCGAATGATTGACGCAGTAAATTGCATGCGATTTGGGCTTCGGAGAGTCCACACGCCCTTTCTATCAGTATAGGTAGGGCACACGACCTGAATTCCACTTCGCTAGTGATGAAATGGTGAATCTCGCCGCACTGCACATATGCGGACGCAATGGTGCGAATGTTTTAGCTGTTTGAAGGTATGTGAGACTCCGTGTTACGGGAAAGATTAAGAAGAGAAAAGAAAGAGACATAAAATAATCTAAAACGACTGTGTCAACTCCTCTTGAGTCGAACTGTCTTGTCTCTGTTGGGAATTGGGTCTGAGATGTTCATGAATAGAGACTGAGCGGCGAAGCTGGAGACAAAGAGCTATCGTTGCTGCTGTCACGCTCATAGAGCTTCCATGTTTCGGCAGAGTCATTTGGAGATCTACTTGCATCGCTATATCGCGTCAGGTGTGGCGGTATCGCGTTGACTGCAGAGCAGAACGGTTGTATACATGAGACGCATGATCAGCCAGCGGTGTGCAGCGGAGGAACCAGTTGTTACGTATGTTCAACAGGGTAATTTCGGCACACGTTTCGCCATGTATTAGCGTTCAATGAGAGATCGCAGCTGCGTGTTTGCATCGCGTCTTCGGATGTCTGTTCGATTCGATCCAAGAATTGCATGTTCGTTTCTTGAGTCGACAACCTAATGAGATGGATAGCCGCGGGCGCGATGCAAGAACACGCAGCTGGCGATCTTCTTGTGAACGCCGCTGCGTCTGTCATTGCCGGCAGTGATAAACTCACTAATAATTGTCAGAGGCGTCTCTGGGTCCGTTCAGAAGGAACCAGACGCACATCAGAAAAGCGCATGTTCACACGGACACAAAAAAAAAGCCAAAACTATATAAACCACAGAGTACAAGAAAAGGTTATACCCTGTTTCCCCGAAAATAAGACCTAGTGCATTTTTTTTTTTATGCAATTCAGAGCTTGGCTGCTTTGCTGCTGTTTGTGATGAAACACTTAACTATAATTAATACATGTTGTGTTTTGTTCAACAATAAAGGGGAATTATTGTTCATAGAGAAAAATAATCCCCTAAAAATAAGTCTTTGCTCATCTTTTGGAGCAAAAATTTAAATATATGACACTGATCTTATTTCAGGGAAAAGGGTAGCCATCAAAAAACTTGTATACTAAGGAAAAAGAAAAACGTGCCCGTTCAAGAAGGTGGTTAAACGGACCGGTCAGGAACGGATTAAAGAATCCTCATCAAAACCCATGCCATGTGAATATACCCTAATGCCTCGCTGGTCTCTGTCTACACTGGCACAACCAGATCACGGGTCAATCCCTGGCCGGCCTGGTGACATGCCATACATATTGGCACTACTGCTGTGGCGGTCACATGCCAGCGAGTCACATTAGCACTGCAGTACATAAAACAAATGCATCAAGGAGCTGGCACAGCTGGGAATTGAACAGAAAATTATGTCATTTTTTTCTTAAGCTTAGAAACCCCTTTAAATTGGTTGCATAGACCAACATCTGACTATTCACAGACTTCCCAATCCCGTGCCACCAACATAAAACCCTTCAGCTCTACATGTAGACTCAATATATATAAAAAAAAAAAAAAAAACTAAATTACCTGCAGAATTTTGTTTGGAAGCAGCATCTTGTACCCACTTTCCAGGAAACAGCTGCAGGCAACAAACGTAGTCCCTCCCTGATGCCATTCCCAATGCACACAGACCTCGATCACCTAGCAATGAGAAAGAAAAATAAACGCCCTGCAGGGCCCCCCGTCTGCCAGGAGCCTTGACATTGGTTGCACTAGGGGGGCTACATTGGTTGTAAACAGGCTCAGTGTTGGAAACAACTCCCATCATGCATTTGTATCATCTTTAACAGTGGGCATGATGGGAGTTGTAGTTTCCCCAACGGATGGAGGGCTGCAGTTTGACACCCTTGGAAACCATAGCATGCAGGGGGCAGTGGCATCGCACCATACGGCAGTGTTCACATAAGGCGGCAGTTTCCAAAACAATAGTTTCTCCCCAAAAAAATGTAAAAATCAGTCAAACACACAGACTGTCAGGGAGGGAGCTGGTGGCTTCTGGAGGAGCACAGCCACTATGTGGTGATCATTGTGGATTTTCAGGCACCAGGAAAAGTATTTTACCAACTGGGTCAATTGCTATTTGTTTGCACAGAAACCAAAGAGATTCAGGCGGTGATAAATGTGTTTCAAGTGAATCTTGATAAGTTTATTTATAGAGAATATATTTTGATGAATATCATTTTAAGATTATATGATCACGCGCTATGGCTGCTCTTTCCAATGTCATTTCTATAGAAAAAAAAAAAGAATCCAATATATCTGTCAGTAAAGCAAAGATAATAACCCAACACTGGTGACTGCTGCTTCACTCTGATCCCATTATGTTCAGTTGTCCATTAGAAATCTACAGGAAGATCAGGTGAAACATACCGCACTGTACAGTGATGCAATAACATGCGACAGCAACGAGGCACCGGTGGGTTTTTTGTTAGCATAGAAAAGCATAGTTGTCCGCGATTTTCTATCTACCTTTCACATTGTAAGGCTCCTATTATTATTATTATTATTATTTATTTTAAAGTCTGCATGGTACGTCAGGGCGCTTGTACATTCGGAGGGGGTTACATACATTACATATGTAAACGGTACAGTGCTAATGACATTGGGCAGACGAGGGAGAGAGGGACCTACCCGAGAGGGCTTACAATCTACAAGGAGGGGGAAAGAGAACGAGGTGGAGGGGCAGGACATGAGTTGTGAAGTAGTGACAAGTTTAGTGAAGCGTTATAGGCAAGGTGAAGAGTGGGTTTCAGGTTGCGCTTTTGAGCTGGCGAGAGTGAAGAGAGTCTGATGTGTTGGGGCAGTGAGTTCAGAGAGTGGGTGAAGCCGGGAGGAAGTCTTGGAGCGGGTTTTGTGAGGAGCTGATAAGGGGAGAGCGGTGGAGGGCAGGTGTCTGTGAGGAGCGGTAGAGTGCGTGAGGGGAGATATTTGGAAGTTAGGAAGAGATTGTATGGAGGGAGAGGTCAGATGGAGAGCCTTGTAGGTCGATGTTGCTAGTTGGAAATGAATTCGCTGGGAATAGGAAGCCAGTGGAGAGGCATTGGCGAGGGGAGAGGAGAGGAGAGCGGGGGAGAGGTGGATAAGACGGGCAGCAGAAGTTAGGATGGATTGGAGGGAGCGAGGGTGCTAGATGGGAGGCCACAGCAGAAGGATGTTGCAGTAGTTCTAGGCAGGGAGATGACAAGGGCATGGACCAACATTTTGTAAGTGTCTTAGCCGAGGAGATGAGCGGATACGGAGATGTTTTTCAGGTGGAGGCGGCTGAGGCAGAGGTGAGGGTTTGGATGTGTGGTTGAAGTTAAGAGAGTCTAGGATCTCCCAAGACCGGCCTTGTGGGGACGGTGAAGTGTAAGAGCCGTTGACTGTAATTGAGAAGTATCTGGTGGCAGGGGTAGTGTTGGACGGTGGAAGATATGAGTTCTGTTTTCTACCACATTTAGTTTTAGGAGAGTGATGAGAAGAAGGAGGGGAAATGGAGGAAGACAGTCAGGGATCCGTAGAGAGTAGAGAAGTGAATCTGGGGCCGGAGAATGTAGAGGTTGGGTTCGTCAGCATACAGGTGGTAATGAAAAATGCATGTTGTGGCTCATGAGCTGACGAGGCCGTGCGGTGTAGATAGAGAAGAGTAGTGTGGCCCAGGACTGACCATTGGGGGACACCACAGAGAGGAGCCGGGGGGAGGAGGGTGGAGCGAGAATGAGAGACGGCTGATAGTCGATCAGTGAGGTAGAGGAGGATCAGGAAAGAGCACAAGTCCGTTATGCCGAGGGAGGAGAGGATTTGTAGCAGGGGAATGGTCGACAGTGTCAAAGGCAGGCGGGGGGAAGGACAGGTCCAAAGAGAGGAGAGCAAGAGTAGTGTGTGAGGCTTTGCAGTTACTAGGTCATTAGTGACTTTGGTTTAGGGCGGTTTCGGTAGAGTGGTGGGGACGAAAACCAGATTGGTAGAGGGTCAAGAAGAGAGTTGCAGGAGAGGGGGAGACTGCTGAAGACTTGTCGTGCGCTCGAGGAGTTTGGAAGCAAAGGGAGCAGTGAGATGGGGTGATAGTTGGGAAGGAAGAAGGGTCAAGGGTTGTTTTTTTTATAGGTTTGGAGTGATAGTAGGCATGTTTAACGGCAGAAGGAAGGTGCCAGGGTTATTGATAGCTTTGAAGAGATGGTGAGGAGGCTGGATGATAGAAGCCACTGAGGTTGGGATGAGGTTGGAATGTGCAGTGGGTCAAGACATACAGGTAGTGAGCGTTAGGATTTGGACAGTATGAGGAGAGCTTGTCATGATTGACCGTGGGGGGAGCAAGTTAAGGGGGAAGAGCAGGTGCAAGGGGTAGAGGAGGGTGGTGGGGATGCGGGCTTGATGCTTTTCTTGATGAGGTTGATTCTTCTGGGAGGAACGTGAGTGGCAAAAGTTCATTGTGAAAGGAGGGAATGGGAGGAGGTGTTGGTGGACGGAGAAGAGAGTTGAGGTTTGGAATAGTTGTCCTGGGGTTGTGGGACGGGAGGATATGAGAGTGGTGGAAATAGTTCTGTTTGGCTTGAGGCGAGGTGCGAAACTTAAATGTTGTAGTGAGTGTTTGTAAGGAGGCAAAGTCATCAGTGGAGTGAGTTTTCTTCCGCGGGTTCGGCAACTCTGGAGCACGCCTCATCTGTTAGGATAGATTCTGTGGCAGGGTTGCTCTGTGATTTTGCGGGTTTCTGTTGTGTGTGGAGTGAGCGACTGAGTCAAGGGTCGGTGATGATTGTAATGGTTGTAGAAAGTGGTGGCTGCGTTGGGGTCATTGAATGAGGAGATGTATTGTTTAATTTTTAATGGAAAGAGGTGTAAGAGAGATCAGAGAGAGTGTGAGGGTTGAGGTTTTGTAGATTCTGCGGGGTCGTATGGATATGAGACAGGAGGAGCAGGTGGGGTGGAGATAGTGGTGAAGGTAAGGCAGGTTGTGGTCGGATATAGGGTGTGGAGTAGTTAGAGAACGTCGGGATAGGGGGCAGAGGCGGGTGAAGATGAGGTCTCAGTGTGTGTCCAACTTTGTGGTGGCTCTGAGTCCACTGGAGAGGTCAAGAGGAGCAGAAGTGAAAGGAGTTTGTTGGTGCAGAGTGTGGGTGTCGATTGGGATGTTGGAAGTCTCCCATATGATGTGGGATGTCGGTGGAAAGAAAGTGGATGAAGACATGAAGCAAAGTGTCTGCGAAAGGCGGTGGCATGGGCTGGCGGTCGGAGACAACAGCCACTTGGAGGTTGGAAGGGGTAGATGCGGACAGAGTGCACCTCAAAGGTGAGAAGAGTGTGAGGAAAGGACAGAGGTGGAGCGGGGACAAAGGAGCGGTGTCAGACTGGAGGAGGCTCGACGCCTCACCATTGATTGTTACCAGTGCGAGGAGTGTGGGCATAAGTTGGTGGCCGCTAAAAGAGAGTGCGGCAGGGGACTTGTGTCAGAGGGGGACAGCCAGGTTTATCAAGCCAAGGAAGAGTAAGTTGCGTGAGATAACAAGTCATGTATGTTAGGAAAGTTTATTACATACGAGACGCGCATTCTCCAGGAGCGCTCCA
Organism: Phyllomedusa bahiana; assembly: GCA_025379985.1. Taxonomy (NCBI): domain Eukaryota; kingdom Metazoa; phylum Chordata; class Amphibia; order Anura; family Hylidae; genus Phyllomedusa; species Phyllomedusa bahiana. The sequence goes on along the minus strand of JAODAL010002681.1, from coordinate 76,435 downwards.
AGGGAGAGGGATGTGGGAGCCGGGTCAGAGGCGCATGTCGAATCTGGTTGAAGGGATTAGCGAATTTAGTAGTGGTGAGTCTGTTCGAGGAGGCAGAGACTATGGTGGGAATGTGATGGGGGGGCCCTGTGTTGGGGAAATGTCCCTCGGAAGCCAGAAGGAGCAGCGGAGAGGGTGAAGTAGGTGGCAGTAGGATTGTGACTGTATTTGACAGGGTTTAGCGTATGGTACGGAGGGATTAACAGTGGAATGGAGAGGGGTTGGGTTTTGGCAGCAGAAGGTGTGAGGGTAGAATTGCAGGGGGAGATGTAGAATATTTGTTCCAGCGATGGGTTTGGGGATAAGCAATAAGTGGGAGGAGATGGGAAGGGTTAGCGGTAAACGAGGGAAAAAGAAGAGCTAGTGTGGGATCATGGTGGGACAGTTGGATGTCTGGCTGGGAACAGTCGATGGGGGGGCGGCGCTCTTGGCAAGGGGACAGTCGATGGAGGCGCTCTTGGCTGGGGGCGAGTCGATGGAGGCGCTCTCTGGTGGGACCAGGTGTGGAGTCGCTCTTGGCTGGGCGTCGATGGAGGCGCTCTCTGGTGGACACTCGATGGAGGCGCTCTCTGGCTGGGACACTCGATGGAGGCGCTCTCTGGCTGGGACACTCGATGGAGGCGCTCTCTGGCTGGGACCCTCGATGGAGGCGCTCTCAGGCTGGGACAGACGATGGAGGCGCTCTCTGGTTGGTATTGTAGGTGGAGGCGCTCTCTGGTTGGTATTGTAGGTGGAGGCGCTCTCTGGCTGGGACAGGTGATGGCGGCGCTCTCTGGCTGGGACAGGTGATGGCGGCGCTCTCTGGCTGGGACAGTTGATGGAGGCGCTCTCTGGCTGGGACAGGTGATGGCGGCGCTCTCTGGCTGGGACAGGTGATGGCGGCGCTCTCTGGCTGGGACAGGTGATGGCGGCGCTCTCTGGCTGGGACAGTTGATGGCGGCGCTCTCTGGCTGGGACAGGTGATGGCGGCGCTCTCTGGCTGGGACAGTTGATGGCGGCGCTCTCTGGCTGGGACAGTTGATGGAGGCGCTCTCTGGCTGGGACAGTTGATGGAGGCGCTCTCTGGCTGGGACAGTTGATGGAGGCGCTCTCTGGCTGGGACAGTTGATGGAGGCGCTCTCTGGCTGGGACAGTTGATGGAGGCGCTCTCTATGGCTGGGACAGTTGATGGAGGCGCTCTCTATGGCTGGGACAGTTGATGGAGGCGCTCTCTATGGCTGGGACAGTTGATGGAGGCGCTCTCTCTGGCTGGGACAGTTGATGGAGCCGCTCTCTATGGCTGGGACAGTTGATGGAGGCGCTCTCTATGGCTGGGACAGTTGATGGAGGCGCTCTCTATGGCTGGGACAGTTTATGGAGGCACTGAAGGTGAGTACAGTTTTTTTTTTTTTTCTTCCAACTGTTTAGGAACAGATGTATGAGACAGAGTCTGCCTGGAATGCAGAGTCTGCTGTGGAGTGTCTGTCTTGTTTCAGGGGACTACAAGCTATATGGGGATAACAACAGCCAATAGAGGGCGCTGTGGAGTTCCTCAGCTCTTTTCCCATAAGCCTTTGCTTTATGCAAAACAGTCAGTGAGGTCTGAAAGGCAAGTAAATCCTCACACCAACTAATTTTATTGGTGGCTCTCCCCAAGGAGAGATTTTTCTCCCTTTTCTATCTTGTTATGTATCTAGATAACTAACAGTGGATTCAGATGTATCATAGACAGAGATATATATACACACACACACACACACACACACACACACACACACACACACACATATATATACAGACAGACTCTACAAGTCAAAAGTTTTAGAACACCTCGATTTTTCTAGCAATTTTTAGCAATACAGCAAATAACATGAATGGTTCCACGGTTTAAAAATTTAAAATCTAAAAATGGTCGACCTTGGTTGACTATGTGCTTGTATAAAGTAATGGAAGAGGATGCAGTATCCTCTAAAAACCTTATCTTTATTTCTCAATGTTAAAAGCGAACACTACTATTAAACCCTACAGCAACCAATACTAATTCGAGAAGGGGCTTCCCTTTTGTCCTGTTCGGGTATATTCACACACCGTTTTGGAAGATCGCATCCCAAAGCGCTGTGTCAATTGGAACGTATCAAACACACAGCTGGGCGTTTGGATGCGTTTTGGCTGCAGCAGACACGCACCCTGTAGTTTTAAATGGGGCGTCTGCTGCGTCTTTCAGATCAAGAATCGACATATCAATTCTTTGAATGGATCCAAAAGACGCAAGTAAACACGCATCGGTGACCACTTGTCTGAACGGCGATGCGGGTTTTACATTGAAAGCAATGGAAATCACACGCCACATTATTAGACGCCTGTCTGGGTCCGTTTAGGGTCCGAAAAAAAAGGATCCGAACATGCATCTGTAAACGTAGTCCCTTACTGTCAGACAATGTTTGTGTCCCTGTAAAGTTCAGCTAACCTCGCTGACATTCTGTGTGCCCAGCACCCACCTGACATTGAGCTGTAGAGGTCAGTACTCATGGATACATCATTACTAGCAAAGGAATCTTCTCTTTGGTCAAAACCATTTAGTCTCCATCTATGTTGTCGTTTTTGTAGTAATTGGAATCTACTCATCGGTGCCGGATCCATTGCATCATCAATACTTTGCGGAAATCTGTCAGACAATGGCGTCTGCAGGATGGTGCCCCTTTCCCTTGTGCAATGGATTCATATGTGTTCTGATCTATACAGCGTGGAGCTAATGCACACAGAGCCTTTCAATAGAGCTTTGTTTCTCTAGTTGGGGATATCTGACCATCTTTTGCTTCACTTTCCTTATGGACAGAAGAAAAGGGATGTGTGAATAGCTCCTTAGAATAACATTGGTTCTTAGATCCACATCCTCGACATAAAGCATACCAATGCTGCATACACATGAGGCTATGGAAACCAGCGATCTTTACTCCCTCAGCCACGTATATTTGTGTGGAAGATGCATTCCTGCATTGTTCATATGGTACCTATAGGTCGGACTTTACACACTACTCAATCTTAAATCCTTAAAGGGGTTGTCTCACCATGCTGTTTCAGAGCCACACGCAATTTTAGATTTATGCTTCCTGGCTCTTCCTGGTCAGGCTGTGGGTTGCTCTATAGCAGCGATTAGCATATCAGTCCAATATTCACAGCTCTTCTAATTGCACTGACATGAGAGCAGGAGATCTGATTTATGAGGTCTGAAGCTTTATGCTCTAAAGTAAACATGAAATTAGTCTCTAACAAGCTGCCGGAAGTCAGACCTGTAGTGACGTCACTCCCTGCTTTCAGATGCTGACCTGAGTGCACTCAGAGCAGATAAAAGCTTTCTCATCTCCTCACAAAGCAAAAAAAAAAAAAAAAAAAAAAAAAAACCACAAAGCAATATCTTTGGAAAAAGTCTTCAATTACCTGTCCCTACAAGCTGAAAGCAAATGAGAGACAACCCATTTTAACACATGACAACAGCATATAAATGTAGGATACATCCCGAGTCACGCAGGGCCCTGTTAACTTTATATTTTAAGAAAAGTATATATTGTCAAACGTGGGGCCCCCCATAACATTGGCGGAAAGGGTAAAAATTGGTGCGGGAAAATTTTGTTTGACAGTTTAACATTGAATTTAAAAAAAAGTTCAATCCCAAAAAACCCGAAAAATACAAGTAGAGACATCATTACGAAGACATTTCAGAGGCTCTAATGTTCTTAACATTTGATGGGAAATAACTTTGAAACTTTCTTCATTTAAAAATTCAAACCTGATGTCAGAGATTGGTGCTGTTGGGGCGGGGCGGGTCTGTGCAGCTATGATGGAAATACGGGTGGAAATCGGGGTGGTGGGTATATAAGGTGAGCGATAGGCTGTCTGCACACAAATCCCTTCTCACCGTTATGGTTAACAGGGATGATCTGTCAGAGTAGCAAAAAGGCATGATTACTGGCTTTCGGGCCAAACGTGGCAGTATTCATGAAACTGTGCAGTTTGTCAACTGTTCTCGTGCTGTTGGGGTGAAAGTTTATTGTGAGGGGACAAAAGGCACCATTGCAAATAACCAACATGGAAACTGTGGAGCCTCATGTGCCGTGGATCAGAGTGGCGAAGGTGGGCTGCGAAGGCGACGTGGATCGGGGGCGAAAGGTGGGAAAAGGGCGCCTGGATCAGAGTGGCGAAGGTGGGCTGCAAAGGCGACTGGTCAAGTGGCGAGGTGGGCTGCGAAGGCGCGGGTCAGAGTGGCGAAGGGGGCTCGAAGGCGCCTGGTCAGAGTGGCAAAGGGGGGTAAAGGGCCCCATGGATCAGAGGGGGAGAAGGTGGGCGTAAGGCAAGTGGTCAGAGTGGAGAAGGTGGGTGGAAAGGCAAGTGGCGGTGGCGAAGGTGGGCTGTAAAGGCGCAGTGGATCAGAGTGGCAAGGTGGGGCAAAGGGCGCGGTGGTCAGAGTGGCGAAGGTGGGCTGCGAAGGCGACGTGGATCAGAGTGGCGAAGGTGGGCTGCGAAGGCGCCATGGATCAAGTGGCAAGGTGGGTGCGAAGGGCCATGGTCAGTGGCGAAGGCGGGTTTAAAAGGGCCCCGGTGGATCAAGGGTGGCGAAGGGGGCTGCGAAGGCCGTGGATAAGGGGGCAAAGGTGGGCTGCAAAGGCGCGTGGAAAAATGGCGAGGTGGGTTGCGAAGGCGCCGTGGATCAGAGTGGAGAAGGTGGGCGCGAGGGCCGGGGATCAAGTGGAAAAGGTTGGGCCGGGAAAGGCGCCGTGGATCAGAGTGGCGAAGGTGGGCTGTAAAGGCAACGTGGATCAGAGTGGCGAAGGTGGGCTGTAAAGGCAACGTGGATCAGAGTGGCGAAGGTGGGCTGTAAAGGCAACGTGGATCAGAGTGGCGAAGGTGGGCTGCGAAGGCGCCGTGGATCAGAGTGGCGAAGGTGGGCTGCGAAGGCGCCGTGGATCAGAGTGGCGAAGGTGGGTTGCGAAGGCGCCGTGGATCAGAGTGGCGAAGGTGGGCTGCGAAGGCGCCGTGGATCAGAGTGGCGAAGGCGGGCTGCGAAGGCGCCATGGATCCGAGTGGCGAGGGTGGGCTGGAAAGGCGCGTGGATCCAGTGGCAAAAGGGGGTGGGCTGCGAAAATTCTATCTGTATTGGGTGGGAAGAGAGGACGATCTTGCATTTTGCTAAAAAAGTAACTCGACGAAAGGGCTTCAATATTCCAGCGACAAAGTGGACCTCTGCTATGACCCCAAGGGGTTTCCCTTTTCCCTTTATGAATGGATGAACATTGGTGTGTCAGGCGAGAAACATCAGAGAACACGCACCCTGCAACCATTACTGGAAGAACACAAGCTGGTGGTGCCAGCATTATAGTCTGGAAAATGTTTTTTGGGCCCAATTGTCCATCCTTGCAGATCCCATATACCAGTGTTTCTCAACTCCAGTCCTCAAGACCCACCGACAGGTCATGTTTTCAGGATCTCCCACAAAATTGCTGGAAAATAATTATTTCCCCGGGTGAAAATTACTGGGGAAAAACCCGGGCCCCGTTGGGGGGTTTCCTGGGGGGGGGGGGAAAGTTGAGAAACCCCTGCCTATCCCCCTTTGATCCCCAATTGTTTCCATGCAATCTTCCAGCAAGAAAAATGAAAAAAACCTTTTGGTTAGTTTGCCTGACATTGGTTAAAGGGCATAAAAAAAGGGACTTCCAACTTTTCCCTGACCCCCTTTAATTCCCCGTTTTAAAAACCCATTTGAGCATCTGTGAGACCCCCTCCTTTATCATGTTCGCTCTGTGGAGCCTCCCTCCTCCAGCAGCAGTGGGATGCAGTCACCCGGGGCTTAATTTATCTGTGACCCCTACCAGGCCCTTTTAGTCATTCCCTCCCTGTCTAGTGCTGACGTGCTGCACAGGGCCCATTTTTCCCCTTGTTTATTACGGGTTTTGTCTTTTAATAATATGACTTAAAGGGGTTGTGCAACCATGCTGTTTCACAGAGCCAAAAGCAGCCTTAGATCATGCATCTCAACTCTTCCTGGTTAAGTTTTGGGTGGTTCTATAGCAGTCTTGGGGCATAACAGCTAAAACTTTTCCCAGTTCTTCTAACTGCACTGACATGAGAGCAGGAGATCTCAAAGTTAACAAAGGAGACTAATTACTTATTAGGGCATGTTCACAAAACTTATTTGTGGGGGTTTCTTGGGGTGCGAAATTTTTAGGGGTGTATTCCCCAGCATGAAATGTGCCCCCGTAAAAAAAAAATGAAAATTTTAACTTTTTTCCCAAAGGGAAATGGAAGGTAAATTGGCCAGCTTTGTGTTTCTAAAAACAGGTTATGGGCGGGGGCACGGGGAACCCGTGTGAACCCAGCCTTAGAGAATTCTGTTTCAACTCCCGGCAGCTGAGGGTGGCGAATCCGCCCGGGCTTTTCGGGAGGGCCGCCCTGCGTGAACTCAGAGAAGAAAAAAATCTGCAAATCAAAAAAAAACCAAAAACAAAAGCAATATTTTTAAAAAAAAAAACTCTTCTTTTAAACCTGTCCCTACATGTAAAAGGTTTTATCAAATTGTAGTGCAGGAATCATAAAAAACTGCACCCCCCAAAAGTTTTGGGGGGACACTACAACTCCCAGCGGAATTTTTTTTAAATTTTTAAAAACGTGGGCATGATGGGAGTTGAAAGTTTCCCAAACACTGGGGGGGCCGCAGTTTGAGGTTGGGCCTGTGTAGTGAGAAAAACCCTTTTAAAAGGGATGCGCCCACACAGCTGGTTAAAATACGGGCCGGTTTTTTTGAGGGAAAAGAATCCGCTGGTATTTTGACCCCCTTTTTTCGGGGTTTGGGGGGGAAATGTTCTGTCCGTGGTTTGCGGATTCCCCGGCCCCCTTTTCAAACCCCCGGGACTTGTTCATGTTCTGTCAAAAAACCGGGGGAAGAATAAAGATGCCCCAAATTTTTTTGGAACCCCGGGCCCGGGTGTAAAAAACAAAACGGGGGGAAATAAATGGCTTCCCCAACCACTAACCATGAGGGGGAAAAAAAAAGGGTTTGGTGTCTCTTTCTTTTTGAAGGGGGTATGTAAGTTTTTGAGCAAACTGTAAACAAAAGGGCCCCGAGTCTTCATTGTGCAGTCTAGCAGAGATGGGAAACTGCTGCTGAGGTTTTGCTTCCATATTTTTTTTTTTCCCCCCCTTTTTGGGGCTTGTTCACACAAATTTTTTGGTTTGCGTTTTGGATGCTTTTTTACGGATCATTTTTTTTAACCTGAAAAAACTGGTGAAAAACTGCACCCAAAAAGCGGATCCGAAAAGGGAAAACAGGCCCTTTTTTTGGGTTTGGTTTTGATCCCTTTTTTAACGGACCCTTTTTTTTCAATGCTTTATTTAAATAAAAGTATAAAACTGAAATTTTTTCCCATGACCAAGAAAAAAACCCCTTTTTTTTCCCAGTGTCAAAAATGTAATTCCCCCTGTGATTTTAGACCCCCATCCCCTTTTTTTTTTTAAAAAAATTAACCAAAAAGTTTTCAAACCCCAACCCCTGGGAAATTTAAATTTAAAAATAATAATCGTTTTATAACTAAACATTTATAAACAATCTAAATTTATACATATATTTATATAAATTTTCATTTATAATATTATATACATTTATAATATTATATACTTTTTATATTATATATCAATACTAAAAAAAAAGTATATTATATAATTTATATATTTTATATATATTATATATATATTTTATATTATATATTTTTATTAAAAAATAAATATAACCCAAGCATAATATTCAAATTTTATATTTCATTTAAATCAAATGCGTTTTTGGCATCGACAGCGGCTCCCAAAAACGCACCCAAATGTATGCTGCGCTTTTGGATCCGCTTTCGGGATTCAAAGCGCCTCCTTATTTCTTGGGTTTTCTCTTGGTAAAACGAAGAAGAATTGACATTTTTTAAACGGATCGGTAAAACGGTTTCACAAAAAGGTGTGAAAGCCTTTCCTGAAGAAGGAAAAAAAAAATATATAGGTTTTTTATATTAATTTTTGCTAAGAATTATTTTTAGGGGGATGTCTTACTTTTTAAGAACAAGAATTCAAATTTATTGTTGAGCAAAAATCCACCTGTATTAATATATTGCAATGATTTCATCATAAACATCAGCATAAGCAGCCAAACTCTGAATTGCATCAAAAAAATGCACTAGGTCTTATTTTCGGGGGATGTCTTATTTTCGGGGAAACAGGGTATTTCGTTGTTGCAAATGGTCAGCCATACTCATTACCCAGTCACGGAGAACACAAGAAGGTCCTGGCTGTGGTGTAAAACCACCGGGAATAAATGAATGCAGGATACCAGATAATTACATTCGCCACAAAAAAGTGGGGCGGTGTCTCATATAAACCCATCCATCTCTCTATTTTCGGTGCTCTCGGCCAATGGAAGCAAAGCCAGTTTCGCTTTAGGTTCCCTTATGCCTTTTTCTTGCCTCATCTAATTCCTTGTTTGCAGACTGCCAGAACACAGACCTCTATTCTACAGATCCAAGATGTGATCCCAGGCAACTCTATGAGCCCATACTTTACCAACGATTTAAGGAGACACAGTTTACTCACAGATGAATCACATGGAATTTGGGAGGAGGGGGGGGGGGGGGGGTATGGCATGCTCCAACACATGCTGTATTACAGAGGAATTCTGTCACAGGAGCATGGCCAATGTGTACAAGATTTATCCCCCACCTAAATGCCCCCCCCAAAAAAGGCAACAAAGACAACAAAAAACTATGTAGTAGAGCAGCTGGAACCCTTGCTCAAAAGCAGAAGAGGCATGAACTGCTCCCCAACCAGAATGCATCACAGGAACAAGTGGTCTTATCTTGCCAACATTTAGGGATACCTTCTACTCTCCTGTACCTCTAGCAGTGTGATTCAATCCCCCCAAGGCCCACTACAATAGAAAATGCTGGTACAGAACTGAATCCCTAGGTCTCTGCACTATGGAAGCACGGGGGTTTTTTGGCCCTGAATTTAAAAAAGGGTTGTCCACTTTTTTTGTTCTACTTATTTAAATAATAGGAAAACAACACAATTTTCTTAAATTTCCCGGATAACAATTTGTCCTGTCCTCTTTTATAATGCATGTTCCAAATTTTTTTAAAGTGAAAAAGCAGGAACCTAGGGGGGGCGCGCGTACGCGCCGCGGCAAAATTTGCATGGACACGCCCCCCTTGTCGTATGCCCCGCCCCTTTAAAAAGCCCAACCCCCTCCACTAACTGCTAAAAGGCTTTGAAGAAAGCCCGGGAGAAGCCTTAAGCCAGGTTTTAGCCCCCCCTAACCAGGTAGTGCCCTTAAAGGTGGTAGATGCCCCCCCCGTAGCCAAATAGATGCCCCCCCTTAGCCAGGGGAGCAAATTTTTAGCCAGGGAGATGCCCCCCCTTTTTAGCCGGTAGGTGCCCCCCTTGTTAGACAAGTAGTGCCCCCATTGTTAGCCAGGTAGTGCCCCCATCTGTTAGCCAGGTTGTGCCCCCATTGTTGCCAGGTAGTGCCCCCATCGTTTGCCAGGTAGTGCCCCCATTGTTTGCCAGGTTAGTGCCCCCATTGTTTCCCAGGTAGTGCCCCCATCTTTTAGGCCAGGTAGTCCCCCCATCTGTTAGCCAGGTGTGCCCCCATCTGTTGCCAGGTAGTGCCCCCCATCTGTTAGCGGGGTAGTGCCCCATCGTTTGCCAGGTAGTGCCCCATCTGTTGCCAGGTAGTGCCCCCTTTGTTGCAGGTAGTGCCCCCATTGTTGCCAGGTAGTGCCCCCTCTGTTAGCCAGGTAGTGCCCCCTCTGTTAGCCAGGTAGTGCCCCCATCTGTTAGCCAGGTAGTGCCCCCATCTTTTTGCCAGGTAGTGCCCCCTTTGTTGCCAGGTAGTGCCCCCATTGTTGCCATTGATCCCCCCATTGTTGCCAGTGTTGCCCTCTCTGTTAGCCAGGTAGAGCCCCTAAAGAATAAAAAATTTAAAATAATAAAATCCACTCACCTCACCAGGCTCCTGCAGCGGGGCCCGCTCCCGACGATCTCTTCAGCGGCGCGGGGGGAAGGAGAGCAGCCGCGCGTCACTCCCCTGCAGCCGCGCGTCACTCCCCTGCGCCGCTAACCTGTATGTGCGGCGCACACACCGGCGCCGTACATACAGGGAGAGGAGGGAGGAGGGAGCGATCCCTCCTGCCTCCTCCCCGCACAGTGGGGGACCGCGGGCGGGGGGAGCGGCCGTCCGGGCGCTCACCCGCCTGTAGGAGCGGTCCCGCGGCGCAAGAGTAGCGCACCAGCGCTACTTTTGCCCCCGGCTGGTAATTTAAAGGACCCCCGCCGCCTGCAGGCGGCGGGAGGAATGCCAATCCCCCGGGTGGGGGGGTGGGGACCCCAAACAGCGGGAACCCCCCCCCGCCAAAAAACGGGAGAGTTGGCATGTATTTATAATACTGCAGTAGACCGCCATTTAGTGGGGATTAGGGGGGGGGGGCGGAGACCGCCCACATTCCTGTCCATACTAATGGCTGCTATGGAGTAACTGTATGGACAAAAATAGGCATGTGACCTTGGTATCCAGGTAGCAGTAGTGTATGGGAGCGAACTTCTCCAGTATTACTACCCCCAGCAACTTTATCATGTGGACCACCACACAGGTCATGTGACCCCTGGTATCCCGGTAACAGTAGTGTATGGAGGAGCAGAACTTTTCCAGTATTACTACCTCCTCAGCGTCTTATGTGACCACCACACAGGTCATGTGACCCTGGTATCCAGGTAACAGCAGTGTATGGAGGAGCAGAACTTCTCCAGTATTACTGCCTCAAGCAGCGTCTTATCATGTGATCACCACACAGGTCATGTGACCCTGGTATCCAGGTAACAGTAGTGTATGGAAAAGCAGAACTTCTCCAGTATTACCACCTCCAGCAGCATCTTATCATGTGACCACCACACAGGTCATGTGACCCTGGTATCCAGGTAACAGCAGAGTATGTAGGGGCAGAACTTCTCCAGTATTACTGCCTCAAGCAGCGTCTTATGTTGGTCAGGACATTCCCTAGAGAGCAGTTATTCAAGTAACTACACACAGTGAAGGAGTGGCGGAAATAACCATATTAATAATAATTTCACTATTATTACCCCATAGATGTCATGTAACCCTGTTCAGTACATCTAGTTACAAGCAACCATTAGTATGGACCAAAATGTGGGCTCTACCTTTTTTTTTTATATCGTTATTTTCAGATGGGTGCCTACAGTCTTGGTATAGTTAAAGGAGCAGTATTTATAATATATACAGGCAGTCCCCAGGTTACAAACAGGATAGGGACTGTAGGTTTCTTCTTAAAGGGGTTTTGCCACAATCTCATTTCATACCTCCTGCATCCAGCTCTTCAGCTCTGTGTGCTCAGAAGGGGGCGTGTGTGATTTGTTTGAATTGCATATCATGTGACCCAGCAGCATGACATCCCCATGTCTTTCTCCTCTGTAGTCAAAGAAAGGTCCGTTTATGTAAAGTATTGTAAGTAGCTGAGAGGTAAAGTTTTTGTCTCCAGGTACAAGGGTCCTGGGTTCAAATCCCTGCAGGAGCCAAACCTGTGTTTTTTTTTTTCCTCTTTATCAATGCACAGACCTCATTGAGGTTTCTTTTTAATTTATTTGCACTGTTTGATTAATAACTAAGGAGGACGGGAGTAGAGTGACAGCACCTGGGGTTTAACACTCTCAGTCCTGGTCATATCCCCTGGAGACGAGCCGTAAATAATGGATCAGTAAAGGAGCGGGTAAAAAAAATAAAATAAAAAATGTACAGAATTTTTAATGATGATGAATGGTGAAAATGTTTGTTTCATTTGCACGTTTCCCACGTCAATTGTACTTCGTGGCAAAACCCCTTTAAAGAGGTTTTGCCACGAAGTAATGTTGACATGGGATCCTCCAAAATGGGTTTTTAATCACTTTTCTAAATATATGTGATTGCAAAAATTGCAGTCTGAGAGAGCTACAAGCTGCCTTACATGCCCTTGGTTACTTCAGAGTCTATTAGATATGGCCTGACAAGAGCTGCTGGATGGGCTTGCGCAGAGAGAGCTTCTTATCTGATGAGACTGAGCTGCAGAAGTTTTTAAGGCACCGGGTAGCAATATGTTTTCTTTTGTATACAGAATAAACTAGTTGTAGTGTGATTAGATACCTGCTTTATTAGATGACAGGAACATGAAGAAGCTTTCAAGCTGCTGTGTAGAATAGGTGTTCTCTTTTGTATATAGAAGCCACAAGTTATAGTTTTTTTATTTCAGTGTACATGTCACAAGATCCCTTATGCAGCTCTGTGCTCTGGCTGTGTGTGTCTCTCTCTTTCAGCTCTGTGATTTGTTTACATTACATTAGCATCTTAGCAGATAAGGCTCCTGACAGTGCAGTCTGAGGCTGTCTTGCTGTATTGACAATCCACTGTTGTACTGTTTATTATTTCACTTAAGTTTTGAGACCCTCCCTTGGATTCCTCACTCCCCCTCCCTCTCTCCCCTGCAGCTTCATGACTCAGCGTGATTTGTTGACATTCTGCCTGTACTTACAAGAGAGGGGTAAGAATCTATCTCTTGGCAAATCCCCTTTAAGTTGAATCTGTATGGGGACAGATGTAAGTCGGAATGTTGGGGAGTGTGTATATTTATATAGATATATTAAAATTGTATGATTTCCGATGATGTATGCATAAGTAAAAACAATATAACATGGACAACCCCTTTAAGACCAGCCTCTCTCTTAGTAGCTGTAGGATTTCTATTCCAGTCTTCTCTTTTATTCAGTTTCTGGGACAGGATGGATCAATCCGACAGCAACCTTCATTCTGGCCAACCACTGGATCTCCCCCTCTTCCTTTTCATAGTAAGTGAACCTTTCCCGGTCCATCGCCCTCTCTTTGCTGACAGACTTGTGGGACTCTGTAGTGAATAATAATCCGCTGTCTGTGACCAAATGTTTACTGTATAAGAAATGCGTCAGACAGGACAGAACCTAATTTACAGCATATGAGCTTACTCAGACTTTATTAGTTTGATGAAAAGCAATGAATGCTGAGAAATAGATATCAGCTGTTACATCGGCCGAGGAAGAAGCCAGAAGTTCTCCTCTTTGGACTCAGTCTCTTTTCACACCACATTTTGTGTTTTTAGAGCCAATTATGATTTTTGCCAGAAAAGCCCTTGCTTGCATGCGTCTGGCAGATACTTAGCCCTCCATTCACTGGACAGAAGCCAAAAGTGTGTCCATTCCAAGGTGTACGTATGGTTACGGGCCACTTCTGCTGTCACCTCTGCTTTAGCAGCCATGGTTCGGATGGTGACATCACTCCCTGCTGTGTCTTACCAGCAGCACAGGAGCTTGTTTACCTTTCTTACTGAAAACTTTAACGCCCTGTAGCCTTCTGCTCTGCTGTTAAAAAACCCCTTCATCATCAATGTCCATCTAATACGCTCAAATAGGAATAGCAGAGCTGAAAGGTCAGTCACTGCTATGGAACCATCCACAGCCTGAACAGGAAGTGGGGGGTCTGAAGTTGACTGCAAATAGCAGGACCTGTGAAACGGCCAGAAGAGGAAAAAACTCTTTAAAAAAAAAATAAGTAGATAACCTCTTTATAGAAATGTATGAGTTTCGGGTTATGCCTCCCTGCTCCGGCATCAGGGCTTCTAATGTCCAGCTTGGGTGTCTGGCCTGGTGTAGAAAGCTGGAATTTACACTCTGTATTTTTATGGGGAGAGAAAGTAGAGGAGGATTTGCAAGAGGTGCATGGAATACATTTCTGCACATAATTTATATATAAATAGGTGTTAGATGTGCAATTTCACCATAGGCTTCTATCCTATTTAAGATTCCACATCCAACGCTCGTATGTAAATCATATAGCTCCATCTAACGTCGGAGGTTGCATGGAGCTGTAATACAGACAAGTGCATTAGCTCTTCCATACATTTACTATATACCAACAGTGCCTCGGGTGAGAGGGGTTTACATATAAATGAGTTCAGTAGAGGATTAGAACAAGATATATGTACAGGGATTAGCCGCCGTCCTAAAACTGAAGGGACATTCTGGTTTCAGATAATAAATGCTGGGTTTGTATAATATTACGTTATTTCCAATATACTTTATCAGCCAATCTCTTCATCCGACCATCCAAGCTGCTCCCCCATGACAGGAGTCCTATCCTTTGTATATGCTGACAAGTAATGCTTCTTGGTGGGAGCCATCCATCCGTACAGCAGACATCTGAAGGAGAGCGCCACACGTGGTGTGAAATCAAAGGCTTGGGGTATGTTCACACGGCTTATGTTCAGGCATAATTGTGGGCGTATTTCCCCGCGTATTGCACTTAATACGGGCGAGATGCACATCGCAATTACGGTAATCCATAGCTCTCAGAGAACACGATCGTATTGTACACGCGGGGAGATAAGCGACATGTCAATAATGCATGTCAATGGGGTCGCTGGCGCCCCCTCCCCTTTCGTGCTTTGGGAATACGCGCTGATCAGTGTGACTTCTAAAACACCGGGCGTATTGTGGTGCGCACTGTATGCGCCGCAATTATGCCATGTGAACATACTCTTAGGCCGTGTTCACACGGCTTATTCACGGCGGATTTGTGCGCCGTATTGAGCGCACAAATCCGCCGTGAATAAGGGGCGGGAGGGGGGGGGGGGCCGTAGCGCGGCGGGGGCGCCGCTCCCGGCCCCATAGACAATGCATTGTTTACGGCACGTCCGCGCCGTAAATAATGTGCATGTCACTTTCTCCCCGCCCGACGGATTTGCCGAGCGGGGAGGATTCCACTGTTCTCTATGAGAGCAGTGGATTACCGTAATGACTCCGACGGATTGGCGCCGTATTGAAGCGCAAATCCGGCGCGGAATACGGCCCCAATCCGTCGGCAAATAAGCCGTGTGAACGGGGCCTTACAGTGATATCACAACCACCCAATGTACTTGGAGTCCTACTATAGCACTGTACACCATGGAGCCATAACACAGTGACATGAGGCCTTATGAGGACTGATATTTACCCACAGTCCCAGAGATCCCCCATAACCGCTCTTCTGCAATGCCTGCCATACCCTATAACCTATGTAACAGGTTCCCTTTCAGCAGCTCCTTTATTCTGTAAGATGCAGGAGTACTTAATGCTCAGATCTGGCAGTTTGCAGACAGAAAAGAGTCCATCTTATTCATGAGCAGGTGTTAGCTCCTCCCACCTGACAGCTATTCACATGCTTCCACCTATTCAAAGTAATAGGTTAAAGTGGTTGTCTCACTACAAGGATCGCTTTTTATGTTAAAGATCTTGCAAAAACAAGTCACTTTGCAATAGGTGTCCATTAACAGTGTCCTACCTATTCCTAGATATCCCCTCTTGTATGGGCTGCATCAGCTCCTCAGGTTGCCATAGCTACAGACCGGTTCAATCTCTCATGATAGGCTGACAGTGCTATATACAGACCTGGCTTCTACTATTCAAAGTGAAACCAAGAAAACAAGACTGAGGTGAGATGAATCAATGTAGTGAGACAACCCCTTCAATCAGTTGTGAGGTGAGCGGGGCATGAATTAAACGGACTCTTTTCATGACTCTTCTCTGGCTGAAAACTGCAGATTTGAGCATTAAATACACGAAAACTCCAGCATCTTACAGAATAAGGGGACACAGTGCTGGGAACAGCAGGTCTGACACTAGCTTGTTCTGCCTTCAGTAAGGGGGGCATAATCTATGTGACAGGTTCCCTTTAAGTAAGCCAGGTATTATTGCACTGTATTTTTCCAGCAGCACAGTTGGCATTTTTCCCATTTGAATAATCCAAAAGAAATGTATAAGACTCAAAAGAGCAACTTTAAGAAAATGACAGGGGGACAATTACTCAAAGTTACCGGCGGAAGGAAAGTCACGGACTCAGCGCAAAGAAATGTCAGATGCCAATAGGGAAGCAGTACGCATAGACCCCCCCCCCCCCAAAAGCAGCCCAAAGTAAAACTGCTAGCTGTACCACAGCCTTAAGACAGGATATTTTAGAACAGAGGAAGCAGCAACAGATCCCCCCCAACTCTTACCCGAGGTATTCTATGGTTAAAGGGGTTGTCTCACTACATTGATTCATCTTACCTCAGTCCTGTTTTCTTGGTTTAATTTTGAATTCGGGGGCGTGTTTACTGGCTTCTAAAGGGCTGCAGTAGAAGCCAGGTCTGTAGCTATAGCAACCAGTGCTGGCAGCCTATCAGGAGGGTTCAAACAGGTCTGTAGCTACAGCGACCTGAGGAGCTGATGCCGCTCATACAGGAGGGGATATCTAGGAATAGGTAGGACACTGTTAATGGACATATATTACAAAGTGACTTTTTCTTACAAGATCTTTAACATAAAAAGCAATCCTTGTAGTGAGACAACCCCTTTAACTCCATAAGCCTCAGGCCTGAAAAGGCCTTCATGACCAGCTCATATTTCTTAGTTTTTGCCTCCCTGTATTCAACAGTTCTAACATTTTCATTTTTTTTCAATGACAGTCATATGGAGACTTGTTTTATGCAGAAGTTGTATTTTTTGGGGCGTAGTTTGAGTTTATATATAAACTTTTGCTGCGGGAACATAAAAAAAAGCGTTTTTCTGTACTTGTTTTTAAATTATCTTTTACGCCATTTACATTTCACACTAAATAACCTGTTACATTAATTCTACAGGTAATTATAGTTGTGTGGATACCCAATATGTGTAAGGTTTTTTTGTGTGTAATGTATAATAATTTATTAAACATTTATAACTATATTTGTTGTTTTTTTTCCCCACCTTTTTAGATCCCACTATGGGCTACCTATTGTATACTTTTGTTTTACACCTAGTAATGTATTTGTATACTCCTGTATGCTAATACAATACACTATCAGTATGACACAGGCTGCCGTCAGGTGAGCACACAGTGTGCCCTGACTGTAGACTTACTATACAGATAGCCCTGGGGCTACTCTAGGTCCACAGGGCCGGCTTTATATTTCCCAGGCTCCATCCTGATGACCCAAAGGAGCAGGAGAA
The DNA here is from genome assembly GCA_025379985.1 of Phyllomedusa bahiana. Lineage (NCBI taxonomy): Eukaryota > Metazoa > Chordata > Amphibia > Anura > Hylidae > Phyllomedusa > Phyllomedusa bahiana. The sequence goes on along the minus strand of JAODAL010002681.1, from coordinate 59,317 downwards.
TCCCCTTTGATAATGCCGTGGTCACACACCGTGGCAATGAAAGCGTTACACAGCGGGGATCGGAGGCTATATGGCAGTGCTTTGGAGCCCTGTATGGAGCCGTTCATCATGACATACAATTCCTCATTAGATGCAGTATGTACTGACCGTTCTAGTTTAAAAATAAAAATTGATCAGCACATCAAAAACTTTAAAGAAAATTCTGCAGGTGCCCGCTGGCGTGGCGGCATACAGTGCCAGCACAAGATCAGCAGCGCTCTGCAAACACCAAAGTGAAGATGGGCATTATTTCAAAATGCATTTCTGCTGTTTTCTGAATACATTAAAATTTGTCACCCATCTACACAGACCGTCTAATTCGGAGCAGAATGTAGCTGGGACTTTCATTCCCTGAAAAGGTGGAGGCCTGAGTGGGCACTAAGCGAGGTGAGGTCACCGTCGTGGTGGATGGGCTCTTGCAGTTTTGATCAAAAATGTGCACTAAGAACCTCAAACTTTCACGTGTTCAAAGCAGAAACGCATTTTAAAATAGTTCCTATCTTCACTTTGACGTTTGCAGAGCGCTGCTGATCTTGTGCTGGCACTGTATGCCGCCACGCCAGCGGGCACCTGCAGAATTTTCTTTTCGGATGTGCTGATCAATTTTTATTTTTAGACTAGAACAGTCAGTACATACTGCATCCAATGGGGAATTATATGTCATGCACAGCTCCACACAGGACTCCAAAGCGCTGCCATTTATCCTCCGTGCCACACGCATGAGGCCAGTGCAGGATTGGGCAATGCTCACGACACTGTTTTTGCAGTGTAACAAGCGGTTATTTCACAGGAGGAACACATGTACACAAGCATGATTTTTCATGTGTTTTTACGCCCATTTTGGCTGATGTGTCCTCTGCTGCTTATTTTCATGCTTTTTTCAATCCAGAGAACTTTATGGTATAGGAGTAGTGTTGTTGGAACCATTCGTTAAAAGTTAATTTCGAGTTGAACTTCACGATTTTTTTAGAACTCGAGCCGAATCGAACATTTTACTGTTCGTTCAAGTAAAGGTTTGTGTTCTACATCGCGCCATTTAAATAGTTGTTAAGCGCATTAAATCAGTGTAAAGTGCGCCAGAAAGTACGATCCTCTCAAATCTGGTGTCCGGTATACCTTGCATAGTAAACATAATGCAATGGGCGCATTACATAAACTAGTAATGATATGTTACGTGCTTCCTTTGTGCAATGCGCCTCGACAGGCGCATTACATACATTACCAATGATAGGCTATGTGTTATGGAGGCGCACAGCTTATCATTTTTAGGCGTATTTCAATGCGTCGTGTCCAGTCTATAATACACCTAGTGTTGGTGTACTGTTATGGATGGTAATTACAGCTGCCCCTCACCTGTATAGGTATAAAATTTAACCTGCATCTAACATAAATATCAGTGGCACACTAAAGACTAAGTAAAACCTCAAGGTATATAGGAATATTGGAAATGCATTACTGCTAAGGAAAATATGAAAAACCTGGGACTCTTAGTTTACAGTATTTGATCAAAGATTGTATTAAGCTCACCTCCCAATAGCGTCAAGGGGATCCCAGAGCAGGTGAGTCCCTCCACTGAACAGGTTACCTCACTAGGCGTCAATCCAGACTGCAACTTCAGGGAATGGTAGGAACAAAGTATATTTTAGATGTGCACAGCCTTATTACGTTTTGTAGTCTATTTGAGAAATGGCAATCTCATTGGCTTGCTGCACTCAGCTGCCTCTTTTAAACCAGTGCAGGATAGTTCAATTGCAAGTTCCTGCCACTCCCTGAGAAGTTGTAGTCTGAACGGACTCCTAGTGAGGTAACATGTTAGGGACTCACCTGCTCTGGGATCCCCTTGACGTTTTGGGAGGTGAACTTAATACAATCTTTGATCAAATACTGTACACTAAGAGTCCCAGGTTTTTCATATTTTCCTTAGCAGTAACGCATTTCCAATATTCCTATATACCTTGAGGTTTTACTTAGTCTTTAGTGTGCCACTGATATTTATGTTAGATGTATGCTATTGCCTTTTCAGTGTGCACCTATGCTTGCGATTTTCAAAGTATATTTTAGATGTGCACAGCCTCATTACATTTTGTAAAATTTAACCTGAACATCTTCTCCCATTGACTTTAATGGGGTTTGAAGTTCGAGCTCGACTCAAACCGAACTTCTCAAAGTTCGACTTTAACTTTTTAGGGTTTGATCACCACTATACAGGATCCTGCACACCCTTTGTTTGCACAGCCCATAACACGGCGAACAATGCACCAAACAGCGCAGTTGTGGGTCTGTTGTGCCGTTATCCCCATTTAAATCCCATGTTTGCGCACATTTTGACACATAATGGAAAAGAGAGTGAATTTTGCACAACACAAAGCTCACAAAGAGACACCGGACTCTCAGATTGAGATTGTTGAGGGCTGGCAGATGTTATTTCGTCAAAGTATCTAGGTCACAGTATTCTGCATCAGCAATGCTTAGGAATAAAAATGATAATGAAACATGTATTCTCCAGCCCTGATCTTGCGTTTAGACTTAAAAAAACGGATGCAAAATTCAGACGGAAATAGAAAACTTTTATCACACTAGTGGTTTCCATTATGAACAGCAGCCCCAACCTCTAGTTTTGTCCTATGCCAGGTAGCGCCAGCACCCCTCACACCCCACTGACTTACAAAGGGGTCTGGCGCGGTTAGATTTTCTGTTAGATGCGTCGGAGCCTCCAATGCAGGTGCAAGTAGCGCCTACGGCTGAGTTCAGACTTCTTTGATCTGCAGCTGTTCCAAGTTGACTGAAAAACCGATGACAAATAGACTTCAGTTCACATCAGTTCTGAAATCCATCACCTTTCAGAATAGAAAACCGCTTGATCATGGTGGATACTGATGAAATGTGAAGCACCACGGCCTCGGCCACCAGTGTGAACGCATCCTAAGCTCTGTATAAATCAATCATCATCAGGACCTTTATGATGGGAACATTCACGCTGCCCCCAGCTAACTCCAGCCCAGGAGAACATCTAAGTAAAAACCTGAAGGGTTGAATTCGGATTCTGTATTGATGCAGTGTCTGGCCCTGACATCATGTATATTATGTAATTCATCTTACACTCGTGCTATATGCACATGAAGAGTCTAGGATGCAGCAAACTCTCCAGTAATGACCATGGCACTAATGAATGGTCAACCCCATCCCCACATTTCACCACTAAATATTTGGACAGGACTGAAAGAGCAAACACAGCACCCACTTAGCGGCACTGCCAGATTTCATAGGTTTCCATCATAAATGCTATCCGAGCACAGAACACTTACTGGCAGCAGTTGGAGGCTGGGGAATAGTCACCGCTTCCCCAGCAGTCTCTGGCTCCCTATGTGTTACTGCACGCTGCTAACCTCAGTCATGTCTATGAATATCATGGAGACAGGAGCGGCCTCACACCCGCAGGGATATAAGATGTCTGTGGGGTTTATGAGGACGGAGCCGTCACGTCATATTTTTGCTACAACTACGCGCAAATTGGAACGGCTAAAAAGAAGTGCAGCAATAAACCATGCGATTATACCCTGATAAATACCCCAAACCAGGTCCAGCACGTGCTTCTATCAAGAGTCAGGCCATTTCTGCCCTCTTACTTGGTTAGTCGAAATTACATCTAGATTTGGTGCCACAAAATGTTTTCCATAAAACACGACAATTTCACCATGCAGTTTGACAGTCACAGACAGCTTTACTTTCACTCTGCCTTTGTCAAGCTGTGGGTGGTTTTATAGCAGTGACTTGCATATTTAGCTTCTCTGTAACTAGCCGAGACGTTACAAAGAGCAGTGCAGGAGAATTACTCTGTAAGCAAACAAAACTACCAGTGCTCTGAGAAGTGAAAACAATTGCTCATCTGTAAACAAAAGCTAATCTGGTTAGAGATAATGAAACTGCTCGGCAGGACTGGGCAAGGTATTCTGGTGCCTTAGACAAATAAGGCATATAGCACTCGTACCCCCCCGCCGCACCTACCCCCCAGAGGAAAATTGTGCCCACTTCATACTTCATACTTGCACCCCATTTTCTGCCTGGGATGAAGTGGCAACCTAGCCGGTCGCCTTTCCATTGTCGCGCCGCTGTTGCTTGGAATGGGCTCTCCCAACCATGGTGGCCTCACTCCCTGCTCTAATCAGATAGAGTTCTAGTCAGATAACCATAGAAACATGTGTATACAGATAAAAACAGATAAAATCCCCCTTATCTCCTGGTAAAATCAGAATATCAATGTATTTAGAAAAAGTCTTCAATCATCTGTCCCTACATGTTGAAAGCTAATCTTTGTAGTGAGAAAACCTCCACCTCCAGGGGTTGTCCACTTTGTTTATCCATGTTTTAGGGTTCTGGTGGGCTTAGATAATAAACAAGCTATGCTTGCCTGGGATCCAGCGATGCCACCGTCCTCACTCTCTGCCGGTCTTCTGGGCCTCTTCTGAACAGGATATCATTGCTGCAGCCAATCATGTGCCATTGCCTGCATCACCCTTTGGAGCTGTTCACAGTCTAAGGGCTTGTTCACATGGCGTTTTCACTCCGTGTTAAAAGCGCTTTTTAGGTCTGTCTCTGGGACTGACAGGACGGACCCAGAGACGGATCTAAACCATTAGCAGATTATCACTGCCAGCAATGACAGACACGCAGCGGTGTTCACATGAGAGATCGCCGCTGCGCGTTTCCATCGCGCAGCTCGGGTCCGTCTTTGAAGGAATTGCATCTCATGTGAACGCCGCTGCGTCTTCCTCATAGCCCCCAGTGATAATCTCACTGCTAATGGTTTAGATCCGTCTCTGGGTCCGTCCCAGAAACGGATCTAAAAAGCGCTTGTAACGGAGTGAAAACTCCTTGTGAACAAGCCCTAACAGTGGCTGCAGCGGTGACGTTGCGTTCGGAAGACGACTGGGAGTAAAAAGAAGAGCAGTGAAGAGTGAGGACGGCGGCATCGCTGGATCCGAGGTGAGAAGGGAGGGAAGTATAAGCCGATTATTTTCTAAAAAAAAACAAAAACAAAGTGGACAAACCCTTTAGGGTATGTTCACACGGCTATTATCAGAAACGTACTTTACATTGGATTGCCGATCGTAATACGTCTGAAATCGTTGAAAATCAGTTGCAAAAAAGTGCTATAAGTGTGGCAGTATTTGTAATGATTTCCCGACGGTTCACCATCTACAATCATTGTAGGTGGTGATCCGTCCGGAATAATTGACATGCACATTGTTTTTCCGTCCGGATTGCCGTCGTCAATCCGCGGCGGCAATCAGCACGGAACTACGCGTCGTGTGAACACGAGCGTATTTTCTATTGAAATCAATAGAAAATAGGCTGTGACTTATTTCTGATGATTTGCGACGGATTGACGATCGTCAATCCGTCGGCAAATCCGCGGCGAAATAAGCCGTGGAACGAGGCCTTAGGGTGCGTTCCCACTGCATAGGTCAAATACCGGCCGGCACTTGTCCTGTTTTGCGGCCGTCCCCACGGCCGCGGAGGGGACAGCTTTTCTCCGCGATGAGCAGAGAAAAGCCCTCCCCCTTCACATTGGCCTACACAGATTCTGTCTGGAAACTGGACGGAAGAATGTGCAAGCACAATGTTTTGCGACCGCGGCGAAACCGCGGAAAACTGGCAGTACAGAAAACAACCTTCGCCGGCAGCGTGAAAAACCCGTGCAGTGGGGACATGCCCTTAAGGGGATGTTCACGCTGCATGTTTACAATTGTTTATAGATGTGTTTGGATCAGTGTTTCGAACCCTAAACGGACCCAAACATGCATCTAACAATCTGCAGTGTGATTTACATTGCTTTCAATATAAAACACGCATTGGCGTTGCGACGAGTGATCGCCGATGTCTCACTGCGTCTTTCGGATCCGTTCAAAGAATTGTCAAGTCAATTCTTGATCCAAAAGACGCAGCAGACGCCCTGTTTAAAACTATAGGGTGCATTCCTGCTGCAGCCAAAAGGCATCCAAGCACCTGTGTAATAGATGCGATCGACACAGCGCTTTCGGATGCATTTTTCGAACACAAAAACTGACCCAACGCGCCGTGTGAACATCCCCTAACAGTCAGGCTTAAAAGCTTGAGCAATTGTATAAACAAGTTATGTTTTTGGGTCACAAATTAGAGCTGCTTAAAATCTTGTTACACAGAGAGGTTTAGATGAAGATTTTGTTTTTCAAAGTAAAAAGCCAAAACCCAGGAGCTTTTTCTTTTGCACTTTTTCTTCTTTTAAAATCCATAGGAAAGAACATTAAAGGGAATCTGTCAGCAGAACTGAGCCCTCAAAACTGCTGACAGCACTAGAGAGAGGACGCACAGAGTTTATGGTTATACAACCTGCACAACAGAGAACAGAGTTAGGAAGCTTTCACACAGTGTGGTTTTTTTTTTTTGGGATGCTTTTTTGTGCCGAAAGGCACTGCATTCATTACTGTGCCTTTCCGCACCCAAAACGCAGCTGTGTGTAAAAGCTCCCTTAGGCTATGTTCACACGGCGTAATTGCAGCACTTACAGTACGTGTCATAATACGCCGGATGATCTGGGAGTCACGCTGAACAGCGAATAATTGACATGTCACTTATCTCCCCACACGTACAACACGATCCTATTGTACGTGTGGGGGAGGAGGCGTAATCCATAGTTCTCTATGAGAACTGTGGATTACCGTAATCGCAGCGCGCATCTCGCCGCGTATTAAGCACAAATACGCGGAGATATGCGCGCTGAATTCACGTCGTGTGAACATACCCTTAGTGTTCCGGCTGTCATATGTTCCCAGTAGGAGGGACCTGCTTGTTAGGCGCCCACAGGTGCCAGCATTAAGCCCTTCCCTGGCGGTTCCCGAGGTCCAATCAGTTAGGAGACCACAGGAGCGGTCTCTCAGAGTGACAAAGAGTCGGGGAAGCCCTTAAAGGGGTTGTCTCACTACACTGATTTGTCCTGTTTTTTTGGTTTTATTTTGAATTCAGGGGCGTGTTTACTGGCTTCTACTAGGCTGCAGTAGACGCCAGGTCTATAGCAACCAGTGCTGGCAGCCTATCAGGATAGATCAAACAGGTCTGTAGCTATAGCGACCTGAGGAGCTGATGCAGCCCTTACAAGAGGGATATCTCAGAACAGGTAGGATACTATTAATGGAGACATATTACAAAGTGACTTGTTTTTGCAAGATCTTTAACATAAAAAGCAATCCTTGTAGTGACACAACCCCTCTAATGATGAGACCAATGGGCATTAACCGGAAACTCCTGCCTACTGGGCACTTGCTGTAGCAGTAACCGGTTTCTCTCAGTCATGCAGGTTGCATGACCACCACCTCTCCCCGTCCTCTTTCTAGTGCTGTCAGCAGTGCCAAACTGTGATGTACAACTCAGACCTTATACTGCAGAGCAGCATTCCCAATTCTGCTGACTTTTATTGCAAACAACCAACAAGCTTCTTGTCAGGAATCCACTAGTCAGTGCCTGATGGAAAGATGTCACCTTGAGCATGCAAATCACCAATGTCAATGGGATCATAATACAGATAGGGAATATATCATATATAAACATTAGGGTCGCGCAGACCTTACACAGTGCGAGATTTGCAGACGGTAGCAGGTTCTGGTTAGGGAAGCGTTGTGTAACGCTCGCAGCCCGCTCTTCCATCCACACTTGTATGTGGTGATAGACAGTAATGGCTGCTGCCCTGAACGTTAGATCATTTAATGCATTTATATCACTAGTGGTAACACTGTATACCGCTGCAGGTTTATCAATGTACTCTCTGCTTTTTTGAGAAATACATCAAAAACTGTCTAAGCAGAGAAGGGTCTTTGTTGCCCATAGCAACCAATCAATACTCAGCTTTAAAAATGAAAGTTGAGCTCCTGTTGGTTGCTATGGGCAACAAAGGCCGTTCTACTCTTAGACAGTTTGGATAAATGAGGCCCATGGTTATATATCCCATGCGGCACTTGTGTGCACAGCCCGGGCTTCCTAACACATGTCCTCACCTGACTAGAAGCTTATTCACATCTGCATCCTCTTAAACCTGCAGATAAGGAACGTCTCAGCGATGCACGGTGACCCCTTATTCAGTACAGTATTGGACCATCTAAAAACAACTGCCCCAGTCCTGACACTGTGCGGAAGGGATCGTCCCATAGTAACTAGTTACCACTGCCTGACCCCACCAATCGGCAGGAGAGGCCGCAGCCCCCATTTCAGGGAGCGTCACACGGAGCGGTTTTGGTGTTTTCTCACTTGCCCTACTGCACAGCAATCAATCTGCCTTTATTACCAGCAAGCTGCTTTTAGTTATCCACACCGTTTGGAAAGGTGTTCCCAGTGATGATCAGTTCATGTGTTTGAAGTCTTGCGGATTATAAGCACAGTAAGGGTGGGCTCACACTACGTTAATCCAAACGTTACAAGCATCCATCGGGGGGGCGACCGTGAAAAAAGCAGATACTGCAAAGCAGCTGTGGAGTCAGTCATTATAAAATGGGTTGATTGACTCCAAAAATACATAATAAATTGTTACAGTTCAATGCAGTGCCAAGAGGAATTGGGTCCTGCCAGTGCTACTGCTTCCATATCTTCAGCCTCATCACATGAGGAGTTTAATTTTGAAAAGTATCTGGATGACATGGAGCAGGCAGAGCATTACCGCAGGGGAAAAGATTCCGCTCCCATTGCAAACAGATTGACCAGATTTCAGCTACATTTTTCACTTGCTCTCTAAGAAATAGAAGAGTTCAACCATTCATCAGACCTGACTGTGGCTGAGGCAATTCCTTTATACCCTGACATTGTTAGAGATGTTGCCCCTGTGGTCACCGCTTTTCCCCCAACCCAAGTTAGTGTAGAGAGGCCGTTCTCTAGCCTGGAAATAATGAGATCAGATGTGAGGTCATCTATGAAGGATCTGAGGGAGATGATACTATTCTCAGAACGTCATAGACTTCACAAATGTTATTCAGTACATTTGTGTTGAAAACGGTTTTTCCCATTTCCTGCAGCGTTTTGCATTTTTACAACTTAATGTTTTTCTGTGTTTTAAAGATGTATCCAATAAATATATTTTATGTTCTACCTAAATAGCTTGATTATTGTATCATAAGGTGATAAACGGCCTGATGTTACCATTTTACTACAGTAAGGTTATCACTTAAACATGCACCATGTATGAGGGAGGCTGAATTACTGAAACTGAGGAGTCGGAGCTTTGGATTACTGCCTCCTCAGCCTTGGGCCCAATTGAGGGTGATAGAGCAGACGCAGTCCAGCATAGGCTACGTTTGCTCTATTTCCTGGCACATCCTTTTATCTTATAGGACTCAATACTCTAATCTTCTACACTACTAAGTCCTGCTGTACATATGTACATGCTTGGAAACAGCGCCAACGTAGCTACGTCTGCTCTACTACCCTCTATGGGACTGCCGAGGCTGCATCGTGGTATCTATACCAGAGTATGTTTTTTCATGGTCCCCCACGCATCGTATGCATTAACGTGAACCCACCCTACTTGATCATCACTGGTAACACCTTTCCAAACAGTTCACTTAACTGGATAAATAATAAAGGCAGTTTAATAGTTCTGCTGTAAGTGACAAAACGCACCCAAACCACTCCGTGTGCAAGCGCCCTTAATGGTGTATGGGCACTGCGGCTCCAGGCAAAGTCTATGGAGCTGGTGGACTACAGCAGGGAGCGCGCTCACCCCCCACTACAGTCATACAGTTCTGCGCTGGGTGAGGGTCCCAGTGATCACATGCAGAGCCCGCTAACACATTCCTTTGAAGGGGGCTCCATCTCAGGCATTTACAGCAACCGTCTATTCCATTGAGATCTGAGCGCTATTAGTCCCAGCTCTGGGACCTGCACCTGTCTCCAGAACGGCCCCTGAAAGTCTGTACAGAAGAGGCAGGAGGTGGCGCTCGCATGATCCTCTCGATCCTGCTCCAAAGGGTCACAGTGCAGCGGAGTGAGGGCGCTCCCACTGGAACGAGCAGAGAGCGCCAGGCAAGCGCAACCACCTCTTTATGGTGAGTCTCAGGGGCCGTTCTTAAAGTGCGGGTCCCACCTCTGGGACATTTATAACATATGTTATCAATAGGACTGAGAAGGGAGAGCCCCTTTAAAGGGGTTTTGCCATGATCTCATTTCATACCTCCTGCATCCAGCTCTTCAGCTCTGTGTGCTCAGAAGGGGGCATGTGTGATTTGTTTGAATTGTATATCATGTGACCCAGCAGGATGACATCACCAGGCCTTTCCTCTCTGTAGTCAAATAAAGGTCTGTTTATGTAAAGCATCGTGAGTAGCTGAGAGGTAAAGCTTTTTCCTCCAGGCACAAGGGCCCTAGGTTCAAACCCCTGCAGGAACCAAACCTGTGTTTTTTTTTCCTCTTCATCAATGCACAGACCTCATTGGAGGTTTCATTTTTAATTATTTGCACTGTTTAAGTAATTACTAAGGAGTACAGAGGACAGGAGTAGAATGACAGCACCTGGGGTTTGAACACTCAGTAGCTGCCTGAGAGGAGAAGTGATGTCTGAGCATGTGCGACCAGGACTGAGGAGCTCTCAGCCCTGGTCGTATCCCCTGGAGACGAGCTGTAAACAACAAATCACTAAAGGAGTATCTAAAAGAAAAAAGGTCCAGAATTTTTAATAATAATGAATGGTGAAAAAGTTTGTTATTTCATTTGCAAGCTTCCCACGTCAATTTTACTTCGTGGCAAAACCCCTTTAAGGTTCACACCTTAGACTTCTCCTAATCCCCCGCAGAAGCCCAGGGCGACGGAGATTTCTGCAAGGATTTACCTGTCCAGTGGGGTTTGTCACCTCCAACCTGGACACGGTGAGCTTCATATCAATGGGGAGGACTCGAATCCAAGGAGTTTCTGCTTGAAAGAAGGGACACGTCCATCTGATTCTCCTGTGCTCTGGATCTAGAGGAAAATCCGCGCTGTAGCTCAGGAGCGGCCACTGAGATGACCGTCTGGCATAATACACGAGGATCGCCACAACCAGGGCTGTGGAGTCGGAGCCTATTTTGCAAGAGTCGGAGTCGTCATAAAATGGACCAACTCCGACTCCCAAAATATATAATTAGTTGGTCGTTAGTTTGATGCAAAGAGCAATTTTATATACAGTCCTCTTGCCGATCTTATACATAAATGTGACTTGCAAGTATTTAGCATCTGCTTAGTTCTGCAGATTCTTTCCTGTAACTGCATTGTTACTGTTTTGTTCCTAAAAATCAAAATGTTAATTTTTATTATTTTGTTAGTATTTGGGAAATCTGCCTTTGGCTTTCAGCTCTGCCTGAATCCTTCTGGGCTCTGAATCAGATTCAAGCATATCTTGACCAATATCTGATTCCAGATCTCTTCTACACATTCAAAAGATCAAAACATTGTTACCCTTTTGCTTGTCAGTGTCTGTTCTACCTAAATAGCTTGATTATTGTATCATAAGGTGATAAACAGCCTGATGTTACCATTTTACTACAGTAAAGTTCTCACGTAAACATGGGCCATGTATGAGGGAGTCAGGAGTCGAGGTTTGGGAAATTGAGGAGTCGGAGTCAGGGCTTTGGCTTGCCGACTCCACAGCCCTGGTCACATGAATCCGACCCCGAAGCCGCATCAAATTCCTTGTGAGAATCCATCGTGGAAACTTAGGGTAGGTCACAGCGCAAAACGCGTTTACAGGGCTGCTGGATTAAGCACATTATTTCCATGTTAATACGACGCACAATGGCCCAAGGTAGAGCTCTGCCTCCTATACTGAGCCATCTGATGCCGCACACAGATACCAGAGTAAGATGCGCCCATCACCCTGACAGCACGTACTCTACATTACAGTCTATGAGAAGAGCACCTGAATGGACGGATTTTGGATTTACATGAAGAAATATGGGGCAAATTACATGGTGTGAACATTCTCTTATTTTGAGGCATCCGCCTTATGTCAGATCACGGAGGCACCAACACAGAGAAGGCTCCGAGGGGCCTCATCTACACAGCTATGTATGGGCTACGCTTGCTCCTGGCACACAGGTCCCAGACCCTCACTACACATACACGGAGGAAAGCACGGCCACTTGGTTCCAACACAGCGCCCCGCCTGGCTGATGGTTGGGGGCGGTACTGCAGCTCTGCCACACTCCCGGGAGCGCAGTACCGGAGCCGAGGTGCGGCGCTTCTATCCTCTGCGGGGCCGCACACATCAGCAGTACACATGTCAGTAAGATGTCAGTAAGCTGGCTCCGGCTGTCGCCCATGGGCGGCAATGTCAGTGGCTGCCGATGCTGTAACCGCATCCTATGGCCGCCGGGCACCCAGCAGAACGCTATCATTAGTTGCCGCACACTGCGCAGCCGCCACAGCGGGAGCTGTCACCCGGCGCAGGAGAGGAGCTGTCAGGGATGTGACAGGACGGTCCCGTTATCCGCAGCCGCCTCCTCCCGCCCCTCTCCCGGGACTATCTGTAGCCCTGCTCCTCGGAGATTACACCCCGGGCGGCGGCCCCTCCCCTGCTCCCGGCATGCCGAGCGCCTCACCTCTCCCGAGCGCTCTCCCGGTGCTCAGCGTCTCCCGCCGCCGCCGCTCGCCATCTTGTGTTTGGACCAGTGGTGGGCGGGGCCGCCGCGTCACGTGACCGCGGGAGGGGGGGGGGGGGCTGGAGACACGTGGCTACGACACCCCGCGCGACGTCATTCCCCGGGCGTGCGTGTGTCACCCGGTGTGTGCCCACTGCCTCCAGCCCCCAGCCACCGAGCGTGCCCCGCGCCACCACTGCCTCCACCCCCCTGCCACCGTGCGTGCCCGGCGCCACCACTGCCTCCACCCCCCTGCCACCGTGCGTGCCCGCCGCCACCACTGCCTCCACCCCCCTGCCACTGTGTGTATAGAAGAATGGCTGCAGTGACTGCCAGCCAGACTGTGCCCAGATAGTACTGTACTGCACCCACATAGACAATGCCACACTACACCCAAATAATACCACACTGTGCCTAGATATACTGCCACACTACACCCAAATAATACCACACTGTGCCCAGATAGATAGTGCTGTACTGCACCCGGATCATACCACACTGTGCCCAGATAGTGCTGTACTGCACCCCAATAATACTACACCATGCCCAGATAGACAATGGCACACTACACCCAAATAATACCACACTGTGCCCAGATAATGCTGTACTGCACCCACATAGACAATGCCACACTACACCCAAATAATACCACACTGTGCCCAGATAGTGCTGTACTGCACCCACATAGACAATGCCACACTACACCCAAATAATACCACACTGTGCCCAGGAAGACAAGTGCACACAACACCCAAATAAAACCACACTGTGCCCAGATAATGCTGTACTGCACCCACATAGACAATGCCACACTACACCCAAATAATACCACACTGTGCCCAGATAGATAGTGCTGTACTGCACCCGGCATAACCAATGCCATAGTGCTTACGACCCCAATAATACAACCTGATGCCCAGGTAGACAATGGCACACTACACCCAAATAATACCACACTGTGCCCAGATAGTGCTGTACTGCACCCACATAGACAATGCCACACTACACCCAAATAATACCACACTGTGCCCAGATAGTGCTGTACTGCACCCACATAGACATACCACACTTCACCAAAAATACAACTGCCCAGATAGGCTGTACTGCACCACAATAGACAATGCCGCACTACACAAATAATACCACACTATGCCCAGATAGTGCTGTACTGCACCCACATAGACAATGCCACACTACACAAATAATACCACACTATGCCCAGATAGTGCTGTACTGCACCCACATAGACAATGCCACACTACACCCAAATAATACCACACTGTGCCCAGATAGTGCTGTACTGCACCCACATAGACAATGCCACACTACACCCAAATAATACCACACTGTGCCCAGATAGTGCTGTACTGCACCCACATAGACAATGCCACACTACACCCAAATAATACCACACTGTGCCCAGGTAGACAATGCCACACTACACCCAAATAATACCACACTGTGCCTAGATATACTGCCACACTACACCCAAATAATACCACACTGTGCCTAGATAGACAATGCCACACTGCACCCAGACAATGCCACACTGTGCCCAGAAAGTGCTGTACTGCACCTGGATCATACCACACTGTGCCCAGATAGACAATGCCACACTGCACCCAAATAATACCACACTGTGCCCAGATAGATAGTGCTGTACTGCACCCGGATCATACCACACTGTGCCCAGATAGTGCTGTACTGCACCCCAATAATACTACACCATGCCCAGATAGACAATGGCACACTACACCCAAATAATATCACACTGTGCCCATATAGTGCTGTACTCCACCCGGATCATACCACACTGTGCCCAGATAGACAGTGCTATACTGCACCCAGATAACACACCGTGCCCAGACAGTGCTATACTGCACCCAGATAATGCCACATTGTACCCAGATAGACAGTGCTATACTGCACCCAGATAATGCCACACTGTGCCCAGATAGACAGTGCTATACTACACCAAGATAATACCACATTGTGCCCAGGGTCTTGGCCACCGTGCTGCAGCTCAGTTTCAGGTTGTTGGCAATCTTCTTATAGCCTTGGCCATCTTTATGTAGAGCAACAACTCTTTTATTTTCAGATCCTCAGACAGTTCTGTGCCATGAGATGTCATACATAGCTTCCGGTGACCAGTATAAGAGAGTGTGAGAGCCATAACACCAAATTTAACACACCTGCTCCCCAATCATACCTGAGACCTTGTAACACTAACAAGTCACATGACACTGGGAGGGAAAATGGCAAATTGGGCACAATTTGTCCATTTTCACTTAGGGGTGTACTCATTTTGTTGCCAGCAGTTTAGATCTTGATGGCAGTGTGTTGAGTTATTTTGAGGGCACACCAAATTTAACACGGTAAGGCTATGTTTACACGGCGTAATTGCGGCGCGTACAGTATAGTCGCAATTACGCCGGGTGATTTGGGAGTCGTGCTGATATGCGCATACTCCCGCAGCGCAGGGGGGCAGCAGCCCGCCGGCCCCGTTAACATTCATTACTCGCGGTACATATTCGCCTTAAGTAATTGACATGTCACTTATTTCCCGGGGAGAGGAGGCGTAATCCATAGTTCTCTATGAGAACTATGGATTACCGTAATTTTGCGCGCATCTCACTCTTGTTAGAGTTAGAGCGCAAATGCTCGCTGAAATTTGCCCGTGTGAACATAATCTTATACAAGCTGTACACTGACTACTTTACATTGTATCACAGTGTCATATCTTCAGTGTTGTCCCATGAAAAAATATCATACAATATTTATAAAAATGTGAGGGTTGTACTCACTTTTGTGAGATACTGTATATATATATATATATATATATATATATATAAGGTACATATATATATTAATATAGCAATTGAAATTGAGTACATATTATATACTGTATATGTTGAAGTGACACACAGCATGTAAAAGACTGTCATACAAAGTGATACACCTGTAGGGAGTATATACTATGATATATATATATATATATATACACGTATAATATTCAAGGGACAAAGTATAACTCAAAGGCAGAGATTGGGAGCTACTAAAAGGCTGAGAGAATGGGGCCTGCAGCGTGTAAGCGCTAACGGAGTGACACAGCCATTAGGGAGCAACTACACGGCAGTAAGTAAATACCAGCTGGTATTTTGACATAATTTCCATGGTTTTGGGGGATGGTTCTGTACGCAGTTTGTGGATTCCCTGTCCCCCTCAACCAGTGACTTGTTCATGTTCTGCCCGAAAACCAGGTGTAACGGTCAGGAGGTGGATCCACTGGACCACCGCAGGCGATGGCGTAAGCCCACACCAGGGAGTGGAATCTAAGTGGGACCCTGTATTCACCAGAGCCCGCCGCAAAGCGGGATGGACTTGCTACGGCGGAAGTCCACCAGGTCACTACCACTGGCGGGGCTTGCCTGCGGTGGCGGCCAAGGGTCCCGTGGTACAGAAACGGCCGGCAGGCTCGTAGTCGTGGACAGGCAGGAGGTCAGGGCAGGCGGCAAGGTTCGTAGACGGTAGACAAGCAGGAGGTCAGGGCAGGCGGCAAGGTTCGTAGACGGTAAACGTAAGCAGACGGACGGTACACGGTAAGGCAAGACAGGAACACTTTAGGAAGCTTTCACCAACGGGATATACACAAAGGATCCGGCGAAGGCCAGCAGGAAGGGGCCGGACTAAATAGGAGCAGTGCCCGGCAATGACCAATTACCGGCGGACTGCCCCTTTAAATTCAAATTGCCGGCGCGCGCGCGCCCCTATGGGCAGAGCCACGTGCCGAGAGAAGGAGACAGACAGAGCAGGAGCGCGGCCGGGTAAGTGAACGCCGGAGGGGGCCGAGAAATGAGCGGACCCCGAACCCGACGTGCGGGACGGGGCTCCGCTGGGAGCAGGGGCACGGACGCGCCTGCGACCCGAGACAGTGGTCGCAGGGGCGTCCGTGACACGGGCAGAAGAATGAACATGTTCTAAGGGCGCTTTCACACAGCGCAGTTTTGGTGCAGTTTCAACTGCGCTCCAATTAAACTGTCTTTATTACCAGCAAGCTTCTTTCACTTATCTAAACTGTTTGGAAAGTGAGGAATCAATTAGTGTGTCTGTAATCCACAAGACTTCAAACAGTCATTGATTACTTACTTGAAACACCTTTCCAAAAAACTTAAACAACTGAAAGAAGCTTGCTGGTAATGAAGGCAGTCCAATTGGAGCGCAGTTACAACTGCACCAAAACTGCGCTGTGTGAAAGCGCCTAAGCTTTTCGGAACGCCGGCAATGTAAAAAAACTGTCCGGTAGAAAATCTGTGCAGTGTGAACTGCTGAACGGATTTTCTATGAAAGTCTATCAGGATGGTTGACAGTCACTTTACATCCGGATTTCAAATCTGAAAACCATCTGTAAAATCGACCGAAAATCCTGCCGTGGGGACAAGCCCTAAAAGTGAGCTGTAGAAAGAGAGGCGATACTGAAGGGGGTTGAGAAGACCTTCCCTGGATGACGTAAAGCAGATTCTAAGGGTATGTTCACACTGCGTAATTGTGGTGCATACATTACGCGCCGCAATACGCCGGGTGTTTTGGGAGTTGTGCTGATTAGCGCATGTTCCCAAAGCACGAGGGGGGGGGGGAAGGCGGCCCATTGACATGCATTACTCGCGGCACGTTATCGCCGCAAATAATTTACACGTCACTTATCTCGGGGTAGCGCGGGGGGACGAGGCGTAGTCCATAGTGCTCGATCGGAGCTGTGGAGTCCAGTCATGTCGGCGCGCATCTCGCCACGTATTAAGCGAAATACGCCTGCAATTACGCCTCAAAATAAGCCGTGGGAACATACCCTAATGGAGCAAATGACTGGCAGTACCACAGCCACCAACCTGTTCGGAACTGTATCTATTGGAGCTATAAACTTTGTCTTGTAGACACAGAGCCAGTTAGCTTTAACTGAGTAGTCAAGCTCGGACTGGCCCACAGGGGAATAGGGGAAACCCCCGGTGGGCCCCTGAACATGGTAGACCTGAAGTTGTTCTTTAACTGCATGTACATCCTCAGAGGAGGCAAAAAGCATAGAAAAAGAGGCAAAAAGCAAGAGGCTGAGTATAGGAGGCATTTTCAGTAGCTGTAGGGTGAGCCACTAAAATAAACTCCACTGGTGGGCCCAGAAAGAGCTCAACTAGTAGGCCCCTAGAATCAACTCCATCTGTGGGCCCTAGGCACCCCAGTCCGACACTGAGTGGTTACTTAAGGTTTGAGGAATCTTGCATCTAGACTGCGTCTTTAGGCATTGGTGGTGTCTGCTGGAGCCCTTCAATTTACCAGAGTTCATGCCTTACCATGGTTCAGTCACCTTACAGTAACATAGTGACATCTACAGATCTATGGGCCCAATATACCTGTTCAGACGTTCAGTGCAAGAGGCAAGTGAATGGGTTTTTTTCAAGATTTTTAAAAATCTCCCTACCACCTCCTACTGCGTTCAAGTAGAAAATGAACCCATACCCACCTCTCCCATCACCACCGTTCCAGCGCTGCCAGAGCAGTGTTCCCCCTGGTGATGACATCATGTTCATTGATCACATGATGCTGCAGCCAATCACTGATCTCTCTGGTCACATGCTGTACATGAACGTGACACCATCAATGAGGAACCCGGAGGGCGGGTACACTGGAGCTCTGAACAGTGGTGATGGGAGAGGTAAGTATGAGGTCATTTCTATTTGAGAACAGTGGGAGGTGGTAGCGATGTTTTTAAAAGTCTTGGAAAAACTATTTAAACTGCTAAATTTGAGATGCAATGATTATAGGTATATAGGGCCAGATTATGTGCAAGACAGTGCTGGATAGTGGTAAAGGGGTGTTGGAAGAGCCGTGGGTTTGTTTCCTTTTTCTACACCAGCCAAGCCATGATATATAATGCACCAAAGTGTAAAGATGCTCTACAACAGAGATAGATATGACTATATGCGCACATTCAGGATCTATACAGGCAACAAACTCATGAAGAGGAATAACATACATATTACTGATACTTATACAGCCTCTGCATTTGCAGGGAATATGTCTATAAAAATAATGGCTTATTACAGCCAGTGCACATAATATTTTTCAATGAGGTAATTGCAGAAAGTGAAAGCAGCATCTAATACTTCACAAAAGCAAACTGTGCTTTACTGTAGTAACATATTTCAATAAACACACTGCTACAATGGACCTGCTGCTAGGGTAAATGGTAAAAGAAATTGGAAATCACCGGGGGGCATTGCTCATATTCAAGTTGGCATGCTATGGCATTAAAGACTGCTGGGAAATTATTTGCCATTCAGTTGATTTATTAAATTCGTTCAAATAGCAATTTACTGTTTGTCACACAGACACCTTAAAACTAGGTATACCTGACATACTAGTAATATTGTAGCATAAATATAGTCCAACTTTCTATTCCCTGCATTTGTTGTCCACAGGGCCATCTTTTCCATTGGGCACACTAGGCAGTTGCCCAGGGGTCCCATAAGTATTGGGGCCCAGGTGGTATATGTATGTCCCAGGAATACAAAAAATATATCCTGGATCCCTTGGTTGGCTTTGGTTATTTAACTGTCTGTGTGTTTTTAGGATGTACAAACCGTTAAAAACCATGGTGGAGGAGGGAGCCAAAGGCTCCCTGCTCTACCAATTAATCTTGTAGGCTACAGGCTGGCGGTGCCCAGACATAAATAATATGGGTGTGCTTGGGGGTGGCTAGAGGCATTGCCTAGTGTGATGTCATGTATTTGGGCAGGGCCCACTACAGTGTTATGCCCGTGGGCCTATAATGCTGTTAAGACGACTCTGGTTGTCCCATTCTTGAGACGCTTTTGCATTTTAGAGTCAGTGTAATGAAGAAACTGAAAATATGGACATCATTGGACATTAAAGGGGTTGCCTCACTACACCGATTCATCTCAACTCAGTTCTGTTTTCTCAGTTTAATTTTTAAATCCAGGGGCATGTTTACTGGCTACTACTGGTCTGCATTGACAAGCTGCTGAGGACACCAGGTCTGTAGCTATAGCAACCAGTGCTGGCAGCCTGTCAGGAGAGATCAAACAGGTCTGTAGCTGTAGCGACCTGAGGAGCACATACAAGAGGGGATATCTAGGAATAGATAGGACACTGGTAATGGACATATATGGCAAAGTGACTTGTTTATGCAAGATCTTTAATATTAAAAGCAATCCTTGAAGTGAGACAACCCTTTAATGGGGCTGAGAGATGGCCCATAGTGTCATGTTGGCCATACACATCAGATAAATATTAACTGGACCCGGCAATTTTGGTGGGATCTGTTTACCATCTGATGTTCATGGAGACCTCCCAACTCTTCCCTGAGAGATGAAATTAGGGAAGAGGAGGACTTCAACTGCTTATATCTTTTGTTCTCTTGAAGATAAGAGGAATCTGGCAGCACCTTTCTCCTCTCTTTCAGCTTAAAACACATGTACACTCGTAACAAAGCGGGTTGGCACCGCAGGCAAAAAATGTATATTGGAAATGAAGCCATCCAGCAGTTGCATGCAAGTAAAGCAAAGCGTGTATCAATAAAAATTAAATGTAGGAGCCTACCAATAGACAATGTACAGCAAGGTGGACGAAGACAAGGGTATGGAAGATGGAAGGATAAATGACTTGAATCCAGAAGCAAGACAACAGAAACGTCTGACCCTAGCGACTAATTTTCCCTCACTCAGTCCCTAACCTGTCCCTAAGCCTGACCCTAACACCAGACGTCCCTGGTCCTATCCTACCCCTGACAATATCCCTACCAACGTCCCTCACCATTCTGGCTTTACTCAAACAGCTCATAACTACTAAAGAGAATTCAGGAATAGAACACACTGCGGACAGATACAGGGCAAAACAGAAGCAACGGAGATCTAATGCAGCCAAGGCTCTGAAAACTGGGAACAGATAATTAACCTAAACAGGGATGAATGAAACAAGCTCACAGTATGCATAGCCAGTATACACTGCAACCTGCCACGAAGTGAAGCTCTGCTTTATAGAGGATTAGGGTGCTTTCACATGGTGCATTTTTTACGTGGTTTTTGTGCAGGAAGGCACAGCAATTAATGTGTTACATTGCTGCACAAAAAAACGCACCAAAAATGCACCATGTGAAACCACCCTTATGGTATGTTCACACGGCTTATTTTGGGGCGCATTTCCCTGCATATTTGCGCTCTAATACGGGCGAGATGCATGCTTTAATTACAGTAATCCATAGTTCTCATAGAGAACTATGGATTACGCCTCCTCTCCCCGCTCGTATAATACGATCGTATTGTAAGCACGGGGAGATAAGTGACATGTCAATTGTTCACGGCGATTACACGCCGCGAGTAATGAATGTCAATGGGGCCAGCGGGCTGCCAGCCCCCCCCCCTCCCGTGCCATGGGAGTACGCATTAATTAGCGTAAGCTCTGGAAACACGCGATGTACTATGGCGCGTATTGTACTCGCTGCAGTACATCGTGTGAACATACACTCAATCACTCCCTAATAACGAACTCACATGTGTGCATGGTCAGCTGATAGTCCAAAGATTTCTTTGAGGCAGTTGCATAGCCATAGTCGCATCTGATCTTTTTAACTAGAGAAGATTAAATGGCTGTTTTAACTTTGAGTTTTCCATTGGGGGGCGTTATATACCCTATTTGCCTAGGGCACCAGAATACCTTGTCCCAGTCCAGGCAATCCCTATTAGACATGCAACGTTTCTATATAATTTAGGTCACTTTTTTTTTTTTTTTACTTTATCCACCAAAAGTTTAGCAAACAAAGCTCAAGGCTTACAGTACAAATGCAAACCTTTATCTGCACATCATCGTGTACTTTTATTTTTGTATTCATCACTAATTTTTTTTTTTGTTTTTTGTCTCTAACAATTAGCATTCTTCATGCTTAGTCAATTTGATATTCCAGCAACGACATCAGTCTCTTCTGCGGTAATTTTGAGTCCATGTTTATTTGCCTCTATCAAAACTCGATAAAAAACTATTAAAACTACTAAATAACATAAACACAAGATTTGCATATATAGTACCTGCATAATCAGTTATTTGGATGATGAAACACTATGCTAAATTGCGTTTCCAACAAAGTAACAGAATGGTCACATAAACCCTCCTGTAAAATGTGCCAAGTTGATATTAGAGTGATGGAAAAACATGGAAGCAACAGCATGAATCCATTAACCTATCCTTCAGGGTGACTACACTACGGGATAAGAAAGGCAACATGCTGAAACCATGCAAGACTTTCCGTACTTTGATCACAGTAAACCATTGCTCTGATGGTTAGAGGTACTTAGAGGCTATGTACACATTGGCAACCATTTTTATTGTCATATTGCACCCAAAATACAACATGAAGCATAAGAGCAACTGGTCTTTATTAACCTCCTGGGGACACCTATGCTATGTAGCTCATGCTAAGAGACATACTTGCACGCATGAGGATGGTGCAGGCAACGGAGATGGCAGCTGAGTTTTTTTTTTAACCAGATAATTTTTATTTAAAGAGACAACAAATACTTTAACAAGATATAATCTGCAATGCACATCATATACATAATATGGGTAATAAAGAAAAACATGTACAAATCAAGTATACTAACAATGATATATCAAAGCTTTACATTGAAGGCCACTAGCAGTGCATAGAGATCAAAGGAAGGCCTAGATGGAAAACTGATTGTCTCAGAAATGTTTTAAAATTTTATAAAACAAAAACTAAACAAGTCCCCAACAACACACCTCCCCACCCCCGCCAACAGATTTTTAAAAGATGCTTTGCTGCAAAAGCCAGAATCGATAGATCATTCTGATATAGGCTATTTACCTCCCCAGATGCCACTGTCAATAGTAAATGTGGCATCTAATTGGTTAAACAGAGGGAGGGGACTAGGGCTGGGACAAGGTATTCTGGTGCCCTAGGTAAATAAGGCATGTGGCGCCCTTACCCATTCCCTCCAAATGTAAAATTCAACTCGCTTCATACCTCTTTGAGCCCCTTTCCAGCCTGGGATGAAGCGGAGCCCAAGGCGGTCGCCTACCTTCGACTACCCGTCGTCCCGGCCCTGGAGGGGACTTGCTATTTGGAGGGTTATCATGCCTAAGGAAGGCTTTAAAGTTTGCTACTTGTATTTGACTATTATGTTCTGTCAGAGGCACCAACTGGAATAATATATTGCAATTTAGCATTGCAGTGTATTATTGAAGCCATAAAGCAATCATATGGACAAAAAAAAGTAAAAAGGTTGGTCCCTGTTCACATCCCATTAGTGATTCATGCTTAGTGTGTATGCCAAGAAAATCCTTTTGCATACAGGTTACAGGGCTCATTCACCTCACAGAGGCCAAAAGAGTGTTATTTTGGCCTCTGTTGTATAAATTAGCATAGTAAACTATGTTACTCCATAGAAAGGTATACAGTGAAAAACATGTACCACACAGTGTACTTTTAGTTTTTTTACAATAAAATGTTATGGGTCATATATCCCAAAGTAAGTCAGATATGCCAGAGGTTTACTTTGGGATCCTACATCAGCATATACATCAGCCGAGGGCCATAGTGTATTGTAAACAGGGTCTTACATGATACAAAGAATAAAAGAAAAAGCACAAATTCACCTTTTGTCACTTAATTACGTAATGATTTAGTATGTAAAAATATGTTAAAAAATACACATTATTGGTATTTCGACAACTGTAACAACCAGCATTAAAAAGGCCACAAAAAAAGGAATGATGAAGTAGCCATTTAAGTTTACAATGACGCCCTTAAAAGCTAGGAATGAAACTGACAAACCAACAAATAAAGCCAGCAAAAATTATATTTGTCCTGTGAAAAACAAGCCCTTATAGCCCTTATAGAACTATAAAATAAATTAGAAGTTTTAATTGTGTAGAATTAATAAAACTTAAAAAAATTATTCAAACTTGCTTGTTTTTTCACTGTATGCACCCTACAATGGTGCCAGTAAAAATACAACTCATCCAGCAAAGAAAATGGCTTATAAGGCTAGTCAATATAGTGGCCCTCACAACACAATTATTACTGAAACCAAACAAATTGCTGTATTCCTAGGGGCTCAAACAACAATGTCCTTAAGGGGTTATAAGTTTCCTGTCATTTTGTCACTATGGGTCCTATACAAACCAATGTACCTCCATAGTAACAGACTACAAATACGCGATCAATAAAACTTCCTTGTATACATTTTGTTGTCATGGATTTATGCATATAAATAGTTTATGTTATCCATATGTTATGTGATCCTGTTCCTGGGGAAGGGGCTTCCACTGATTTGCCTACCCAGATTTAACCCTGGTCACTTGTGATCCAACACGATACAAAGTATTCCCCATTAAGTCACATTTCCCACTAGGTTGTGTAGACAAGACACAAGTCAATCAATATTTCTTGTTTCAGTTATAACTGAATATACAGATCAGAACAGTTGAGATACTTGAAAGAAGCAAAAGGGTCACAATGATTATTTTATCTGCATACGTCCTGTGTTGTATAAGCCTTAACACACAATATATATCACAGTTAAGAAAGAGGCAAAAGTCTATAAGAAGTGGGAGAAAAGTTAGATCTTATAAAAGTTCACTAGTTTTAGGTTCATTAGCATCACTCTACCTGTTCATTGGGAGACGGGTTTTCGGGGCACAGTGCTCAGCCCAGCTCCCTTGTTGATATGGCTCTGAATGAAAGTACTTCTCAGCTCTCTGACAGCCCAGCTATGTGATGGGGAAACCCTGTGGTTTTGCTGTACACACACCAGGTCTTTGTAACATGCTGAGATTATAGTTGGGAGGTGGAGGAAGTCTTCAAGTGCACATAGACATACCACTTGCTGCTCATGTTCTTGGCAAGCTGTCCAGGTCCATGCTGGGCTGGTTCCTGTCCAGGTCTGAGGAATGTTCTTCTTGGAAAACAAAAGGGAGCAGCTGCTAAAACTCTTAGCCGGCTGCTGGGAGGAAAGAAGCAGAGGTTCAAACAGCTGAAGAATTTCTCAGAGATGGATCTCTATTACCACTGTGAAAAAAGACATGGCTAAGGAGTCAACCAGATCTGTTTGATGAGCCAACAGAAAGTTCAGTCCTATATATATCTTAAGACTTTGGTTGTAGGAAGTATATTAAGATATCATGTTACTACTTGTAGCACATCTTGTGCCCCCAGATCTATGTAATACAAGATAATTCCAGATAATTATGTTATGAAACATACCTTGCCCTTAGTTGTATGGATAAAAGTGTTAAAGTGTGAACAACCCCTTTACTACATGAAGACCATTCCATGATATGACCAGACCATCTCAAATATTGACATTGCAAATGCTTAAACAACTGTAATTCAAATTCCAGTCAAGTCAATCTTTTGTGCTGGGCACATTAGATATATTCGACTCTTTTCAACTGATTTCTAATTTACAGGAGTCAGATACGATTTATATGTTTTGATCTACAGTAGATGACAGATCTGCCAAGATCTGTTATGATTCATTGGACTCTCTTTATCCCCATTGATCTTTAGGCTATGTCCACACAGTATAGAAAAACAATCGTATTTTCGGCTGTTTTAGGATTCAAAAAACATTGACTTTAGGAGAAAAAAAACGACAGGTCGTTTTTTTTACCAATCATTTTCTGGCACCGGCAGTTTTAGGAACATGTTGTAAAAACCGCTGGCACCGGGCAGTTTTAGCTTTTTTTTCCCGTCAGCCGTACAATTGAATATATGGGAAACCAAAGCTAAAACTGACCGCAGTTTTTGCACAGAACGTTACAAAAACGAGTCAACTATCGGATGATTTTTGTCCGATGCTGTGTGGATCTAGCCTTCATTGGTTTGTCAGTTTTCCGTTTTGTTAGTGTATAGAAGCATGTTGTCAAAATACAAGAGAAACCAGATGGTAAAAGTAGAAATGTATGGGTGAATAGAGCCTAAAGATGCCATGCACAGAGGACGCTTTGGCCCCAATCCATAAAGTTATATTATTTTTCTACTGGGAAACTGTTCCGGAAACAGTCGTAGTTCATCAGATAAGTTTAACAATATGAACAATGTTCCCTATGGCAATTGTCAATATGTTGGGAAATGTATCCGTGCATTGCCACATGAGCACTTGTAAAATGATAAAGTATGAGATCTGTAAAAAAGTTGCAAGAAACGACTGAGCAACATACATATTACTTCATAAACTTTGCCAATCAGATCACTAACAATTATTGTAAGTAAAGTTGATTGACAGGTTCAGT
This sequence comes from Phyllomedusa bahiana, assembly GCA_025379985.1. Taxonomy (NCBI): domain Eukaryota; kingdom Metazoa; phylum Chordata; class Amphibia; order Anura; family Hylidae; genus Phyllomedusa; species Phyllomedusa bahiana. Next base: position 33,335 of record JAODAL010002681.1, on the reverse strand, counting down.
AATATCTTGTAAACTAGCATGCAGAATCACAAGATGTGGTACTAATGGAAATGACCTTGAAATGCCATGCAGCTAAACCCTGAGGAAGAGAAGGCAGGAATATAGTGATGTTTTAGAAGTAGGGGGGATGGGTACTTTTCATGGTACTGATGTTAGGGGGTATGTATTCTGCCACTGATGAGCTTTCCAGATGACGAGTTCTGCCTGTAGGGATTTAGTAAAACTGCTTAACCATGAATAAGAATAGTTGGTCTAAACAGTCCTGCTTTCTAGTGAACCTCACTGCACAAGTATATTTAGAAGATTTATGTATATATAAACGGCCATCATGATGGGTAACAATCCACAAGGACACCAGGAGAAAAGTTATTTATGGTTAATTGATGTAAGTGTAATACAGAATAGGTGAGCTGACTTTGATGTTTGCACAGCTAATTAGGTGTGGTGGAATTGCAGTAAATTCCGTAGAGGAATGACCCCTATAGCTCGTGGTGGTATTGCAAATGGTCTAGTGGCACAACAGTAATTGTACACTCATTGGAGGAGACACTTCAAGCTTGGTGGTTACAGGCAATAAGATAGATGTTTAGGATATGTCTACACAGCACTGGTTTCTGGTTGAATTTTCGGCAGATTCAGTATTTAGAATCCGCTGAAAATCTGACTATAACCAGTTCCCCATAGACCGCAATAGAAAATTTGTGCTGTAGTCTGCACAGCATGGATTTTCTACAATCGGATTCTGCCAGAAGACAGAACATGTTCTATCTTATGACGGATTACCATCGGATTCCCATACGGTCAATGTACTGGGCCAGCAGTAAATCCTAAAACTGACCACTTTTTTTTGCGTAAACCCACGCCAAAAACCATGGTATGGTGATGTGAAGATACTGTTAGATTTTCGATGGTATTTCAACATTAGTGGTGTAGACATAGCCTTAGTATCCTTGTTGGTTGTCGCTTAGAGACATAGGCTTAATTAACAGTTGCAGCTAATAATTCTGATGCGCCGAATATATCAATTGGCCTGTCTACCTTTACTCAGAGACAGGGGCATGATGGTACACTGTCTCTAGATCTGACCCTAGATTTTGTTGTGGATTTTTCAATATTGACTTCAATGATTTCTCCCATTGAAGGCAATGTTGAATACTCCACAACAAAATCCTCACTAGTTGGTTCAGATTTTGAAGCACAGATTTCTCTGCAAAAATGCTGTGAATTAAGCTGCATATTAAGCTTCGAATCCAACCCGTGTAAATGTACACTTACTAAGAACTGAAGGTGAACCTAGTTCCCGCCATATGTAAACAATGTGGCCCAAAAGATCTACTACTTTTATGAACAACAAGGTCCTGCAAATTATAGATGCACAAACAATGGACTCTAGTAATGAAAGCTGTTATATGATATTTTACAGATGTCCATATTCTGTTTAACCATCTTATACTTTTACATAGTCAAAAAGCTACTCAATGTCTTGGCTTCTGTAATGGCTATGGAGAAGTGGATATAAGCCATGAGAGGGTGAGGAACATAAGAAGGTCCCGGTATTCACCAGAGCCCGCCGCAAGGCAGGTTGGGCTTGCTGAGGCGGGAGTCCTAGCCCTGATCGTTACCCCTGACACGACTTGCTTGTGGTGGCTGCCGAGGTGGATCGTGGTACAGAATCATATGGCAAACTTGTAGTCGAGGACTGAGAGGAAGGTCAGGACAGGCAGCAGAGGTTCGTGGTCGAGGGACGGAGGCAAGCAGTACAGTACATGGAAACACAAGGACTCAGGAAATAGTTTCTCAGTATGCTCAAGGGCACTAAAGATTCGGCAGGATTAAATAGGGTCATGTCCTGTGATTATCAATCACCGGTGCGCTGGCCCTTTAAATGTAACAGAGCTGGTGCGCATGCGCCGGCAGCTAGAGACATCAGCAGGAGCATGGTTAGGTGAGTAGCTGCAGGATGGACTGGAGCAGTGAGCGCGCCCTTGGCCTGACATGCAGGTTGCGGTGCTGCTCACCACCGGGACACCGGTGCGCCTGTGACCCGGTATGAGGATTGCAGGAGTTCCCGTGACAGCTTCTAAGACAAGTTACATATACAGATACATTATACAGTACATGCGGGAAGAAATTCAATTATTTTCTACCAAACGGTAATAAGGCTAATATCGTTACATGATGCATGATGATCATCGGGAGGATATAATTGATTTGTGTATGATCCATCATGATTTGTTATTTCCTTTGTTTGGATCCATTATAATCTGCTTTTGCTTATACTCGTTTCTTTTTACTCTGTAATGTAATAGAAAAGTGCAGTCTATGCTGAACACGAAAGAGCACTGGAGACCAGACAGAAGAGTTTTACAAATGATAACAATGGAGAACATTTATCATGGAAGTTGTGCCAGAATTCTATTCAAAAGTTATGGTGTACCTGCTTTACACCAGTTTCATTATGTAGTTTAGACAGTTTCTAGCCACTTCTGTGCTTTGTTTGTCAAAAGGTTGTGGCCTACGTAAGAGGGCTGTGGCTTAGTGAAATGGGGCGTGGCATAGCTTGTGATGCCATGACAAAAATCTGGCTACATTTTGGCACAGTAAGGCCTCGTTCACACGGCTTATTTGGGCGCTGATTTCAGCCGTACTGCACGCCGTCTCCTAAAGTGACATGCACATTATTTACGGCGTGTACGCGCTATGAATTATGAATGTCTATGGGGCTGCCGAGCTGCCGGCCCCCCGCCTCCGCTGCACGGCAGCCGGCGTGATTGCGGGGCGAAATCCGTCCCCGCAATTATGTCGGCAATAAGCAGTGTGAACATTGCCTTAGTGGTATAATGAAGCGAACTTAAAGGGAACCTGTCACATAGGCTATGCCCCCCTTGCTGAGGGCAGCACAAGCTAGTGACAGACCTGCTATTTCCAGCGCTGTGTCCCTTATTCTGTAAGATGCAGCAGTTTTAGAGCATTTACCCTTCAAATCTTATTCATGAGCAGGTGTTAGCTCCACCCACCAAAGGCTAGCTCCGCCCACTGACAGTTATTCGCATGTTTCTACCTATGCAAAGTAATAGGTTTATCAGTTGAGGTGGGTGGGGCTAGTCTCAGGTGGGCGGGGTTTAAAAAAACTGACTCTTTGAATGACTCTTCTGGCTGAAAACTGTAGATTTGAGCATGAAATACACGAAAACTCCAGCATCTTACAGAATAAGGGACACAGCACTGGAAGCTGCAGGTCTGACACTGGCTTGTGCTGCCCTCAGCAAGTGGGGCATAAACTATGGGACAGGTTCCCTTTAAAAAGGCTATAGGCAGTTCAAACGTGTGTGTCAGATTAACAACCATTTTTTTAACATCATGTCTGAAGTGGAGTCTATACTTCGGCTCACGCAAAATATACAGTTCTCTAAAAGTAACGCCTGATTTTAACTTTCAAGTTTATCATAAGTCCAGTGGTGCATTAAGCTGTGTATCACTCACTTCTAAGAACTAGACAGTATCGAAAAATCTGCCTCAGTATGTATATATATATTCCATATGTTTATCATAAGGGTCACAGGGTTGCATTACAAAAAATGACTGTTATCTTCCACCTTTGCTAATGGTCTGATATTGCAACTCAGTGCTATTGCAATCAGTTAAAAAGCTGTGCTCGGTTATCCCCGTCAGTCCCCCAGACATTGAATGGAGCAGCAGAGGGCATGAGTGACCACTGCTCTATCCAGGCTCTTAGTAATTGGTGGGGATCCCAGCGATTTGGCCGCCAATGGTCATACATTTATTACCTGTCCTGTCAATAGGCAATAACTGTTTGTTTTTTTGTAGAAGTAGAAATCATTACATCTTCCATAAGGTTTTAATTCAGCATTCGTCAAATGACTTATCTGCCATCTCTCAAAAACTGCTACATATCTAGATATATGTAATTAAGGAACTTCGCTGGGTAGTAATTTTGCTAGTAATAATGGTAGTAATAAATGCTGGGGAAGTAATTTTTTTTTTACATATTAGGAAAGTCACAACTGGAACATCTTGTCAAGAGAGTCTATTAAAGACCTTATTGTTGATTTTGTATTATGGTGGAAATGTTCTTTAAGAAGACCGGTAATCTCTTATGACGTCTGTTTTTAGTACGTACATACACTCCCCAGGAAATAACATTCCTCCAGGAACTGTAGGAGGAATTTGACAACTCTTTCCCCGTTTCAAAAGATTATGGGCGACATGTCCCAAAACGGCAACGCCAGTTTTTTGTTCTATTTTGCGGCAAACTCACTTTTTATGCCATATTCTAGTTGTAAATGGACTTTCGTACACCCAAAGTAGGCGCATTATCCCCCGGGAACGACACTTTGTAATGTGCCTAAATATGGTGCACGGTGCGCCCCCGTCGCAAAACGCGCCTATTGAGGCGCCTTACATATGTTATATGCCCCCGTCGGGCAATGAGCCTCGATAGACCATACCATATAATACAATGATATGCTATGTGCTGAGTGTTGAGCAATGCGCCCTTTTTTGATACAATGCCCCCTTTTTTGATACAATGCCCCTTTTTTGATGCAATGCACCCTTTTTTGATACGATGTGCCATTTTAGGCGCATTAAGTAATCTATGCATGGTATACCTGACGCCAATTTTTAGAAAGTATCGGACTTTCAGGCGCACTTTACACTGATTTAATGTGACTAAAACTGGCATAGATACGCCACTTTTCGGACATGTCACCCTAAGTCTACTGACTTTGTTCAATGACAGCACTGATTTGCCAGTGTCCAACTATGTAGAAACATACTCCAAGAGGAGTGATAACGACCATTTGGGAATTTATTCCTACAGTTCCAGAAGGAATAACAGAGGGAGAGCATAATGCAGAATACTAAAAAAAGATGGGAAATGGATCTACTAAAACAGCCATGATGGGTCCTCTTTATCCTCTAACTGATATGTGATATACATTCATGTCATAATGTCTGTAAAGAAGTATGGAGAGGGATTACTCGCCTGCTTCATACCTGCTGGGTGCCAGCTATTAATCACACGCATAGAAAACTGCTGGGATTTCAGTTAACTCTGATCTCACCCATTTAACCCATTAGATGTCATTTCAAACATACCATTCAACTGTCCCAGATCCTGTAGGACTGTCCCAGATTCCAGGAATCCCTGGAATCTGGGACAGTCCTTTGGTCCTGGGCAGGGGGAGGTATGTCCCGGAGATCGAGGGAAAATGCCCTGAATACACAGGTCGTTGTTGTTGTTTAGATAGATAGCTTATCCAGCATCCAGGAAAGCACACACAGTGTTTCTGTACGGTTTCAATGGACTATGTCAGATTAGCATTGGATTTATTTCTTTAATAAATGGTCAACGAGGGCTGGTGTCTGGAACTGTTTATTTAGATATTTTTTTTCTGTTGCTTCTGTGTTTTTTTAATTACTTTCACGGTCTGAGCCGCGTTCCTGTCCTGTGCCGCAGCCTCTGCTGTCACCGTGTGCGTTCCTGGCGCCGCTGCTTGCCCGCCTGCGGTCACTGTGCGGCTTTTCCCATGCTGGCCATGCTGCTCCTCCATCTTGGCTGCTGCCCTGACTCCTTGTTGCTCTATAGAGGGTGGTGGCCACATCATGCACTCATTTATACCCACAGTGTGCAGCGGGGTCGGGCTTCCTCTACCAATCCCCTTCCACTTGTGTGGTTATAAGCCTGCTTCTCCCTACACTCGCTGCCTGATCCTTGTTGTTGCATGTTGTGTTGTAAGTGTCTCATGTTGTTGCTGTGTGTTTTCTTATCTTGTTTGTTAGCTGTCCGGTGTGCACACGCTGTCTTGTTTGTGTCCTTATGGTATTCCCTATATTTGGTTAGTCTCTATGTTGGTCTCCTTGTGTCTGTGTCTTTGTCTGAGTTTCCTTGCCTTGTTCTCTGCCTGTGTTCTTGCCCTGGTCGTGCCTTGGTTCCTTGCCTGAGTTTAGCTTTAGTCTCTGCTTATGTTCTTGGTGTTGTTTCCAGTCTGTCTATGTATTGTTCCTTTGCCTTACGTTTAACCCTCCTGGTTGGCATCCGTTTTGTCCTGTCTTTGTCTGTTTGTACCTGCACATATCTTTACCTAGTCTGCCTTATCTGTGTTCCTATTCTGTTGGTGCCTACCTTTGGCACTTCTGGCCTGTCTGGTCAGCTGCCACTGCTGGGGACTGCTCTGAGGTCGCACCTGGCGGCTGTTGGGGTAAGCCATCCTTACCATCAAAGGCTCTGTGAAGATGCCCGACGGCCGCTTAGTCACGCCCCCTCGGAGCAAGCCCGGCAGTGGTCCAGTGGGTCCACTACCCGCTTTACCCGCTCATCCGTTACAATTACTTTATTCCAATATTAGTAATGGAGGCTTCTGATACACGCTTCTCCGTTACTATCACTAGGACTTCATGTCAGCCTGCAGTGTTTTTCAAAACCACAAGACTGATACTTAACCCTTCTCACTATTACTCCAGTATCTAACACACTAGAGGTACTAGGAAGAGCAAGGTTACCATCAGAAGGTAGAGCATCTAATGTTGTGGTCCACTTCTAGGTTGGTTTGTATAATAGGGATGACCTCACATCATTTTTTTTCTAGTAATTTGTTTATTTTTAGATTTTCAATAAACAAAGGATAAAAAAAGAAAATGATGTGGGCTCCTCCCATCCACCGTCCCAGGAGTGGACTATCACATTAGATGGTCCACCTTCTGATGGTTACCTGGCTATTCTCAGTACCTTTTTTGCGTTGAGTACTGGGGTAATAGTGAAAGGGGTTTAGTGTCAGCCTTGCAGTGATGAAAAACACTCCTGGCTGACACCAAAATCTAGCGATAGCAACGGAGAGACATCTGGCAAACGCCTCCATTACTAACACCGGAATAAAATAATAAAACAAAACACAAAAAGAACTGAAAAAAAACTATTCACTTAAATAAACACTCCCCGACATCAGCCCTCATTGACCATTTTATTAAAGAAATAGATCCAACCCTGATTCGAAGTAGTTCAACAAATCCAATGTAGTCCAAAGGAGGGGACCTGTAAAAATATAAAAACACTACAAAAACCATGTTACTACTAAACTCTCTGTCCTGCACCCCCTAAAAGTCATGGCTTTAGCTGATGTTCTGGTGGTTCAGGGGACGGAGTTTAAGCTGCACAATATGTTCCTGGGGGATACATGCCATTGCTGCACCACAATCCCTAGCGGTTGGTCCTCTGTCTCCCCCAGGAGATTGTGCCTGTAAGCCTGTACCGCCTCTCCTTTTCCTTCCATTACCATGGCGTTATGCGGCCAACACAAAAGTACAACCCCTACTTATTACTATCTAAGTCACCCACCTCCACCTATCACCCCATAACTCCTCCCCACTCCCACCTATCACTCCATGGAAAGTTTGTAAAGAGGTAGGAACAGATAGGGAGATGCTGAAAATGTGAGGATTCGAAGATACTTGTGTGGTAAATTCTACAGGAAGAAGAAAAGGGAAAGTAAACGACTCCAGTCAGAAAAGACATCACCTGTGAGTTAATGGATATAACTGCATTGTAATCACTTATACATCTGCAGAGCCTGTCTACAACTGATATCTACCACTATACAATCACTGTATGGTAGAAATATTGGTAACAGTCTCCAGGAGAAGTTTGGAGGAAATATTTAGCCACTATGGGTTGGTGATATGTGTTCATGATGTGGAGGCAAGATTAGATCTTTGTATAGTGGTATTATTAATAATATTCGTATTGGTTTGGTCAGTAACAGAATGGTGATCTTTGCTCCTTGAATAGCGGTATTATGTGGTAACTGTATGACCACTATTTAGAGGTATCATCCATAGAACATGGTCTTACAGATATTTCTATGGCTTTATTTATATTATTTTATATACATAATTACATCTTTATAGACCCAGTAACACTGCTGTTGTGTTGCCGCTAGTCTGCTTGAGGAAGCGAGGCATGATTCGGGATGTTTGGGCGTGGTTAGTGGTGTGTCCTGGTGTGATGTCATGTTCTTGGGAATGGCTAGGGTGTGTGGCTTGTGTAATGTTAGCAGTTATGGTTAGAGGTGTGGCCTGATGTGTCACTCTTTACAATCTCTAAAAGTTGGTAAGTATGTCTATTTGATTAAAATATTAGTGCCACAGCCCATTGCAGCATCTGATCTCCTCCCACCCCACTCGCGACATGATTGGCCTCCATTGCTGCATCTTAGTACTCTTATTACACCTTGCCTAACACAGGGTGTAACAGGAGAACCATGTTAGAACACCATTTTGCAATAGAATTGTACTGCAGAATAGTGTACAACTGATCCTTCTCCCAAATGGTCAAGTATCCTAAGAGGGCTAAAAATACAAGTTAAATACAAATTTCAAAAAAAGTAAAAAAAAAAAAAAAAAAAAAAAAAAGTTAAATTTTAAAATGATCCCCCTTTTGCCAGTTTACAAATAAAAAACTAGAAAAAAAAGCTAGACATAACTGACATAATTGGTATCACCATAAAATGCCAATCTATTAAAATATAACATTATTTACCTCTTACAGTGAATGCTGTAAAATAAATACTTAATGCCAAAATTGCATTTTTGGGTCCTTTGTCTCCCCCTAAACTAGAAAAAATACTAACCAAGACATGATGAAAATTGTAACATTTGGTATCACTGGATTTGTACTGGCTTTCAGAATAAAGACGACATGTAAAAATCAAGCAGGAAACGTAGCGGAACGGGTAATCAATACGGACCTCCAACACTCTCAAGACTCACTAAACGCACACCAACAATCTGGCAGAGTGTGCAGGGGGCGTGTACAAAAAATAGGACCAGCGGACGGCAATTAGCAAATTACCGGTGCGCTGGCCCTTTAAATTGAGATCAGCCGTCGCGCGCGCCCTAAGCAGCGGGTACGCGCGTGGCGGCCGGCACAGGCAGGAGCAGGGGACACAGGAGCGTGGACGGGTAAGTAATCCAGCACCGGAACCTGGGTAGCAGGAGGATAGTCGCGGGCGGCCGCGGCACCCGCGCCAGCCCCCATGACAGTAGCCCCCCCTTTAGGTCTCCCCCTCTTTTTACGGAATTTGGAGAGGAGGTCAGGCGACAGGTTGGCCTCAGGTTCCCACGAACGCTCCTCCGGCCCGAACCCCTTCCAGTCAATAAGAAAGAACCGCTTCCCCCTCACTGTTTTTTCCGCCAACACCTCCTTGACCTCAAAGATGTTATCAGCGTTGGCCACATGAGAAGGCGAAACAGATCTACGGGAAAAATGGTTCAGCACCACCGGTTTGAGGAGAGAAACATGGAAGGCGTTTGGGATTCGCAGAGTAGGAGGCAAGCGGAGTTTGTAGGAAATGGGGTTTTCATTGCCGAACAAAAAAAAAGGGCCCCACTTTATTTTAAGGGCCTAATTTTAAAAATGGTCCCCCTTTGGGAAACTAAAATTTTTGGGGGAAAACCCAAACTCTATCCCCCCCGGTTTTAAAAAAAGTTTTTCCCTGTGGGGCCGGGATTTGGTGTAGTGGGGGCCCTTGGAAAGGGGCCAAAGGGGTGACTTGCCAGAGTCCCTTGATGTCACGCACTTGGGTTTCCAGGCAGGAACATGACCGAGGTACCCAGAGGGAGAGGCGGGCGGGGATTTTACCCCAAAACACAATAAAAAAGGGGGTTTCTCCAGCGGATTCTGATTAAGGGAAATTTTTACGAGAATTCCCCCCGGGGGAGGGGGTCAGACCGTTATCCAAAAGGGCGGATACGAAATGTCGAAGCTATTTACCTAAAATTTGGGGGAAACCCCTTCTCCCTGCCCTTTGGGTTTGGGGGGGGGAAATGCAGACGAAAAAGCCCTAGCTGAACCTACAATGACCCACCCAAAACCCCCCGCCAAAATTTCGACCCCAAAAGGCCCCCCTATTGAGACTAGCCAGTGGGACCCATGTAGCTAAAAAAATGTGGTGAAAAAGGGTCGGGGCCAGCTGGGGGGGCGGGAAGGGAAACCCGGGCAGGGGAAAACAAAGTGGGGGCCATTTTTTAGAATTTTCCCATTCACCCCCCAAATGCCCAAATTTTTTCCAGGGGGGCCGGGGAGGTCAGTAAACAAAGTCCATGGCTCATGGGACCAAGGTCTGTCAGGCACTGGGGGAGGTGAAGCGACCCCGGGGTTCTAGACGAGGGACTTTATTGGGGGGCCCATTCCCAAATTTGTGTAGCCCCCTCCCGCTAAAGGATAGGTGCCCGGAAAATCCGCTAAAGGCTGGGGTTGTGTCGGACCCAAGGGACCCAAAAGGGGGTTTTCCAGAAACCTTTAATGGTAAATGGAAAAAATAAAAACCTTTTAAATTGGTAAAATAGCAAAAAATTGCAATGCCACAAAAAAAAAGAAAAACAGCAATGGCGGGGGACCATGCTAATGAGTGGGGGGCACTGCCCTATCATGCCCCGAAACGCTTTTTGGTAATTTTTTTTAAACTCTTTGTTTTTTTTGGCTCCTATTTTGTTTCCATTGCTGTTTTTTTTTTTTTGTGTGCTGCTTTGCATTTTATGCTATTTCTAAAAAAAGGGCTTTTGATTTTTTTCCATTTACCATAAATGGTGCGGGAAACCCTCTTTTGATCTTGGAACTTTATTATGGGGAAACAGGAGGTAAAAAGCCAGGACAAAGTCTTAACATCTTGGTGGGGAGTGGGTCCCCAAATAGTAGTGGGGGTTTTAATTGTAGAAAATTTTGGTTGGGACCCCCAAGGATGATCAGCTGTTCGTGGGATGTCCCCCATTCAGGATCCGAGGCCCCGCAGGGCAGGGGAAACGTGGGTTTTCCCCGGGGAGGTAGATGTTAAAGGGAATCCACGGGGGCTGCCTTTGGGAGACGTTCTGGAGGAATTATGTGCTGCAGGGCATTTCTAGGCCACGGGTTCCAGGTCTAGGAGGGGGGTCCATCCTAACGTTCTTCTCAGCGGGCCGAAAGTAAAGGGGGGGGAAAATTTAAAAGGGGGTTTGAAAAAAAGTGCCCCCGGGTTTTTTCCGAGGATTCGGGCCCTTTTTTGAGCAAAACGGAGATAAAGAAGGTTTTTTTTGATCGGGAAGACCCTCGATGGGAGGGCGGGGCCCCCCCCAGCAAGGGGCCCCCCTTTTCTTTGGGGCTAACTTTAGGGCCAGTATTTTGCGATAAACCAATCATGAAATTTTAAAAATTCGGCTGGGGGGGGAAGGTTTTTGAGAAGAAGCCGCAAGAAAACTAGTTTCCCAGAGGAGGTTTTCTGTAGGGGGGGAACAGCGCCTGACCTACTGAGGGGGGCGCCCCCACTTAAAGGGGGTGGAACGGACGCTGGGGGTTTCCGGGGCGAGAAAAATGGGCAAAAGCAAATTGATTTAAAAGGCGATAAAAGGGCTTCTTGAGTTTTGGGAGGGCCCCGGTTTTGGGGGTTGGCTTTTTTTTCAAAAGGGGCCCAAACCAGCGGGGCCCAAGTTTTGAAGAAATGCGGGATAAAAACTTTTTTCGGAAATTAATTTGAAAAACCCCAGAAAACTTTGGATAAAACCCGAAGGCCCACGGGGCGGGGGGCCACGTAAGATGAAAGACGCTTTAAGGACCCTTTGGGGCCCCTGACCCCGAACGATGAAAACCCCAGGAAAGGGCAACGAGGTGCGTTCAAACAGGCATTTACTCCAGTTTGGCATAAAAACTGGGGGTTTCCCGGAGCCCGTTTGGGGCACCTGGCGGCCATGGGGGCCCGGGAGTTTCCAGATCAGGAAAGGAAAAGATTAAGATGTCATTTGGAAAGGAGTTTAACCCCAGCCCGTAGGGGGAAAAGGGAAGATTTTTTGACGAAAAAACTGGAACATCGGGGACCCTTTTGCAGAGTCCCAAAGGGGCTTGAGAGATTTTCAAAAAGGCCACCCCGGGGTAAAAAAGGGCCCTGTTACCCCCTCGTCCCCTTCACGGATACAATTAAAAGTTGTAGGGCTCCACGAAAAGCCCAAAACTTTAAAAAAAAAATTTGGCCAGGGCAGGCAAAAAAAAAAGTTCTGAGTTCAGAGGAGGGGGTATCGATTTTTTTTAGTGATTTTTTTAAAAGCCCCCGTAATCGATCGGGGCCGAAGGGGTACCATCTTTCTTTTCAACAAAGAAAAAAAACCGGCCCCCGGGGCCGGGGAAAAGAATTGGGGTTTTGAAGCCTTTAGGGGAGTTTTCTCCGGGATATATTCCCCGTCATCCCCCTTAGTCCCCGGGGAAGAAAGGGGATAAAACCTCTCCCCTCGGGGAGGTAAAATCCCGGGGTTGCGGGGTAAATGGGACAGCGCAAAAGGGCCCCGGAGGGCGGGGGAAATTTTTCAAAAAGCATCGGCTGGGACCCTGGTACGGAGTGGGAAAGCCCCGGGGAAAAGGTTTTCGTAACTTTACGAGGCGGGCAGTAGAGCTGGGGGGTTTTACAGGCAGGACCCCCGAGTGGCACGCGGGGCCCCAAAACGGATAATCTCGCCCATGTTCCAGTTCCGGGGTGGGGAGCAGGGTTTCTTGTAACCAAGGGGGGCCAAAGGGGTTTTTTCCAAGGGAGGAGCGGTCAAACAAAAAGTTTCAGAGTCCCCCTTGTTTTGGGGGCGCCTATCTGTAAAGTGAGGGGCGCATTTGCAAAAACCCAAATACGCCCTTTTAAAGGCTTTAAAAACGGGAAGGGAGGAGACGAACATGGATTTCTGCAGAGGGGTCACGGGGAACAAAATTTTGGGGACCCAGAGCTTGGCTGAAAAATTTTTCCAGCAGACCCCGAATCAAGGAACTTGGGCTTAAAATCCCTGTCTGGCAAATTCCACAGAGTCCCGGTAAGGGGTGGGACGGGGAAGGGGCCCGGGCACTGACCCTAGGGTTTCCACTCCTGCGATCCCTGGGTCCCGGAGTTTTTTGGGCGCCCCCGGACAGTCCCCAATAAGGGGCCAGAACCCCCCAAGTAGTAGCAAAAGTTTCCTCTGACAACCCCTGGTTTTAGCGTTCTTCCTGGGTCAGGGGGGTTTTTTTCGACCTGCATTTGGGTTTTTTTCTTCAGGAACCATTGGCGGGGAAGTGGAAGGGGCGTTGGAAAAAAAGGGAGCCAGGGCGAGGTAGCCGGCTTGGTCGGGGGCGACCCCCCCGTTGGAGGCGGAAATTTGTTTTTCTCCGGCCCAAACCCGAATATCAATTCGGGTAGCTAACCAAATCATTTTGTCCAGAGCAGATGGCAGGTCCCGACCGCTAGCCGTCTTTAATACGCCCCCGAAAGGGCCTTGCCAGAAGGTGGCCCCCAAAGCCCCATTATTCCAGTCCCAGCTCAGAGGCTTGGGTGCGGAAAATTTCACGGAGTACTAGGGCCCCAAAATAGAGTCGCCCTGACAAGGAAAGGAAAAAGAGCGGGGGCAGCGGGGGGTGCGGCCCGGTTTCCCGAAGACGGTGGGGGAAAAACCCCCGGAGGAAGGTTTTCAGATTTTTCCGTCAAAGGTCTCCTCGGTCCCCCTACAGAGTTTGGGCCCCGGCCAAGGCTTCCCCCGATAAAAGGGCTAAATTAAAAGGCCCCTTTGCCCCTCGGGAGGGGGGAAATTTATGCCCCAAACAATCGATGTGGTGGAAATTTTTGAATGATGAAGCCGGGCACTTCTTGGGGTCTCCATCATAGCTGGGAAAGGGGGGGGGCAGGGTGCAGGAGGTCCCGGTGCCCGGAGCGGTAAGCCCTGGGTGCAAAGCAAAATGGTGCGGGGTGGGGGGGCGGCAGCGCAGGGGGAGGGAGACGGGGCCCCAAAGGGTTTTGCATCATGGCCTCGAGCTGGTCAATAAAGCTGGCTCTCGGGTGACGGCTGTTCCCTGACGTCCCGGAGCAAAGGGGAACCCCCGGCGGAATCCATGGCCAAAAGTACTGTAAAAGGGTTGGGGGGATTTTTTTGGACCCCTGCAAACGATGATAGTTAAGCCACGCCAAGGAGCGGAGTCTAAGTACCCCCGGTATTCACCGAGGGGAAAAAAAAAAAAACAAAGCGGGGTGGAAATTGTTTTGGGGGTGAGGCTAACCCGGTCGCTACCCCCCCCCGTGACTTGCTTGCATGGCAAACCGGGGGCTGCGTGGGTAAGAACCGTAATCCCGGGGATGAAATTTGGGGGAAGGGAGGAGGTCCCGGACGGGGGGCAAAAGGTTTCGTGGTCAGAGGGCAGGCCCGAGGTCAGGGCAGGCGGCAAACAGGCAAAGGGCAGGAAACGTAGCGGAAGGACGGGACACGGGTAATCAAAATGGAACTCCCAAAAACTCCTAAAACCCCACTAAACGCACACCAACAATCTGGGGGGAAGAATTAGCAAATTAAACCCGGGGCCTGGCCCTTTTTAAAACCCGACCAACCGTCGCGCGCCCTCGCCTAAAGCGCAGGCAAGCGCCGGGGGGCCCGGGACAGGCAGGAGCGGGGGACACGGAGCGTGGACAGGTAAAATAACCCAGCGCCAGAGCCTGGGGGAGCAGGGGGATGGTGCGGGCGGGGCGAAACACCGCCCGGACCCCCGGGTAGGGGGGCGGCCCCGGGGGGGGCAGAAACCCGGGGCCAGCCCCCATGACAATTTTTTTATGTTTCCCCACATAAAAAAAATTTTATACATTTGTTTTTTTTAAACCTGCTTGTTTTCAATGCGGTTTCCAGTGCTGTAAAATAAATGACATGTCAAAATTTTTAGGGCAGTTTTGGCGGTTTTAAAAAAAATCCATAGGAAACAATGGAGAGCCCTTTAAAAAAAGCTTTTAAAATGCTTACATAAAGTTTGGCACGTTTTTGGATGTGGATCCGCACCTAAAAACCGCCCTGGAACAAAATTAGAATGTTAGAATAAAAACCACACCAAAAACCATGTGTTTCAAAAGCCTCATAAAATCCTCATCAAAAACTCGTCGAAAAAAATGGGGAAATTTTGAGGCCTTTTCAGCAAGTATTTGAAAATGATTTGGACGCTGAAAAGTAAAGCCCTTTCCCAAAAACCCCCTTTGAAACATACCCCTTTGGGTCCGTCCCACAAAGACTAGAAGGGGGGGGGAAAAAAATCCCGCAGATTTTTCAAACCCGTCAAAAAACAGCTGTAAAACTATCCCCAAAGGCCTCAATTGAAAATCCGTGTTGTAGTCCATACATGTTCTGAGGTTGGTTTTCAAAAAACCCCCGTTTTTTAAAAAATCAATGGGTCAATCCCTTGGCTGTAAATCACTCCCCTTAAAAAAGGGAGGAAAATTTCCCCTTTAGAGTCAATGTAATGGCATGAAAAATGATCAGAAAGCTTTGTGCGAATTTTTTGGCACAGATCTGCATCCAAAAATGCAGCAGTGCTCTATGATGCAAAAAATGCCTGAAAATGGAATCCAAACCACCACAGGTAGATCCTGAATTCTGCACCAAAAACTGGGTTAAAAATCCTCAGGTTCTTGTGTAAAATACTCATTGGATGACATGGTTATAGAATTCAGAATCCAACAAGTATTTTTTTCCCTTTTTCTTTTTAACCCTACCCCTTTGGGCATTTTCCCCCGGGAAGGTTTTTGACTGGTTTTTAAAACGATTTTTCGGTTTTTCGAACCCTTTCCCCAAAAACCCAAAACCCAAAATGGTAAAAAATGGTGTTTATGGAAAACCTTTGGGGAAACGTCCCCCCCGCATGGGTTTTCCGCCCACGCTCCACCCGCAAAGCATTCTACAAGCACATTCTTCCGTCCGGTTTTCGAACAGAAAATGTGCAAGTCAATGTGAAGGGGGAGGGCTTTTCTCCGCTCACCGTGGAGAAAAACCGTCCCTTGCCGTGGGGACGCACCCTTACTCTTACAAATAATATGTGTTAATTTGTTGTTTTCTTATAAGATAAACATTAGACAATAGTATAGATTTTCTTTTATATATCTAGAATTTATCATTTCTCTATTTATAGATTATTGATTTAGAATGCATGGAACATAGTCCATATATCAGTGTATCATAGATTGTTGCTTTATAGTACATGGAACATAATCTATATAGCAGTGTATCATAGATTATCACTTTATAATAGATGGAACATAGTCCACATAGCAGTGTATCATAGATTATCACTTTATAATAGATGGAACATAATCCATATAGCAGTGTATCATAGATTATCACTTTATAATAGATGGAACATAATCCATATAGCATGATCAAGATACATTAATAGATGGAAAAATCCATTAGCATGACATAGATTATCACTTTATAATAGATGGAACATAATCCATATAGCAGTGTATCATAGATTATCACTTTATAATAGATGGAACATAATCCATATAGCAATTTATCATAGATTGTTGCTTTATATTAGATGGAACATAATCTATGGGGCCGTTTACATGGCACAGGACAAGCACCTGTCAGGAAATCCCAACCGGTATTTGCTCTGTTTCTGGCACTCAGGGGGACGGCTTTTCTCTGCCGTTTACAGATTCAAGCCCTCCCCCTTTGTACCGACATGTTCATGTTCCGCCCGAAAACTGGGCAGAAGAATGAACATGCTCAATGTTCAATGCGGATGGCCGGCGCCTAAAAAACAGCCCGGCAGAAAACCAGTGCAATGGGGACCGCTGCACGGATTTTCCTTAGAGGTCCATGTCAAAGTTTGACAGCTGGTTTAAATACGGCTTTCAAAACCGAAAACCATCTGTAAATCCGACTGACCGTTAGGACATGCCCTATATATCACTGTATGACAGATTGATGCTTTATAATACATGGAACATAGTCCACATAGCAGTGTATGATAGATTGTCGCTTTATATTAGATGGAGCATAATCCATATAACACTGTATGATAGATTGTTGCTTTATATTAGATGGAACATAGTCCCTATAGCAGTGTATCATAGATTGTTGCTTTATATTACATGGAGCATAGTTCACATAGTGTATGATAGATTGTTGCTTTATATTACATGGAGCATAATCCATATAGCACTGTATCATATTGATCCAAATAAAAACAGCACTATAATGCCTGCCACCAGAGGATCATATTCAGTACACCACTGCCCGTCTGTAGAGACAGTGATAAGGTGGAGTCACAGAAACATGCAGTGCAATGTATCACTTGACATAAATCGGATGTAAGTCACTTCCTGCCCACTTCCCGAAACGTCACAAGCCCAACTCTGAACATTACTATGGATACCAAGTGTTGTAACAAAAATAACCTAGTAGATAGCAGTCAGGTTGTGGCCTGTGCCGTCACAGCTTAGTCACAAACCATTTTGCATTTTTCTCAAGAAACTTTAGAACAAAGAATTATAGTAATTACAAGTAAACGTGATCTTCTGTATAATTTTAGACTCTGTTAGAACAAAAAGTTGTTGAAATACATCTGGCTAGCAAGAAGTTCTGAAGCCATTGCTAAAATTCTTAGACAGTATGGGGATCATTGGTGGCTCAGTAGAACTATGATCGGTAATGATCTTGCAACTATAAGGGCTTGTTCACACGACGCTTTTGTGATCCGTTTTACGGATCCGCAAAACGGATCTAACAATTGTCAGTGTGATTAACATTGCGTTCAAAGGCAAAAGCGCATCGCCGTTCTCATGTCAATTCTTCTTGCGTTCTACGCAAGTGAAAGCCCATA
The DNA here is from genome assembly GCA_025379985.1 of Phyllomedusa bahiana. Lineage (NCBI taxonomy): Eukaryota > Metazoa > Chordata > Amphibia > Anura > Hylidae > Phyllomedusa > Phyllomedusa bahiana. The sequence goes on along the minus strand of JAODAL010002681.1, from coordinate 15,703 downwards.
GGAGATAATGGAGTTCGCTTTTGGCACCTGTCCAAAAGCGCTTCACACTTTGGGTACGTATCGACGGCGCTTTGCTTCCTTAAAGCGGATGCGAAAAGCGCAGTGGGTGGCTGGACGGGGGATCGGAGGTGAGCGGCGTGCTTCAGGGGGATCGGAGGTGAGCGGCGTGCTGCAGGAGGATCGCAGGTGAGCGATGGATGGGAGAGAGGGAGGAGAGAGAGAAAGAGAGAGAGAGACACAGAGACTGACTCAGAAAACATATCCGTAAGGCGGATCCGTGAAACGCAAGTCAAAATATACGGATACGAATACGGATCCAAAGAAAGTATCTCGTCTTGCGTTTTTTGGATACGCTTTCCGGATGCAGTTTTCACTCCTCAAAAACGGATCCGTAAAAAGGATCCAAAACGTCGTGTGAACAAGCCCTAACACAGATGTTATCCCCTTACCCGCAGCCAGTTTTGACCTCTCTGACATATCACTTTATGTGATAACTTTTTGACACTTTTATATTTATGAAAAATATCAATATGTCGTGAAAATGTGCCATTTTCAAAGCTCAAAAATTAGATAGTTCTACCACACAAAATAGTTTATAACTAGCATCATATTATCAAGAACATACCAGTAGGTGAACTTATTGGAACTAAATGACATTGTTCCTCTGACGACCAGTACCAAATACACCAATGGGAAGTTTGTGATAGGCTTAGCAAGAGAGGATATGCACAGTGGAATTTATATAGAGCCATCAAGAAAGTTGCCCCAATGCCACGGACGAAACTCTTGAGGTGTAATAAAGAGCATAATTTGGGGGCTACGTTAAAATCTAAAACTACTATAGTTTTTTCTGCAATGTACAGTCCCCAATATCCAAACATCATCTTCAACATTAAAAAGCATCTATATGTTTTTGTTATTGTAAAATGTAATAAAAATAATGTTTACAAAAAAAAAAGCATCTTCCACTATTGATTCAAGACAATATGAGGGAAGTAATAGAAGACGGGAGGATTAGATTTGTGTCAAGGAAAGTACCGACATGAGGAACGAAAAAAGATTTTTGCACAGCTCATCATCATGAAATGGTTACCCCCAGGTCCATAGTCTCCATGAGGTGCTCAGACATAACCCTGGGCAGAAGGGCGTAGGCATGTAATCCAATAGCAGAAAACAAATCCAGCACACCAGTAGGTGGAAATACAATTAAAATCCAAAATGTTATTCCATAACATAATGTTTATTGTGTACTTGTGACCGTATATGCTTTTAATATGGAGGATTAATAAAGTCTTGGAATTTTATCGAACACGTCAATTGAAGCGGGATTTATCTTTATGTTGGATTGTCTTGTCTGAGGTCGCTTCTTACCTTCCTGTGCTTCTCCGTGTGATCTCCATTGAGGGTGAGCTGACTATATTGGATTTCACTGTTTATAGCATCTACCATATGTCTACTGTAGGTTGGCATAATTTTTTTAATGTCTTTTTATGACATTAGGGAGCTTAGAAATTTAATAGTAATTTTTCACATTTTCAAGAAAATTTAGAACATAAGATTTTTTTAGGGACCAGTCCAGTTCTGACATGGCTTTGAGGGACCTTTATGTTAAATACCCCCATAAATGACTCCATCTAAGAAACTACACCCCTTACATTATTCATTTAGGAAGTTTTCTAACCCCTTACTGACACTGGATGTATTAGTATGTCCTGGTGTTGATAAGGGGTTATGTAACGGGATTGTGGCACAATCTTGCTGCATAGGTGGCAGGTGGCGGCTGCTTATTAAGGGTTAACACCCAACAACATGAAGTGGAGCTGGCTCCATCCCGTGCTGTTTAACCCCTTAGATTCACCATTTCTCACTCTGATTGGGACCCCTGCGGTGAGATCATGGGGTTCCAATCGGTTTACATGACAGCTGGAGGCCTTATGAAGGCTTTCATCGCTGCCAGGTTTTCTATTTTACTACTTCCTGCCCCAGGCAAGAAGTAGTAGAACCGCCAACTTTGTACACCCTATTGTATTGTTTATACAATGCAATGCTGTATGAATGATCGTGCCCCGTATTGGTCAAGCACCCTCGGTGAACACAATGTTAAAGTAAAAAAAAAAAAAAGAATTTTTATATATATATATATATATATATATATATATATATATGTGTGTGTGTGGTGTTTTAAAGTATAAAAAAAAATAAATTTAAGCAAAGTGGAGGTGAAATTTCAAAGTTACAGATTTTCAATTTTTATTCATTACCACAGTAATTCATGGAACACAGTAAATGTTATCAGTAAAATACAACATAATATCCATTCCCCTAATTTTCATGTCCCATAGAAATTAGAATAAAAAGTGATCAAAATGTTGCATGTACCTTGAAATGATACCAATAGAAACTACAATTCTGTCAGCAAAAAATGCACTCTCGTTCAGGTCCAAAAGTGGAAAAACAAAAGTTATTTGTTGCAGAAAGCGGCGCTGCAGTGCAAGGTTAAGAAATCGAGAGTATTTTAATTTTTTTTTAAAGTACTAAAACGTAAAAAAAAAACAACATATTTGGTATTGCCAGAATCGTATTGACCTGCAGAATAAAGAGAACACATCATTTATAATAAAAACTAAACCCGCAAACATAGTGCAAGTGCAATTTTTTTCACCTTTCTCTCCACTTCAGTATTTTTGGGGTTTTTCCAATACATTATTTGGTATGGTACCATTAAAAAGTAAATCTTGTCCCACGGAAAATAAACCCTCATATGTATATGTAGGTGTAAAAATAAAAAAGTCATATCTTTTGGAAGGCAGGGAGAGGAAAATGTATGTCACGGTGCACGCCGCATCCCCTGTCATAGACCGTGGTCGTCGCTGTGCCTCCGCTGCGGTCCCTGCTGCTGAATACTTACCTGTCCCAGCTCCTGTCTCTGCTGTGGCGCTACAGCTGCTGGGGCAGCCTCTGCCAGCAGCACTTACTCACTGGCCCTCACTCCTGTTCGCTCTCGTCCTCTGTGGCTGCCTGTGGGCTCACGAGCGCTTCCTAGGCCGCTCGCAGCAGCCTTCTGCTATTTAAAGTGACAATGCCCCAATTACCTGCTCCGTGACCTATATCCCCTGGCTATAAAAGGAACTCCCTGCCCCTGATCCTGGTCAGTTTGTTGTTGTTTGCTACATAGAGATGACCCCTGGCTGCTGTATTAATGCTGAACCTGCGCTACCAGTTGTATGAAACGAAAAACGATCCAGCGATTCCAATATATAGCAGTGAAAAGCACAAAAATGTATTTAAATCTTCATAAAAATATATGCATGGTACATATAGTAGATAAGCAGCCTGTGTAGATGACCCTCAAGCTGACGCGTTTCGGGGACAGCAAAGCAGATTCCCCTTACTCATGCTATGGGTTGCTTGTCTACTATATGTGCCTATGCACCATGCATATATTTTTTATGAATATTTAAATAAATTTTTGTGCTTTTAACTGTTATATATTGGAATCGCTGGATCGTTTTTCGTTTCATTGGATGCTACACTCTGACCAGGTGGATCCGGGTATTGTGTTCCAGTGGAGGTGGTGAGCTGGCAGGTTTACTGTAGTTCACTAAATGGCCTATAGACAACCCATTAAATGATTCACAATGCAATGGATCAAGTGAACAAATACTTACCATCTTCAAGGTCCTTCCAAATAAGACTGAAAATCGTTCACATGGCATAGCTGACGCTCATAACGACACTTCACATGGGTATTTATAACACCTGGCACTACTTCAGATATGGCTCTTTGGACCAGGATTAGTATTGCTGCTCCCCAGCGGATTGAAAACTGTTGCACTTGGTGACTGCAGCTGCTGTCAAAACTTTATTACAGACTTGGTTAAATAACCAACGCATTAAAAATCCAGCTTTTGTAACAACTGGAGTAGTGGATTCTAAGGGGCCGCTGGTTTTCACCAGAGCCAAAGCAGGGTGGAATAGCTTAGGTAAGCGAACCCCCAGGTTGCTACCCCTGGCCTGACTTACCTGCAGTGGTGACCAAGGTGAGGCGAGGTACAGAATGATCAAGCTGGCTCGCAGTGGGGGACAGGCAGAAAGGTCAGGACAGGCGACAAAGGTTCGTGGTCAGGAAACGTAGCAAAGTGACTGGAACATGGTAGAACACGGTGGGACACTTTCACTAAGGCCTAGAGCACTGTAGATCCAGCAGGAAAGGAGGGAGGAGATCAAAATATATAGGGTCAGTGCCCGGCAATTAGCCAGTTACTGACACGCTGGCCCTTTAAGGCTATGTTCACACAGGTTAAAATGGGGCGCATTTCAAACCATATTGCACTGTACTGCGCTCGAATACTGGCGAAATATGCCCCAGTCATTACGGTAATACACAGTTCTCATAGAGAACTATGGATTACGTCTCCTCTCCCCGCTCGTGCAATACGCTGCGGGGGGAGATAAGGGACATGTCAATTATTCATGGCGTTTATGCTTCACGAGTGATGCATGTCTATGGGGCCGGCAGGCTCCCGAACACATGGCGTAATTGGGGGGCGTATTTACGCCCCGCAATTATGCCGTGTGAACATAGCCTAAATCAATTTCAAATTATTATTCCTGCTGAAAAAGGACTGGACTGTATCGAAGCTAAGATATATCAAGAAAAACTACCATACTTGTTTGAGACATGGGAGAGCTTTATTACTATATTACCACAAAATATTAAACCAAAAATTAAAGACTGCTTTCAACTAACGACATGGTTTGAACAACAGATTCTTTAGATACTCCACCTCTTTTTGGGATGACCTATAATTAAACCTAATCTCAGTTTAAGAATGGTTCTTGGTCCGGGCAGGAGGATGTAGATCTGAGATTGGGGTAGACAGGAAAGAGATTTTTTAAGGTTTTTCTAAGGCTATGTCTCCACGGCATAGCAATACCATCCTATTTTGGCAGTTATAGGATTTTAAAACCACCGAACATATGATCGTTCAGCCAGCCATAGACTTTAATGAAAAAAAAAATGACCTGTAGTCTCCACAGGTCATTTTTTGTCTGCTCGTTTTCTGGTGCCGGCATATTTAGCAACATGTGGTATAATATGCCGGCGTTTTGAGTTTTGCCGTTGGTTTTCCATACGGTCATGGGCCGATGGCAAAAAAACGAGAACTGACAAAATGTGACAAAAACCGTGGTCCTGCATCAGACAAAAACCGGTCGACTTTCAGCCGTTTTTTTGTCTGTTGAAGTGGGGATTCATTCCATATTCCTCACTCAGGTGTTTATTATTTCATCTATTGGTCATCTATTCCAGTGGGGAGGAGTTTTTTATGCTTATATTAGTGTCCAGATGTGACACTCTTTATGGCTACATCAGGTCATCACCACAGTATCTGTGGTTTCATCATCATTTCCACGTTTTTATTGAAGCAGTCCCCTGATGAACCGATTGGGGGAACGCGTTGGGACGGATGTTTGATAGGATCAACTTTTGATATCTTTTATTAGATATTATGGGATTGCATTGGTAGCATTAATTATTTACTGCTACATGTGCTTCATTATATTAGGGCAAGTTGGCAAGTTGTCAGTTAAGCGGGGTCGCCCTTTTCAGGGCGGGTGCGCCACTCTGTTTAGGGATATTACCATTTCTTACTATCTTTTTGGTTGTTCAGGAACCCATTTTGATGGATGATATCAAAACCGTGAGTAAAATACATTTGGTTTATACATGGTGATTCATATGATGGGTCTTTATATGTTCTGAGATATTTACACTATATTATCTCAGGTTTTGCAATTATTCGCCCTATTTCTACTGTGGTGATTTTTTATAAGTAGTGTGATTATTGCCATAGGTACTAAGTTAGATTTTAAGTTATCATAAATAAAGGTAATATTTTATACTGGGGATTTTTTTTATATTTCTGTGAGTCACATTGATATGTTCTACTAGGTTGTTGTGTTAAAATGTTCTGTATGTTTTATATACAATACCTGTTTTTCTATGGTATGTGATGCCTTATGAGTGTCAGCTGTTGGGGATCCTTACTTGTTGAGAGCGCAGTCTCTTACTTCCACCTGGCATTACTTCACCATTTTTTCTAGCCTCCAATTTCATAGGACTTTTCACTATGATTATGGCTACCTCTAAGCTTTGAGTCACCTGTTGATATTTTGTTGTAACTTGGTTAATTGCTTACCTGCAATTTTTTACTTTTATCACAGTGGTATCCTGTGAAATTCAAATAAACCCAGCTTTGAAAATAAATGAACAACCCATTTTATTATTTTTTTTAAGAAATCCTCTACTGTACATGATTTCTGGCAATGAATAATATTATTTATCATACATGTGATCTTCTGTGTAATTTCAGAATCTATGAGAGCACAAATTTCTTGACATATATCTGGTTAGGAAGAGGTTCTGAATTTTTCAGGACAGTATGGTGATTTGTGTCAGTTAAGGTTCTTGCAACCATAACTGAATATTAAAATATGGTCTTGTTACTGCTGACTTAAGCTGAAAGACTAAGGATTACATTACATGCGGTGGCCGATAGCTGTATAATTGTACAATCACTGAGCACCCCATATGGTCCAGGTTTTGTCAGCTTGCAGTAGTTGTACTATGTTGTACTCTATAAAGGTACAATAGCAATTTTAAAATGGTCTTCTGTTGGTGGCATCAGCAGGGCATAAATTTAGTTAGCAAGCTGATGCATTTTAAGGGGCCGTTCATACGGCTTATTTCGGCGCAGTACGGCGCCAATCCGTCGCAGTAATTACGGTAATCCACAGTTCTCATAGAGAACAGTGGATTCCGTCGCTCCTCCCCGCTCGGCAAAGCCGTCGGGCGGGGAGAAACTGACATGCACATTATCCAGGCGCAATACGCGCCGTGGATAATGAAAGTCTATAGGGCCGGCGGGCCGCGCCCCCGCACCCGCCCCTTATTCAAGCCGGAATTGCGAGCGCAATCCGGCTCGCAATTCCGGCTTGAATAAGCCGTGTGAACCAGGGCTAAGAGAAGTGAACATTAAAGATACTGGAACTGATCGGCGCTTCCCTTAGAATCAGTTCCCTTTTGTAGCAAATATCTCCAAGCCATGAGTTATCTTATGCAAATTATCACTGAACGTAAGTAGACTGGAAGTGAACAAATACCATGATTGAGGTACTTTGAGATAAATTTCAATACAGGTCACAGGGCATTCTTTGTGCATATACAGTGGGGAAAATAAGTATTTGATACACTGGTGATTTTGCAGGTTTTCCCCAGAATGGAGAGGTCTGTCATTTTTATGGTAGGTACACTTCAACTATGAGAGACAGAATCTAAAAAAATCCAGAAAATCACATTGTATGATTTTTGGATAATTAATTTGCATTTTACTGCATGAAATAAGTATGTGATCACCTACCAACCAGCAAGAATTATGGCTCTCACAGACCTGTTAGTTTTTCCTTAAGAAGCCCTCCTACTCTTCACTCATTATCTATATTAATTGCACCTGTTTGAATTCATTACCTGTATAGAAGACACCTTTCCACACAATCACATTCCAACCTCTCCACCATGGTCAAGACCAAAGAGCTGCCTAAGGACACCAGGGACAAAATTATAGACCTGCACAAGGCTGGGATGGGCTACAGGACAATAGAGAAGCAGCTTGGTGGGAAGGCAACAGCTGTTGGCACAATTATTAGAAAATGGAAGAAACACAAGATGACTGTCAATCGTCCTCGGTTTGGGGCTCCATGCAAGATCTTGCCTCATGGGTAAGGATGATGCTGAGAAAGGTCAGGAATCAGCTCAGAACTACATGGGAGGAACTGGTCAATTACCTGAATAGAGTGTAGACCATAGCCTCAAAGATTACTGTTAGTAACACACTACACCGTCATGGATTGAAATCCTGCAGGGCACGCACAGTCCCTCTGCTCACGCCAGCACATGTTCAGGCCCGTTTGAAGGTCGCCAATCACCATCTGGATGATCCAGCGGAGGCATGGGAGAAGGACATGTGGTCAGCTGAGACCAAAATAGAACATTTTGGTATTAACTCCACTCGCCATGTTTGGAGGAAGAAGAAAAATGAGTACAATCCCAAGAACACCGTTCCAACTGTGAAGCATGTGGGGGGGAAACATCATACTTTGGGGTGCTTTTCTGTAATGGGGACAGGACGACTGCAAAGTATTGAGGAAGGATGGATGGGGCTAGGATGAATTGGCCCATAACCTCCTTCCCTCAATAAGAGCATTGAAGATGGGTTGTGGCTGGGTCTTCCAGCAGAACAATGACCCTAAACACACTGACAGGGTAAAGAAGGAGTCGTTCCATAAGCATCTCAAGATCCTAGAGTGGCCTAGCCAGTTTCCAGGCTTGAACCCAATCAAAAATCTTTGGAGGGAGCTGAAACTCAATTTAGCCCAACAACAGCCCTGAAACCTGAAAGTTCTGGAGAAGATCTGTGTGGAGAAGTGAGCCAAAATCCCTGCTACAGTGTGTGCAAACCTGGTCAAGTTCTGCAGGAAACATCTGACCTCTGTAATTGCCAACAAAGGTTTCTGTACCAAATATTGAGTTCTGTTTTTCTATTGTATTAAATACTTATTCATGCAATAAAATGCAAATTATTTAAAATTCATACATTGTGATTTTTCTGAATTTTTTTAGATTCTGTCTCTCACAGTTGACGTGTACCTACAATAAAAATTACAGACCTCTCCATTCTTTTAAGTGGGAAAACATGCAAAATTGCCAGTGTATCGAATACTTATTTTCCCCACTGTATAGGGATTTTATATGGATAGTTATATGGGCATATACCAAGCTAACCTAGAATATTGCTTCTGAACTGCTCTGTCATGCAACAATTCTGGGACAACCTAACCAGTGTTGCACCAGTTCACTCAGACTGGGGAATTATCTGGACCTGGATCAGCAATGATGCTTCCCTAGAGCTAGAGAATTGGCACAACTGATGGCAGTAGCTACCACCAAAACTATTTTACAGACCTTATTAAACCATTGTCCCTTTTCACCAGACTTGGTAAATATAAACTCTTTTCTTTACAATGCACTAAAGCCAGAAATCTGGAACAATTCCTTTGCTAAATTTGCTCTTTAATGATTAAACTCTTCATCAGATCTCTGCTTGCTGCCAATGTTCGTATTCAGACCCATTGGCTGGAAACCCCCCTTACCTACACTTACTTTCATATAGCTAAATTTTTTTCTAATGTCTCAGTGTAGTTGTAGACCTGTCTTCTCTCCTGACATGTCTATTTTAATACTTGTGCAATGAATGACGGTGCAATGAAATTCTAAGAAATGGTACTTAAGCACTTTTATTCCTTGGGGAATACAGGTATTTATTAAAATAGACATGTTATTAGAGCTGTCAGAGTTAATGACATGACAGAGATTTCTGATGGTGCTGTGTAAAAGGCTTTACTTTTCTGTTCTGTCAATTTTATTTTAATTAAATTTTTTTTACAATAGAAATCAATGGAAACAGTATCCATCTGCAGTTGCTTCCCATTGTAATAGTATACATTTTTGAGGGTAGCCAGAAAAAAACTATGCTTTAAAAAAGAAAAAAGGTGAAATATGTGTCGGAAATCAAAGTATGCCACAGATTGCACATCAGATTTATCCATTGAAAACAAAGGCTGTGTGAATGTACAATATAGCTTACAGATGATGGTTGAAGCTAATATATCATAATTAATTTATTAAGCAACATTGGGTAGGATGAAAAAGGCTCAGTATGAAAGAATCTTGCATCACATTAATGGTACTGGGACAGTAGAGCTACTTTATATTTAGATGGTATGTATATTCCTTAAAAGGGTTTTATTATGTGACTGTTTTCACAGAGGCTGCTCTCCCCACCTCCCTCCCTGCTTCAGGTTCCCACTTCCTGTGCAGGCTGTGGCTGGTACTACAGCAGTGACTGACATTTCAGCTCTGCTAGTTCACATTCCTACGGTAGCTGTGCCTGTAAGAGGGACCCTACTGACGGAGAGGTTTAGTATCAGACTGGGGTGCCTAGTGCCCACCAGTGGAATTTAATTCTAGGGACCCACCAGTGGAGTTGATTCTGGGAGTTCACATTACATCTACTCTATATACCTCTTATAATCTGCCTATATATTTTTGCCTTTTTCTCTCTGCCTTTCTGCCTCTTCCAAGCATGTATATGCAGTTTAAAAGAAACTGCCAATGCCTGGTGGGCCCACAGGGGTTTACCCTGTTCTCCAGTGGGCCAGTCCGACCCTCGAGGGGATGTGCAAAACAATGACACTGTTCAAGCAGGATGTTTGGCCAAAGTGTGGGCTAGCAGAACTTTTATTTGTTCATTAGAGGAAGTTAACAAAACCAACACTGTGATTCTTCTATATTCATACTGTTATCTGTGTATTTAGATACAGAGATAACAGTGTCACTTAGCAGCTCTAAACTAAACTGAGACACTCTGTCCTGCTGATGAGACATAGTAGAAAGGGATGTCAGCAGCCTAGTCACTGCTAGAGCAGAGAGACGTGGTCACTAACCTAGGAAACCTATCAACAAGCAGGAGATAAGAACTGCTCTCTAGCTTTGAAACAAGCAAAGTCAGAACAGCAATATATTTGGTAATTGTCTTTATTTATCGTTTCCTACATGTTTAAAAGCTAATCAATGGGATGGGAATACCCATTTATGGCGACATGTCAGAAAAGGGCGCTGCCACCACCAGTTTTAAGGTGCATTAAATAAGTGTATAGTGCGCCTGAATGAATGAATGTGTCAAAAATCTAGTGTGTGGTATACCTTGCATAGTATAAATGATGTACCTAATCTAGGAACATAGCATAATGTAAGTGCATAGTATTTCATTGCTAGCATATATGATGCACCTGTTTTAGGCACATTCATATGTGTTGTGCCTGCCGTATAATGGGTGACATGTATGAACACGGCTGCGACAGAAGTCTGGTGTCTTTTCAGCCTGAAAACTGGCGCATCCCTGTTCGCTATATTTTTAATCAGGCACACTCCAAAATTAGGCGCACTATAAAACGCCCACGGCACTTTGTAATGCGTCTGAGATCGGGGGGCGTGCTGGAGGAGTGTCACACTACACCTGTACGAATCTACACATTTATGACTTTTGAACGGCAAATCCAGGCAAATTACTGCTGGAACATGTAGAGCACTTTAAAAGTGGTTTACCTGAGCCAGAAGTGTCGCTTTGTAGTTAGAAAGCGCTAAATCTATGACCTGCAGTAGAACAGGTTCATAGATTCAGGCACATTCTACACTACAAATACGCGCAAAAAATGCCGTCTTAGCACCAAAATACATATATATTACAAAATACACCTACAAAAATGGTGCAGCCCTAATGGGACATGTCGCCCTATATCTCTATTATTATACCTTTAAATTTTGTCAACAATTCTATAACTCCTTTTTAGAGCTCGTAATAATGTCTATATTTTCAAATATATTTTTACCTGTCCAATACTATTAATTGCAAATTTAAATTGATGGTAGATGCTTCCCCTGCCAAGTTGCTATAAAATAGCCAAAAATATGAAAGCAAGCACTTCAAGTCTATACACAGTCCCTCAGCTGTAAGAGAATGCTATGTATGCAGTTTGGATGCCTGAACCCAGCATGTCTACATCTTTCCTACATTTGTGCATGCTGTGTACGCTGCATTTAACAGTGAGAGTTAAGACACTTCATGTAAGATAGTAAGTAGACTTGAAAACAAGTTAGAAAAATATAAACCAAAAATTCAGATGCCATTCGTTTGATATCTTAACTTTCACCAAAATAAGTCCCAACTTTTTGTAGGTCTTAAGACACTTTCCTAGATGATAGTATTATGCTCCAATAAGTATCGTTAAGGTAAAATACTATTACCTTATGTCTAGATTTAAAGAGACTGACTCTAGTTGTCACGAGTACGGTAGTGGATCCACTGGACCGCCGCAAGCGGTGGTGTAAGCCACGCCAGGGAGCGGAGTCTAAGTAGGTCCCGGTTTTCACCAGAGCCCACCGCAAAGCGGGATGGACTTGCTGCGGCAGGAGTCTACCAGGTCATTACCCCTGACGTGACTTGCTTGCGGTGGCAGCCGAGGTTTAGCGTGGTACAGAATCGAAAGGCAGGTTCGTAGTCGGGGACAGGCGGTAAGGTCAGGACAGGCGGCAAAGGTTCGTGGTCGTGGGACGTAGGCGAGAAGGTTCGGTACACGGTAATCAGGACAAAACTAGAAAGAACGCTTTCTCAGTAGGCAACAGGCACTAAAGATCCAGCGGGGACGTGCTGGATGCGTTACCAATATATAGGGTCAGCGCCCGGCAATCAACCCTTTAAATTTGAGAGAACTGGCGCATTGCGCGCCCTAAGGAGCGGGGACGCACGCGCCAGCCGACAGGAGACCGTGGGGAAGCAGGAACGCGGCCAGGTAAGTGTATAGGCGTGGGAAAACGAGTGCGCCCGTGGCCCGACACACGAGCCACGGCGCCACTCGTCCCCGAGCCAGGGACCACAGCAGGGGCATGAGAGCGCCCGCAGCCTGACCCATGGTCTGTGGGACCGCTCGTAACACTAGTCTTTACTGTCAGTGACATGGTTTTGATCCTGGTACATGTTTTTGTATGAGGACTTGTTTATTGCGGGACATTGACCATCTCAAGCAGATGGGTGTACTAAGAGGGCACTGATGGATCTCGTGGAGCACTCTTCCTTATTCGCTTAGATGCTGCGCCCACAATCGCCACTGTGTCTAAAAGATTAGTTGGGCTCAGTACCAGCTCTGATTCCTGCTATCAGCGGGGGTGTCAGCTATAATTAACAGCCGGCACCCGTCGCTTACGGAGTGGACTCAGCGATTGAGTCCTTTCCATACTCCTGTCATGCCGCTGCAATTTACACCGCAGGCTGTGAGGGGGTTGCATTACCAGACAGCTCATTTAACGGGAACCTATCAACTGTCGTAATTTGGGCAGCATGAAATAGCTGCATGTTTCCTGGTCCCAGCAATGTGAAGATTATCCTGAAACAATATGGCATTACAGAGTAAAACACCCAGTTAAACTAAGCCAGGTACAGGAAAAAGCACTGCGGCCAAGAGAGATGACTCCGAAGTGCGGCTTCTTCCCACCCCATCAACTTAACTGACAGGTGTCTTCTTATAGGCAAACAGGGGCGAGACCTGCCCTCAACATGTGCAATTACCTACCTATACCTGCTCAGCTTAACGGGGTGTTTTACTTGGAAAAGTGTAAAACCCACTTTGCTGGGCCAGGAAACTATTGCATGTTTTCTTTCGTTGGGGCAGCTTCAACCAGCTTGGGAGCTGGTTCTCAAGACCCCAGTCGGACGGGGGCCCACAGGTGGAGTTGATTCTAGGGGGCCCACCAGTTTGAGCTTTTTTGGGGCCCACTGGTGGAGTTTATTTTAGGAGCCCACCTACACTACTGTAAATGACTGTACATGCTCCTAATTGCTGTCTCTTGCTTTTTGCCTTTCTTTCTCTGCTTTTTTGCCTTTTCTGAGGATTGCATGCAGTTAAAAAGCAACTCCAGGTCTGCCATGATCAGGGGCCCACCGGAGGTTTCCCCTATTCCCCTATGGACCAGTCCGAGCCTGCACACAGCTGATTTCACTGAGAGAAAGAAGTGGCCAGCCAGACATTGTACAAGTATTGTGCTAGGTGGAGGCCATCTGCTGGAGCACTTATACTCAGTGCCTTTATTGTGCTGGGAAACCCCTGATCTCTGTGATCTCCATGTGCTCAGACATGTGCAGGTAAATGTCCGAAAAGTGGAATGTTAGTCACCTCACTCCATGAGGTTGTAAAGAACAACTGAGCCTAAAACGCAAGTCCTCACCCTCTCCTGTGTATTGCCCTAAAAAGCAGAATGTTTATAAAATATATATATTCACCTCCTAATACAACATGATAATATGTCAATATTTGATCCTTTTCGACGAGGGAACTTGATTGACACAAATAGTTTAATGTTTGGTCTCAAAATGGCAATGCAGATGATTCCAGTAAGGATGCAGAGAAACCAGTTTCCTGGGCAACCAGAATAATGTCTCTCCCATTACACAATCTCAAAAATACATTCAATAAATATCAGGATTAGGGCACGATCGCACACGGTGCAATCCACATTTACAATGGGCAGTCAAAAATTGTATCAAATTAAAAAAAAAATTTTGTAAAATATTTCTAGAATTGTTTCTGTTGGGAGCTACATGTCCTGTGCCATATACCATATATGTTTTCACATTCATCAACAGCCAATTTGTGCCCGTGTTTTTTTTTTAACCCTTTAGAGACATTTGACATAAGTGGACATTATAATGCTGGTAAGGGAGCGTGAAGCGGGCTCACTCGCTAAACCCGTTTCATATGCAGCAGGTAACAGCTAATCATTACAGCTGGGACCTGCCACTATCAGCTGTAGGGGAGCCATATTAGTACACCTTTCTGGAATATCTATCTGTACATCAGAATGGTGTACAAGCATTCTTGCCATCTAGTGCTCAAGTATCCTAGGAGGACTAAAAGTAAGGGTATGTTCACATGGCATATTCATATTTTAGCATGTATTTTGCACTTCTTATGTAAAATATGTGCCGTCATTTACACATTGCGTATTTTACGCTTATAATCTTCGGCGTGTATTGTACGCACCTGAACAGAATTGGCATGCCAATTATTTCAGGTGTATACACGCTGCAAAATAATGAATTATAGGAGTTAGAAATCTGCCTCAGGCATTGTGTGTTATTTGCGGACTGAAAGTTTTAAAAGTCTAAAAAAAATCAATTAAAAAGTTATACATAACTGGAATTGCTGCGTCAATAAAACACTGATCTATTAAAGTATAAAATACAGTATATCATGATCCCTTATGTGAACATGTAGGAAAAAAATTCCAACACAAAATAGCAATCTGCCCTCTAGTTATTAAGCATTTCTAGGCATACTACAATTAATAGTGGGAAAAAAAGTTTAAAAAAAATATATATATTACTGTCACGGATCGCGCCGCGGCCCGTGCCTTGGACCGCGGTCGTGTCCGCGCCCCTGTGTCTGGGTCCGCTGTGGCTCCCTGTGCGGGGCTTACAGCGGCAGAGTCAGTATGCTCTGTACCTGTTCCTGTTGCTCAGCGTTACTCACCTGGTCAGTGTCGGACTGGGGGGTCTGGGGCCCACAGGGGAGTTGATCTTGGGGGGCCCACCCTACTGTACATGAAAATATTACCGGCCTCTCGGACATAATCGCGCCCATTTACCACATAATACAGTGTGCAAAACAGAACTGTATGGTATAGTACAATAGCAAGTTAGTCACACATATGTCACAGTCTAACATATCATAGACACACGGCTAAGTAGCTCCATCCATATCCCCCTCCACCCACATACAATATCCCCCTCCACCCGCATACACTATCCCCCCTCCACCCGCATACAATATCCCCCCCCCACCACATACAATACCCCCCCTCCACCCACATACAATATCCCCCCCCCCACCCACATACAATATCCCCCTCCACCCGCATACACTATCCCCCTCCCCCCACATACACTATCCCCCTCCACCCACATACACTATCCCCCTCACCCACATACAATATCCCCTCCCCCCAATACAAAATCCACCCCCACCCACATAC